>OY856411.1:1410373329-1410915829 GCA_963693085.1 Alisma plantago-aquatica
TTTGTAATTCTAGAAAATAAGAGAAGGCGTCAAAGGATCAATATGTCCCCCGTGGTTGATCACTCACCGATCATGCATTACAGGGCATACTAGGCCTTTTTCCCTCCCAAAATACATGTTTGATTAAAAAATCTTAGAAGGGGAAAATGAGAATTTTTCATTGAGGCTAAATGCATAGAAACAATCACACATGGCCATGCTAGGGAAATCATGTGGAACCATGTTCCCTCCTCCTTACCACAACTGGAAGAGAATGAAGCTTGCCACCCAAGGCCTGGATTGACTCTGACTTGACTTCACCCACATGGAAACTCCCCATTGAGTCCCCAAGCCTAAGTGGAGCATGACAAGCCATATCTCAAGACACTTCAACCAAGGATAGAAGGAACTCAAAGTATCACCATTGAAACATGACAAGGAAAAAGACCAGGGGAGAAATGAAGCAACCTCATGACCTCAAAAGAATGTGGCTACCCACAATTTAGAATAGTGAAGTCGTGCACGTAGAACACGGTCCCTGGAAAGGTCTAAAATAACTGAAACCAAGTCAGAATTCAATAACACAATGGATGGTAATGAAATTCCTCAAAAAACAGAAGAGGCCATTTCCCTATTAGCCCATGTTTTAAAAAGGCCCTTCATGGTATCCCTGACCTCTCGGGATTGGTTTCGGAGTCTTGGAACCGTAAGAAACCATAGTCGAAACTAGACATGTCCACAATCCAGTGGGGTTAGGGGGCAGATCAAATAGGTAAACGGCATGAGAAACTAGTAAGCACAAGAGAAAGAGGAGAGTACAAGGGTTCTTACTACCAATATATTATACTTTGGGGATGTGAGATGCAAGTTTAACACTTCATTTTCTAGAGATTAAAGGGATCCAAGGTGCATCATTAGGAGGAGTCCTGGTAAGATGCAAGAGAGTGAGGAAAAGGTAAAGGGAGGTTTGAGGGGTTTCACCCTACTTTAATGGCGACGAGTTGGTTTGGGCATTCTCAAATTGGGGAAACTAGGTAGTTAGCCATTGTTGGTTAGATTTAGGATGAAATAAGGAACTCAATGGAAAATAAGTCAAGGAGAATGATCACAAGTTTAAAGATATTTGCATCGAGAAAAATTAGGGATGGTGTTGTAACTTCACAGACTCCTGCTTAGGGTAGGATACAATCCCTTAAATATCAACTAAGATCAAATAGCGGGGGTGCATTTTTGCATCAAAGGAAATCCATTGCTAAACTATAAAGTGACATTGCCATAAAAATCCGAAAATATCATTTCTTATTTAATAACAACTTCATATTTACTTTGTAATTATATTTAAGGTGACTACCCTCATACAAATAATATAAAAATGTACACATAATATAGCTAAAACATGTGCAATCCTATTTTTGTGTCAAATCTCACTTTAAGGAATGTTATTTGACAAATTAGGGTCCTTCAAGGTTATCTTGTTATTTTCTTTCATAATTCATTTAAGGCATCTAACATTATCTGATTAAAGTGAAATTTGGCATGTAATCGAATCATGATATGTAAAATCTAAATTTAACCTATATTTCCTATTTTGGGACCATGTATTAAGCCAACTAGTATACTAGGGTTTTTTGGTATCATTTAGATAGACATATTTACATTATTGGTTGCCATGTTTGGAAACTATCACTATTTTGAGATTATCTATCAGTTATATACTTTTTTTAAAATACAAATCCATATTTCGTCAATATTTACTAAATCTTGCCTTCAATATATTAAACCATGACTTTAGGTAAAGAAATCATGTATTGTATTTATCTTTCCATTAGTTATTTAATTCACAAATTTTGTTTTAAATTCTTCTTTTCTTGCATCTAGTTGTAGGCAAGTCCTACAAAACTAATTTAAAACTAAAATCTATTATGGTGGTAGAGTTATATAACTAACCCTTACTTGAAATAATATTATAATTATTTATAGTTAAGCCTAAGATAAAGTCATTATTAGTTAAAACATCTTGTTTCTAAATTTCTAACCATTCCAATATACTCCAAATTAAGCAAAATTCTATCCAAGCCATAATAATAAAAGGACATAATGTAACAGAGGATCACTATGGACATATAGGGTTGGATATGTTACAACACTCCACCCCTTGAAGAGGATGCTGTCTCTAAAATCCAACTAGCTATAACCTATTGTACTGAACAACTTATTAACTGAGATGTACTATGCCAATTTCTGAATCATGTATTACTAGAAGTTGAGATAAGAGAGATTAAATGTATCATAGGGTTCTATCACATTATTACACTTATTAGGGTTTATTATGTTTTTATGGTATATTCATCAGTTTTTTTCCTTTACAACATTATTTTTATAATATTTTATATTAGAATTCCATATATATAGTTATAATGGTTTATCAAAGACTCTTATCTTCCATTACATAATAATGATATACAAAAATTTCATAACTAGTTTCCGTAAGGGATTATAATTTTTTAGATGAGGTGTGCATTTACTTGAAGAGTTTGATAGGCACAAATGTTTTCCTTTGGTTTCCAATATTGAAGTTACTCTTAACATCAATATTTTTGTAGATTTTTTCCACAATGACTACTCATTTTGTGTCTAATGACCAAGCTACTAGATATTGTGACTAGATATTGTGTATTGGACAAACTAGGGTAAATGTGTTAGATTCGGTATATGTTAACCAACACCTTTGAGCATTATAGTGTATTGCATATAAGCTACAATACTTATCACCTCTGACTTTGGTTTACTCATTTATGTTAGTTAGGTGGTAGCTATATACATTTGACATAATTGGAAGAAGTTACCGAATAGTTAGTTAATTTATTCACTATAAAGTTTAGGTATTCCTGAAGTTGAATTAAAATCCTAGAGACTATATGTTGCACCCTTACAAGAATCAATCTAAAACCTAATTGACCATTGAAGAGAAAAGAAGTGATGATCCAACTAAGGTATACAATTCCAAAACTTTTTCTCATAATTTCTCCACACTAAATCTAGGGCTTTTGGGTTGATCAAACCAAATATGGGGTTCTTATCTAAAATCTTCCTCTACTATATAAAACTTCATGCAATGGTGATATAGCTCATGAAAACTTCAATATATTTTTTTTAAAATTCTTTCCTATACATATAATATAATAATTAAAATGTTTATTGATGAAAATGTTTGCAATGTAGATGCAAAAATTGGTGCCAAAATCAATGTGTGAACCAAATCAACACTTTATAGCTTAACCAGACAAAAAAGACTATTCTACCATTACTTCACTCCATTAAGAGATTCTAGCATGACATATATCGATAAGGGCACATAAGAAAGATTATATATCACATAACATGGTAGATATGAACTGACTTCCTATTACAAGATGTCCAATCTTGCTAGATCCACTTCCACTTACTCAACATAGGTCACATCAACAATCCCATACAACTTCATCCCAAACTTAATTTATCTTGGAAGGAACATTTAATCTCATCACAAGACAACTAAGGTCAAATAGTTACACAACCATCCTAGGAATATATCAGGGTTTCCCATGCTTGATGGTTTTAGATCTTGGTGTCTTGCGAGACAAGTATGTACTATAAGGTATTACACTCTAATAATTAGGTTCACTAAGTAATCTTATACTATCATGTCCTAGGGGTTCAACTAGGCATAACATTACACTGTGTAATTGAGAGAAGCAAAACCTCATGGGTCTCCACTAGATATTCTACTATGATCCCCAACTTATTCTAGGGTATGAAAAATCTTAGAACTTAGGGTAACAATTATCCATTATAAAGTGTGTAAGGTCTTATGAGCTAATATGGGTATGTTAGACCATTCTTGATATGACATTCAAAGGTGACATTAATTATTCATGAACTTGGCATTTTTGCATCATCTACAACTATCCTTAAATGTTATAATAAAGTTGTAATTCATATAACAAACAACTATGTGATTCATGAGCACATAAAACATATAGAGGTTGACTAACACTTTCTATGTGATATTCTCCATTCCAAAAAGGTCATCACTCCATATGGAAAGACTAGAGAACAAACTATCAATATTTTCATCAAGCCACTTCTACCTTCCTCATAAGTATATGTGCAACAAGCTTGGAATACATGAAGTATACTCTACAACTTGAGGGGGAATGTTTGTGTAATACTTAATTCTATTTTATTTGCTTAATTAGGAGTAATGTACCTCTCCTACTTAAGGCCACTGGATCCAATCTAGTTTAATATATTATGTTAAGCATGTATAATGTACCTTGAGTTAGAGCTATATATATGACTCATTGTACTCCTATTTATTGTTAATAAGATCTCTCTTCAAGTTACTCACAAGAAAAAGGCACTAGAGGTAATACTTAAGTCCATATAGCTTCAAACTCTAATCACAACCAAAATCTTAATAAATTCTGATCTAAAACATACACAAGCTCACTACTGGTATGCATAGAGAAATAACAATATTATTTAGCATTAACATGCATGTATTGTATTTTATATCTGGTGTTTGGGAAATCAACACAAGGGTCTATAATATCACTGCCTTAATAATAGTTGCATCAAACCCACTAGGTCTTACTAGGTTAAGGTCTTACTTTGTTTTTTTCTATATCACATAAATTCATATCCTAATTTGATTCTTAAAAGTATGTGAAATACTCATGACTTGCAAGACATATAAAATTGGTCATCACATAAATTGGCTTGGTTGCTAGATAGTGATAGGTGGTTGAATACACTAAAAGAGGCATGGGTCTACAAATCTTGCTAAGTTTTGAATGGGTAGAGATGTAGCAGGGCTTCTAGCCAAAGATGGATGATGATCATAGATTAGTTATACGATTGTATAGAGGATGATAACTAGAATAGATCATCAAAGTAGGGGAAGGCCCTTAATTATTACCCAACAAAGAAATGCCTGACTCATGAGCTTAGTTGGAGAGTTTTTTGGTAACATGGAGAATTTGAACTATGATGGATCCTGAATGGAATTAGAACCATTAAATCCTAGTTGCATGAAGTTAATTTTTAATTTGGAACATAGTACCATTCCTAAATATAACTACCTATTTGTAGGTTGACAAGGACTTTCACTTGGACTTGATATTTTTGGTTGCAATTATGGGCATTGAAGCCTAAATATTACACGTGTATCCTTGATATTTTCATGATTCATGTTTATGAGTGGGCTAGGTTGAGAAGAATATGAAAACAAGTATTTGATAAATGTGTATTTATCCATTTTTTCAGATCATTTAGATATCTCTTTAGGATTGTTCTATTCATTATTTTATTATTTTAAAATTATTTATTAAAATTTATGTATTTTTTCTGCAATTGGTGTTTTAATTATATTTGTTTGGGTTTTTGTAGGAAAATGACATAAATACGCTTGGAACATAATTTCATAATTTGTAGTAGTCCCAAAATTTGTGTATACTTGGAACCAAAACTTCCATAACTTTTGCGTCCTAACTCCAAATTGAGTGTACAAGTATTCGTTGGAAATGAAATTTAATTTCTTAAAAGAATATCTTATTATTTGGACTGCTTTTTGATAACACCCATTTTATGGCTATTTAGGGCCCATATTTAGTTATCAAACCTTCCTTCTAAACTGTTTTCCTCTCCGTTTTATCCTGTTATTGCACAGAAGTAACCCACACTATGCTCCTGACTCTTTTCCCGTCTTTTGCAGAGATTTCCCTCATTTTCCCACCCAAAGTCCGCAAAAAGGCCCATCCTGGCCCATCTACAACAAGCACCTGCACCGACCCTTCTACTAGTTGCACGACACACCCATTTACCCGTTGTGGTCGCTGCCCGACACAGCAGTAACCCGATACAGATATGTTGTGCGAGGAGCCCTAACGAGTGGTACGCTATCTACCCGATAGGGAGCTTTGCCCTCCACGACTCATCAACTCGATGGTGTCTATCATGGGATGAAGCCACTGATCAGAGCAGCTGCCTGCCAGGGTCATTATCCCGACACGGTCAAGCACAGTTTGCTTGCAACCCAACACGCGATGCTAGCCGTGCCAGGCGACAGACGTGTCGACCCTCCTCTGAAGCCACGTGAATAGAGCCGATAATGGATATGTGGCCCCATGAGAACCGCAACCTCTACCAGCCGCTGCCTATAAATAGCAGCTACAAGACTCTGATGGGACAGGTTGGAACCCAACGAGAGCTAACTTTGGAAGCAGAGCTAGTGTGTCGAGTCCCCAGGCATGCCAGACGACACAAGGTGAGCACACCCCCAACCCGAGAGGGGTGGGAGGAGTTCACTTAGAATCCGTCCCAATAGCCGTAGTAGCACGATACGACCAAGAAGGCCACCTCAATGTGCCAGGTTCCTAGATGGGCTGCAACCTGAGACGGCTCTCCCCTCTACACCTGATACAAGGAACCTGAAAGCCTAAGTGTTCCCTAACCCGATACGATACCGAGCATGATACAAACCTACCATCAAGGTGTGTCACTCGACAAGGATGGCAACCCGACATGGTCATATCGGGAAGGGAGTCCCTCCCGGTATACCCTAGGCATCACGGCTCAGAACTCGACATGGCCACGAGCCCGACACGGGCGTATCAGGCAGAGCTCCTAGCCGGTATCAGGTTGGGGGAACCTTAGGGGTCCGTTATTGTATATCGACCTCCTAAATCAAGGAGACTGATACTTATCTTTCCCTTTTTACTACATTTTACTTTCATTTCCCTATGCATTGTAACTAAACCTTTTGCTCTCTTTAAGCTTATTGGAATCTATGGAGTTTACCTCATACTATTATGTGTATGGCTCCTTTTTATTGGATGATTTCTTTATAGCATATGAACTCTAGTCTTTTCTTTTAGATCACACTTTGGACTAGCTATCAAATCGTGTTTTCTGTTTCGACACCCTTGAGAGAGGGTTGTCACAACTCTAGAGCTTGGTCTGATCTGGGTGTACGAGAATACCCAGGATCAGGGCTGCTTCGGTTTACCTTACCACCCTAATCTACGACCACCGCCCTTGAGAGAGGGAGTTGGTACATGGTTAGAGGCACCCTCTTTGAGAGAAGAGAATGTGGGATGTTTTCCGATGTCGCTTATTATGCCTAAGTTTTCTTCCTTCATGCCTTACCTTGACGACAATCTTATTCTCCTGGCTTTTGATATACAAAACCCCTATAAAAATTGCTAAACCCTAAAATCATTATCTTTCTAGTAACTCCAGTTGGAGATAGCCTTTTAGTTTGATTTCTTTGTGGTGCTTTCTTGTTGCAACCAACCCTATCCTTTTACCCGTTTGATGTGCTTAGACAAGTGAAACTCTAGTTCCGAAGCGTTGTTCTTCCTATCCCTGCGTTCGACCTCGAACTACTTTGACCCTGTGCTAGTTGCAGGTGTCTAAGACATTCGAGTATTATAAATTATAAAAGTCTGATGACTTAGACACGTCTCCACTCTATGGACCCGCGTCTGAGGCCGATCAACATTTTGGAGCCGTTGCCATGGATCGACATAATTTATAAAAAGTTGATCAGCCTCAGACGTGGGTCTAGAGAGTGGAGACGTGTCTAAGTCATCAGACTTTTATAATTTATAATACTCGAATGTCTAAGACACCTGCAACTAGCACAGGGTCGAACGCAGGGATAGGAAGAATGGCGCTTCAAAACTAGAGTTTCACTTGTCTAAGCACATCAAATGGGTAAAAAGATAGGGTTGGTTGCAACAAGAAAGCACCACAAAGAAATAAAACTAAAAGGCTATCTCCCACTGGAGTTACTAGAAAGATAATGATTTTAGGGTTTAGCAATTTTTATAGGGGTTTTGTATATCAGAAGATAGGAGAATAAGATCGTAGTCAAGGTAAGGAACGAAGGAAGAAAACTTAGGCATAACAAGTGACATCGAAAAACGTCCCACATTCTCTTCTCTCAAAGAGGGTGCCTCTAACCATGTACCAACTCCCTCTCTCAAGGGTGGTGGCCGTAGATTAGAGTGGTAAGGTAAACCGAAGCAGCCCTGATCTTGGGTACTCTCATACACCCATATCAGACCAAAATCTAGAGTTGGGACAACCCTCTCTCAAGGGTGTCAAAATGGGAAACATGATTCGATAGCTAGTCAAAAGTGCGATCCAAAAGAAAAGAATAGAGTTTAGATGCTAAAAGAAATCATCCAACAAAAAGGAGCCATACACAGAACAATATGAGGTAAGCTCCATAGATTCCAATAAGCTTAAAGAGAGAAAAAGGTTTAGTTACAATGCATAGGGAAATGAAAGTAAAATGCAGTAAAAAGGGAAAGATAAGTATCAGTATCCTTGATTTAGGAGGTCGATATACAACAATGGACCCCTAAGGTTCCCCCAACCCAATACCGGGCAGGAGCTCTTCCCGATACCCCCGTGTCAGGCTCGTGACCGTGTCGGGTTCTGAGCCGTGATGACTAGGGTATACCGGGAGGGACTCCCTTCCTAATACGGCCGTATCAGGTTGCCAGCCTTGTCGGGTGAACGCCTTGACGGTAGGTCCGTATCAGGATCAATATCATATCGGGTTAGGGAACACTTAGGCTCTCGAGTTCCTTGTATCGGGTGTAAAGGGGAGAGCCATCTCGGGTTGCAGCCCATCTAGGAACTCAACACATTGAGGTGACCTTCTTGGTCATATTGTGATGCTGCGGCTACCGGGACGGGTTCTAAGTGAACTCTTCCCGCCCTTATCGGGTTGGGGGTGTGCTCACCTAGTGTCGCCCGACATGCCTGTGAACTCGACACACTAGCTCCGCTTCTAAAGTTAGCTCTCGTTGGGTTCCAACCTGTCCCATCAGAGTCCTGTAGCTGCTATTTATAGGCAGCGGCTGGTAGTGGTTGCGGTTCTCATGGGGCCCCATATCCATTATCGGCTCCATTCACATGGCTTCAGAGGATGGTCGACACGTCTGTCGCCTGGCATGACTGGCGTCGTGTGCCGGGTTGTGAGCAAACTGTGCTTGACCGTGTCAGGATAATGACCCTGGCAGGCAGCTGCTCCGATGAGTTGCTTCATCCCGTGACAGACTCCATCGGGTTGACGAGTCATGGTGGGCAAAGCTCCCTGTCAGATAGATAGCGTACCGCTCGTTAGGGCTCCCCGCACGACATGCCTGTATCGGGTTGCTGCCGTGTCGGGCAGCGATCGTGATGGGTAAATGGGTGTGTCGTGCGGCTAGTAGACAGGCCAGTGTAGGTGCTTGTTGTAGATGGGCCGGGACGGGCCTTTTTGCAGACTTTGGGTGGAAAAACGAGGCAAATCTTTGTAAAATAAGGGAAAATAGCCAGGAGCATAGTGTTAGTTACTTCTGTGCAATAACAGGATAAAACAGATAGGAAAATAGTTTAGAAGGAAGGTTTGACAACTAAATATGGGAACTAAATAGCCATAAAATGGGTGTTATCAACTCTCCCAAACTTAGCATTTTGATTGTCCTCAATCAATCTGTATCTATTTTAAAACTTTGTTTGTGATACTTCTTCAAAGCCAGGCGTAGTCTTTGGACAAGGGGTTTGAAGGAATTTTTGAGATGCCCCTGGGAAAATTACGTCTAACTATGGACAACAAACTTTATTTTTCCTGCCTTATTTAAGTAAAAATTTTGTCTTCAGCCTCAACGAGACTTTTGGTGCATGGTTTCGAAGTTAGCTTTCACACCAAACAACTTGGGAGTAGGAAGTTGGGTTTTTTGGGCAGGCTTAAGGCTTTTTGGGTTTTTCTTGTTTCCCATCGGTCCATCCAGGTACGGGTCCATTAATGGGTAAGTGGTCTCTATAGTCCAAGCCAGTTGGCTTTAGAGCAGTGATTTCACATCCTATGTACCACTGCCCTGAATCTACCATGCCTAAAGATGGGTACTTTTGGAGAGATAAGTGTTTTTTGGCACAACTCTCATGCTTTTATTCACTTCTCATAAGGCTTTATCTCTTTTTGGGATTTTTGGTGGGTAGGGGAAAAGATGAGTTTGCTATTTGGGCAGCTTTTTCCTTCACATGCACATCTCTTAGCCGTTGTAAGATTATTTTTCCAAATTGGCACAACAAAGTTGTAGTCCTTTTCATTTAAGACTGCGTTTTCAAAAGGAGCATAACAAAAGAATGCACCGCCTTAGACACAGAGAAGACAAACTGGAAGAAGTTGTATCAGATTTTTACTATAAAGTGTATTTGTACAATTGTTGAGAGGCAAGCAGTTGTATAAGTGCTATTTTGTATCAAACATGTATGTATATGTACACAAGATATGGGAAAGAAGAAAGACGAGAAGGGGAAGAAATTTTTAGGTACCTCCCTCACTGATATAGTACCCCCCCACAAACTTACCCCACACTCTGTCCCCAAAGTTGTGAGATAAGTAGGAAAGGGTATACATAGGACAATGAGGGTTTTAGCTGGTGCCTGCGCCTTCGTCAGATAGAAGCTCCAACACATACTCTCAGTGTTTGCTGTGGTAGTCGATGTGGTGGAGCTTGTCAGGTGTTTGTTGTAGCATCACCGAGCTAGAGATCCATTATAGCACGTAGATGCCACAGTCGTTTGATTGTGGAGTTTGTTGTGGACTACTGTGGTAGAATTGGAGCTCGTGCCATTTGTTCTCCGTGTTCTCCAGGAACGGCTAGATCAATGTTGCCACCTCAATGTAGTATTTCCTTACTAAGAACTCGAGGGGTGTCAACGGAGTTGATGTACACTGCATCGTATGATCTTTGTTGTTGTCAAAGCTATTGTAGAAGATTGTTACTCACAGGTGAGTGTACACCATAAGGAGCGTCCAATGATTGTAATGCAACATTGGAAAGAATATGATACGCGACATGTTGCATTGTATCTCAGCTAGAAATAGTTGTTTCGCTCCTGATTCATCAGCTAGGCAGATATCGTTGAACACCATTGGGTGGGCGATGTAGGTGTGTTCAAACTTCTTCTATAAAATCTGGATGTAGGCTGATGCCACTGACAACGCTAGACATCCTCCTGCCTTTACTAAGTCTCGAAGGTCATCGAGAGGGATTATGACGTTGTCTGTCTCATAAATGACGTCTGCGGGGGTTGAATCAACTATCCTGAGGAGGATTTTGTTGATCCGTTCCTAAGTCAATGAAGCACACGTGGAACGGTCGAAATTGCTGATCATCATTTCTGAAACAGCAGGCGAAGCAGAGTCTTCATTGGTGAGTATCTCTCGCAGAACGTCCATCCGCTTGCCTGCCCCGTAGATGTCTGTGGCCATCTGGTCTTCTTCTCCTGGAGGGTTGCTAGGTTGTGATGATTCAATTTCTTGGTCACTGTCTAGCAGCTTCTCGGGTATGCCTACATCTAGGAAATAGCGTCTGTCCTTGATCAGCAACAATGTGTATGTGCTTCTGAGCTGATAGAAATTATGGCCTTGGAGGTGTCATATATATCCGAAGATGTGGAGAAGCTCCATGGCACGTAGGACTATGAATGCATTATTTCCACTTCCCAGCTCTTCTTGAATAGGGAAGTCTCCATAGGAGAAGAAGTTCCAAACGCCACTGTGGCATTGGACTCCTTGCTTGATGGCGCGGAGAAGACATAGTGGAAGAAGCCTGAGATGCTTGTCTTCTGGGCGTATGAAAATATTAACTGAGCGTGGGACCTCCTCGGTGCAGCAACTGAGGAGTTGGACATCATGGTTGCAGAGGTCCGCCATACAGAGGAACCAGTTTCTTCTATGCTTGTAGGGGGCCAACACTAGGTTTGGGTTGTTCTCTTTGATGTATTGTAGCATGCTGGTCACTTGGATGGAGTCGTACGCCCCTTTCATTAATCTTCTTGACAAGGTCGGGATGGCATTGTAAATTGGCTTTCGGCCTATCTTGGTGCCTATATTCTCGATCATAGCACCTTCTAGGACCCGAAAGAGGATCTTCCCTACTACGGCTGGGGAGCGGAACATGCTTTTCAGCACTTCCTGTCATACAGAGAAGTAACCGTCACTCCAGACGACGTCCTATCCATCTTCCTGTGACCTCAGGACCGCGTTCAAAAGCTTCTGGTCTCTGATCATCAGGTAGCCGATGGACTATCTATCAAAGTCGGCCATCTCAAAGGAGGGAATATTTGACGACACAAAAAACATGTCTGCCGTCTAACTCCTTGCTCTAGGGGGGTGCTTATTGTTGGTGGAATATATGTCGCCCTCTTCTCCCTCAGATTCATTAAAAGAGCCCTCCGTTAGGATGATGGATACGTATGCGTCTTCAGCTTCATCGAGGGAGGGTGAAGGAGCAGCTATGTAAACACCGTGGGTGCTCTCATGTCCTCCTGGAGCCCCGTCGGTGGTCTTCTTCGTCATTTCTTCCTCGGGCATTATGGAGGGCCCACTAGAGGAGGAAGAAGACGATGTTTCTGAAGAGGATGCCGAAGACGAGGGCTGAGAGCCGGGGCCTGGAGGCAATGGGGACCTCCTAGGATGCCTTGAGAGGGGGTGGTCGTCCCTCCGGTTTAGCCTCTCTTCAATATCGTCAAGGCATAGGAGCACTGTCTGCATTGTGTTATTCAGTGCCTCTAGTTGGCCAGGAAGGCCAACTAGGGTTAGCAGTTGACGCTTCTACTCACTTAGCTTCCTCTAGAAAACATTAAACTTGCAGGTTAGGGAAGAAAATGTAGCTGAGTGATTGCTTGTTACCTCCCGCAAGTTATCAAACTCCTGGCTGAGGGCCTTCCCCAGTGATGGGGCAGCTGTAGTTGATCGACCTCTCATCCTCGTAATGCTCCTCACATGAGAAGTTCAGCCTGAAGAGTGTGCGTCTTCAAGTGGGACCGAGTCCATCTAAATCGTCCGTGAGGGCGTTGTTTCAGGGCGGGGTGTCAACACCTTTGTTGCTGCCTCCGCCTCATCAGTCTGGGGTGGTGGAGAAGGGTGTAGAAAAGGAGGCTGTTGATCTACCATCCGACTCTCTGCGTCCTCCCCCGCAACAACTACCGACGTCGTTGGCGGTGATGTTGGTGTGGGCTGCACAGCCCTGAGCTCCGCCTCCAGGAGCTCAGTGACCTCGTCATTGCTGGCGTCCAGCTGTACCACTGCCTCTGCCATTGAAGGCGTAGCTGAACCTTCAGGAGCTGCGACTGTCACTTCCGCGACAGCGTCCTCGGGGGCTATCGCCATTGTTTCTGCCTCGGTGGTATTGAAGGCCTCCACAACCGTCATTATCAACATTAGACACGGGTTTAGAGAGTGGAGATGTGTCTAAGTCATCATATTTTTATAATTTATAATACCCAAATGTCTGAGACACCTGTAACTAGCACATGGTTGAAGTAGTTTAGGGTCAAATGCAGGGATAGGAAGAACAATGCTTCGAAACTAGAGTTTGACTTGTCTAAGCACATCAAACGGGTAAAAGGATAGGGTTGGTTGCAACAAGAAAGCACCACAACGAATTCAAACTAAAAGGCTATCTCCAACCGGAGTTACTAGAAAGATAATGATTTTAGGGTTTAGCAATTTTTATAGGGGTTTGTATATCAGAAGCCAAGAGAATACAACTATCGTCGAGATAAGGCATGAAGGAAGAAAACTTAGGCATAACAAGCGGAAATGGGAAGCTTCCTACATACTCTTCTCTCAAAGAGGATGCCCCCAACTGAGCACCAATCCCCTCTTTCAAGGGCAGTGGGCATAGGTCAGAGTGAAAGACAACCCATGCAACCCTGATCTTGGGTACTCTCATATGCCCGAATTAGTCCAAACTCTAGAGTTATGACAACCCTCTCTCAAGGGAGTCAGAACGGGAAACACGATTTGATATCTAGTCAAAAGCGCGATCCAAAAGAAGAGACTAGAGTTCAGATGCTATAAAGAAATCATCCAACAAAAAAGGAGCCATACACAGAACAATATGAGGTAAACTCCAAAGATTCCAATAAACTTGAAGAGAGCAAAAGGTTTAGTTACAATGCATAGGGAAATGAAAGTAAAATGCAGTAAAAAGGGAAAGATAAGTATCCGCCTCCTTGATTTAAGAGGTCGATATACATCAGTAGACCCCTAAGGTTCCCCCAACCCAATACCGAGTAGGAGCTCTACCCAATATGCCTGTGTCGGGCTCGTGACCATGTCAGGTTCTGAGTTGCGATGACTAGGGTATACTGGGAGGGTCTCCCTTCCTGATACAGCCGTGTCGGGTTTCCAGCCTTGTCGGGTGACATGCCTTGACGGTAGGTCCGTATCGGGCTCGATATCGTATCGGGTTAGGGAACACTTAGGCTCTCAGGTTCCTTGTATCGAGTGTAGAGGGGAGAGCCGTCTTGGGTTGCAGCCCATCTAGGAACCCAACACATTGAGGTGGCCTTCTTGGTTGTATCATGCTGCTGCGGCTACTGGGATGAGTTCTAAGTGAACTCCTCCCGCCCCTCTCGGGTTGGGGGTGTGCTCACCTAGTGTTGCCCAACATGCCTGGGAACTCGACACACTAGCTCCGCTTCCAAAGATAGCTCTCGTTGGGTTCTGATCTATCCCATCAGAGTCCTGCAACTGCTATTTATAGGCAGCGGTTGGTAGAGGTTGTAGTTCTCGTGGGGCCACATATCCATTATCGGCTCCGTTCATGTGGCTTCAGAGGAGGGTCGACACGTCTGTCACTTGGCATGGCTGGCGTTGCATGCTGGGTTGTGAGAAAACTGTGCTTGACCATGTCAGGATAATGACCCTGGCGGGCAGCTGCTCTGATGAGTGGCTTCATCCCGCGACATACTCCATTGGGTTGACGAGTCGTGGCGGGCAAAGCTCCCTATCAGGTAGATAGCGTACCGCTCATTAGGGCTCCTCGTGCGACATGCCTGTATCGAGTTGCTGCCATGTCGGGCAGCGACCATGACGGGTAAATGGGTGTGTCGCGTGGCTAGTAGAAGGGTCGGTGTAGGTGCTCATTGTAGATGGGCCAGGACGGGCTTTTTTGCGGACTTCGGGTGAAAAAACAAGGGAAATTTCTGCAAAAGATGGGAAAAGAGTCAGGAGCATAGTGTGGGTTACTTCTGTGCAATAACAGGATAAAACAGAGAGGAAAACAATTTAGAAGGAAGATTTGACAACTAAATATGGGCCCTAAATAGCCATAAAATGGGTGTTATCAACCCCCCCAAACTTAGCATTTTGATTGTCCTCAATTAATTTGTATATAATTTAAAACTTTGTTTGTGATACTTCTTCAAAGCTAGACGTAGTCTTTGGACAAGGGGTTTAAAGGAATTTTTGAGATGCCTGAGGGAAAATTATGTCTGACTACGGACAACATACTTTATTTTTCCTACCTTATTTAAGTAAAAATTTTCTCTTCACCCTCAGCGAGACTTTTGGTGCATGGTTTCGAAGTTAGCTTTCACACCAAATAGCTTGGGAGTAGGAAGTTGGGGTTTTTGGGTAGGCTTAAGGCTTTTTGGGTTTTTCTTATTTCCCATCGGTCCATCTAGGTACGGGTCTGTAAACGGGCAAGTGGTCCCTGCAGTCCAAGCCAGTTGGCTTTAGAGCAATGATTTCACATCCTACGTACCATTTCCCCAGATCTACCATGCCTAAAGATGGATACTTTTGGAGAGACAAGTGTTTTTTTTGGTACAACTCTCATGCTTTTATTCACTTCTCATAAGGCTTTTCTCTCTTTTTGGGATTTTTGGTGGGTAGGGGAAAAGATGAGTTTGCTGTTTGGGCAACTTTTTTCCTTCACATGCACATCTCTTAGCTATTGCGAGATTATTTTTCCAAATTGGCGTAGAAAAGTTGTAGTCCTTGTCATTTGAGACTGTGTTTTTGAAAGGAGCATAACAAAAGCATGCACCGCCTTAGACATAGAGAAGACAAATTGGAAGAAGTTGTATCCGATTTTTACTATAAAGTGTATTTGTAGAATCGTTGAGAGGCAAGAAGTTGTATATGTGCTATTTTGTATCAGACATGTATGTATATGTACACAGGATATGGGAAAGAAGAAAGATGAGAAGGGGAAGAAATTTTTAAGTACCTCCCTCACTGATATAGTACCCCCCCAAACTTACCCCACACTTTATCCCCAGAGTTGTGAGATGAGTAGGAAAGGGTAGACATAGGTCAACGAGGGTTTTAGCTGGTGCCTGCGCCTTCGTCAGATAGAAGCTCCAACACATACTCTCCGCATTTGCTGTGGTAGTCGATGTGGTGGAGCTTGTCAGGTGTTTGTTGTAGCATCATCGAGCTAGAGATCCATTCTAGCACGTAGATGCCATAGTCGTTTGATTATGGAGTTTGTTGTGGACTGCTGTGGCAGAATTGGAGCTCGTGCCATTTTAACTCTGTGTTCTCTAGGAATGCCTGGATCAACGTCGCCCCATCGATGTAGTATTTCTTTGCTAAGCACTCGAGGGGTGTCAACGGAGTTGATGTACACTGCATCAGATGATCTTTATTGTCGTCAGAGCTGTTGTAGAAGATTGCTGCTCGGGGTGAGTGTACACCATCAGGAGCGTCCAATGATTGTAATGCAACATTGGAAAGAATATGATACACGACATGCTGTGTTGTATCTCAACCAGAAATAGTTGTTTCACTCCTGATTCATCAACTAGGTAGATATCGTTGAACATCATTGGGTGGGCGATGTAGGTGTGTTCAAACTTTTTCTATAAAATCTGGATGTAGGCTGACGCCACCGACAGCGCTAGACATCCTCCTACCTTTACTAAGTCCCGAAGGTCATCGAGAGGGATTATGACATTGTATGTCTCATAAATGACGTCTGTGGGGGTTGAATCAGATAGCCTGAGGAGGATTTTTTTGATTCGTTCCTGAGTTAGTGAAGCACACGTGGAATGGTGAAAATTGCTGATCATCATTTTTGAAACAAGCAAAGCAGAGTCTTCATTGGTGAGTATCTCTCGCAGAACGTCCATCCGCTTGCCTGCCCCGTAGATGTCTGTGGTCATCTGGTCTTCTTCTTCTGGAGGGTTGCTGGGTTGTGATGATTCAATTTCTTGGTCACTGTCTAACAGCTTCTCGGGTATGCCTACGTCTAGGAAATAGCGTATGTCCTTGATCAACAACAGCGTGTATGTGCTTTTGAGCTGATAGAAATTCTGGCCTTGGAGGTGTCATATATATCCAAAGATGTGGAGAAGCTCCATGGCATGTAGGACTATGAATGTGTTATTTCCGCTTCCTGACTCTTCTTGAATGGGGAAGTCTCCAAAGGAGAAGAAGTTCCAAGCGCCACTGTGGCATTGGACTCCTTGCTTGATGGCGTGGAGAAGACGCATTGGAAGAAGCCTGAGATGCTTGTCTTCTTGGTGTACGAAAGTATGTCCTGAGCATGGGACCTCCTCGGTGCAGCAATTGAGGAGCTGGACATCATGGTTGTAGAGGTCCGCCATGCAAAGGAACCAGTTTCTTCTATGCTTGTAGATGGCCAACACCAGGTTTGGGTTGTGCTCTTCGATGTATTGTAGCATGTTGGTCACCTGGATGGAGTCATACGCCCCTTTCATTAATCTTCTTGCCAAGGCTGGGATGGCATTGTAAATTGGCTTCCGGCCTGTCCTGGTGCCTATATTCTCGATCATAGCACCTTCCAGGACCCGGAAGATGATCTTCCCTACTACGGCTGGGGAGCAGACATGCTTTTCAACACTTCCCGTCATACAGAGAAGTAACTGTCACTCTAGATGACGTCCTATCCATCTGCCTATGCCCTCAGGACCATGTTTAAAAGATTCTGGTTTCTGATCGTCAGGTAGCCAGTGGACTTTCTATCAAAGTCGGCCATCTCGAAGGAGGGAATCTCTGACGGCACAGAAAACATGTCTGCTGTCTAACTCCTTGCTCTAGGGGGGGTGCTTGTTGTTGGCGGAATATATGTCGCCCCCTTCTCCCTCGAATTCATCAGAAGATCCCTCTGCTAGGATGATGGGTACGTCTACATCTTCAACTTCATCTAGGGAGGGTGAAGAAGCAGCTATGTCAATGCCGCATGTGCTCTCCTGTCCTCCTGGAGCCTCGTCGGCGGTCTTCTTCGTCGTTTCTTCCTCGGGCATTGTGGAGGGCCCACTGGAGGAGTAAGAAGACGATGTTCCTGAAGAGGACGCCGAAGATAAGGGATGAGAGCTGGGTCCTGGAGGTGATGGGGACCTCCTAGGATGCCTTGAGTGGGGGTGGTCGTCCCTCCGGTTCAACCTCTCTTCAATATCATCAAGGCGTTGGAGCACCGTCTACATCGTGTTATTTAGTGCCTCTAGTTGGCCAGGAAGGCCAACTAGGGTTAGCAGTTGGCGCTCGTTTTTGCTTAGCCTCCTCTAGAAAACATTGAACTTGCAGGTTAGGGAAGCAAATGTAGTTGAGTGATTGCTTATTACCTCCCACAAGTTGTCAAATTCTTGGTCGAGGGCCTACCCCAGTGATGAGGCAGCTGTAGTTGATCGGCCTCTCGTCCTCGTAATGCTCCTCACGTGAGAAGTTTGGCCTGAAGAGTGTGCGTCTTCAAGCGGGGCCGAGTCATCCATCTGAATTGTCCATGAGGGCATTGTTTCAGGGTGGGGCGTCAGTACCTTTGTGGCTGCCTCTGCCTCGTCAGTCTGGGGTGGTGGAGAGGGGTGTAGAAAGGGATGCTGTTGATCTACCATCTGACTCTCTACATCCTCCCCCGCAACAACTACCAGTGTTGTTGGTGGAGGCGTCAGTGTGGGATACACAACCCTGAGCTCCACCTCCAGGAGCTCAATGAACACATCATTGCTGGCATCCAGCTGTAGCACTGCCTCTTCCATTGAAGGCACAACTGAAGCTTTAGGAGCTACAGCTGTCTCTTCCGCAACATCATCCTCGGGGGCTATCACCATTGTTTCTACCCTGGTGGTATCGACGGCCTCCACGACCATCATTATCTCTTCAATAGTCGCGACAGGTGTTGTTGTGGTGGCCATCATTAGTTCGGTGGGAGCATGAGCGGTGGACGTCTCGAGGGTGGCAGTGACAGGTAAGTCGGTGGTGATGACCACTGATGACTTGTCCTGTCGAGCGTCAAGGGGGATTGGTCTTCTTGTGGGTGCTGCCCCTTGGGGGACGGTTCTGGTGGCAGCATAAGCAACTTCTGCCATCTCGTCTGGCAAAGCTTGTATCTCTACTGGTGTGAAGACTAGATTTTCTGCGTCATAGTTAATGTAGAGCGGGAGGGGCATGAGGGTGGTACTTCTTGCAAACTTGTAGAAGTAGCGGCAGCCCTCTTTTTTGATGATGTTTTCTCATGCCAAGAACTTCATGTCTATCCTGTCATCGCCTTGTGTCCTTGACAGGTTGCGTGGCTCCTTAGGGTACCCAAACCCTACTGCGATTAAGTTGACGATCCCTCCCATGCAGTACTCCTTGGTGGTGTCTTTTATTGGATGCAACCGGCTTAGCAGAAATCTCCCCAAGTTAATCACCTTCCCCTTCATCATGTACCACATGAGATGGAGTTCTTCGGTGTATATATTGCTCGTTTCATATTTTCTAAAAAGGAGGCTCGCCACGATCTTGTGGATGATTCTCCAGAAATAGGAGTGGATTGCCGCCACCTTGCTCCCTATCTTGAACGATGATTCACCAGTTAGCTTCTTCCAGAGATCGATTGGGTTGAAGCCGTCGTTTTTGGTGATTCTAACACCATTGTTTAGGAGCTTCTTCTCGGATTCATGGGAAGAGAAGATCTCAATGAGCATCTTCTCCGAGATGTCATGCTCAGCGTTGTATAGGCACCCTTGCAGTCTATGTACCCCACCAAATCTTTTGACTTCTTCTGGTGTATTCATCACCCGCCAGAGGGATGACATGAACTCTTTTGTGAGTTCAGTGTACAAGGCGGTGTAGTTGAAGCATATCTTCCTCAACCCGGTAGCTTGTAGGACATTTTCAAGCCTGCTAAAAATGTCGAGCTGATGGAAGGACGATTGGTGGCATAAACGGGTTGGCCGGTAGACTTTGGTCGCCAACTCCGTATACCGCTGCTGGTGCTCCATGTCTCTAGGCACGAACCAACCTGGAGAGTGGGCCAGGGGTTCTGGTCCTGCCGTTGTCGTTGGGGCTGCTCCCACTTCTATTCTGGGCATCTTCTCAGCCTCAGACGGTCTCGTTGTTTTGGGGTTTGGGCGCTTCTGCCCTGTTGAGTTTGCTTCAGTTGTGGCCTCGGGATTGATCCTTCGGCCATGCTCGTCGATTTGGATGACAGTTTGCTTGGTTCAAGCCATTTCTGCAACATTTAAACAAGAGTGGGGTAAGTAATAGGATTACTGTTGATCACCTTACCTGATATCGGGAGGCAAACCAAAGGAGTCGTGTCGCCCAATACAAGATAGGCGATGCTTGAAAAACTGATAATGGGTCAGAGTCTACATCAAAATAATCCCGCGTAACATGAGAATACCCAGTATAACAAGTCGGTATGAGGTCTGGCTGATAGGGCAAACCGACATTGGGTCGCATTAATAAAACAAAGCTTGCCCAATATGAGTTTGTAAGAAAAAGGTGCCGCTCAATACAATAAAGTGTCAGGCGATACATGTCAAAGCATCTTGTAAAACAATACTGGGCGACATGAGACTTGCCCGACATGCTTCGTATCGCTTGGGTGTGTGTATCGTGCCACAAGTGTGTCACACGATACAATTAAAAGACCGATGAAGAAAGCTCGATAGGCAAAACCCAACACAAAGTAAAGGTTGTTGCCTGATACCGACATCATGTTAAGGGTGTCACGCGACACGTGTCTTTCCTGACACAGTCTGGGCGATAAGCAAACTCAGTAAGAAACTAAAGCCCTTGCCCAACACGGGCCTCACTCGAGAAAAAGACGTCACGCGATAAACTTGGCCGATACGGTCGATTGAGCCACACAATAAGGCATATCGGGTTATACCTGTATCGTGTGAAAGTTGGGTCGCGGGCGACATGGAGGTTGGTTGGCCGACACGAGAGCAAAGTCTTACGCGATACATGAGCTAGAGAAAGCACAAGGATGCGCGATACGGGAGTAGGTGAAAAGTAAATTATGTGCCTGGCACGGTTAAATAGAAGTTACTATATATAGTCGTGGCGAGCGGGGTAAATCGGGTAGGACAGGGACACGTGTCGCATGAGGAGGCAAAACGTCTCACGGGATATAGTAAAATTAGTCTAAACTATCACGTCGAGGGGGGGATTTGGCTTCCTAAGAAAGATTCACGTCGCGTGGAATGTGTGTCGTGAGGGATTGGCGTGTCGCGTGATACAGTCTGCCCGATATGTTTTCCGCCCTTCTTGCCGCCCGCGGGTTGTGCTTGCCGATATGGCCTGGGCGTGCCGGCGATAGTGTAGCCTGCCCGACACACTGCTTCAAGGAGCTGAGGGTGTCTCCCTAAAGAGACAAAGATAGTCCAACCAACAACGAATGTTGCGCAAGGCGAGAAGGAAAGAAAAAGGTTGAAACATGCCCGATAAGATCCCAAGAAGAGTAAAAACTAGAAACAAAACAAGGGTAGAAAAATGAAATCAGAGAGTGTTGATGGGTAAAACATCATTGGAAAGAAAGAAGACTTTCAGCCTCAGATAGTATTACTCACCAAGGCTATAAAAACTAAGTCGGTGGCCCATAAAATGAAAGTGTCCGTGCATGTGGCGCTTGCACTGACTCGGGCCTTATTACAAATGATAATGTTCGTAACGTTTTTCTGCAGGAAGGGAAATAACATCCTATGGTTTGGGCCTTCCGAAGAGTGCCGTGGTTTGCGTCGTCAGCTTGACATCTTCAAATCCTTTTACTCTGCTCTGGTGGTTGTTGTTCCAACTTCTTGTAGGGCCATCTCTGATCTCCTCACAAAAGCTTCGTCTTCATAAAACCTTTTTACTCTATGTCCGTTCACTGGAAAGACTTTTGCCGGATCATCCTTATCATAGAGCTCCATCATTCCAGATGGGTAAATCTTTGTAACGGTGAAAGGCCCAGACCATCTACTCTGCAGCTTTCCTAGAAAAAGACAGATAGAAGATTTAAATAACAAAACCTTGTCACCTTCGTTGACGTCCTTTGCTCGCAGATGGGAATCATGCCATTTTTGCAGTCTCATGTCCCCATGGATTGGCTTCAGTGTTGGAGGGGAAACACCCCACTTGATGATCGATAGCTTGGGAGAGACTCACAAGCTCCTGATCGATCTGTTTATTATGTTGCTGGAGCTCTCCAATCTGGGCTGAAAAGCCCTCCATCTGCTGTTGCATCAGCTTCAGTAGGGCCGTACTATCCACTGAACTTTTGTGCATCTTCTCATTTAGTTCATTTTTCCTTTTTGCAAAAGACATCAACTCCATCATCATAGACAGTCTCTACTGTTGATTTGGCTAGAAAGTCTACTGCTGCGGGAACCCCATCTGGCGTTGCTGATTTGACGATCCTCTAGAGGGTTTTCCACCCACCAGTTGGTGGGAGTTCTCAATAGCACTGATGTTCCCATAAGAGAAACCAATATGGCCAGGTCTTCGGTACTGGACGTAACACACATTCTCTTTACTGATTTCATCAAAATCTTCTTGGGGTGCCGTGTGTGGGCAGAAGTCAAATAGGTGGTTTGGCTCTCCGTAGGTAACACAGCTTTTTACGGCTTCATGTCAAACTTTCCCTTTGTATCCTTGCTCTTTGAGGGTCTGGACATCTGTCACAATATTGTCAAGCTTGGCTTTGAGGGCCTCCATAGCCTTAGATTCACATGAAGTGGTGTGGTTTGTTGACTCCCGGTCGTAATCACCATCTTGTTGATTCGTGGCCATGTTTTCAATGATTTCCCTGGCCCTTTGAGTGTTGAGTCCCAAGAAGTCGCTGCCAGCTGTAGCGTTCAAGGACTTCCTCTCTACGGGACACACCCCATTGTAAAATGTGGTAATCAGCTTGGGTTCAGAAAAACAATGATGAGGGCATTCATGCCGATAGCTCGTAAATCTCTCCCAAGTTTCATGAAGATTTTCCGATGGCTTCTGAGAATACCTCATAATCTTGTTCTAGCATTTAATTGTCCTCTCAATAGGAAAGAACTTGGAAATAAAATCATTAGCAAGGTGCTCCCAGTCGGGGAGGCTTCCATCTTGAAGACTGGTGTACCATTCCAGTGCCTTATTCCTCAGAGAGAACGAGAAGAACTAGATGTAGATATGCATCAACAAGACTCTATTGATCTTGAAGGTGTTGCACGCCCTCTTGAATGTCGTTAGATGGTTGTACGGGTTCTCGTCGATGGTGTTCCCGCCAAACCTGTTGTGTTGGAGAAGCTGAAGGAAAGAAGGCTTCAGCTCAAAGTTGGTGACATTGAGGGGCTGCGTAACAACGAGATTCCTTTCCTCATTTGCCTTGACTTAGACGAATGAGCGCAGAGAGCGGGCTTCGGGAGGTTGGTCAACCATTACTTGCTAAAGGCAAGGATGACCTAGTGAAAGGAAGAAAAGTACCTGGAAAGGAAGAAAAATGTAAAAGGTATCAGTGTGTTGCATACATATTATGTTCAGTGAATATTATGTGCAGTAAATATTTGTAGTGTTATATGCATATGTAGAGGGTTTCTGGCAAAGTGCAAGTAAAACTCAAGTTCATAGAATGGTTTTCATTGCCTATCCCTGGAAATGACACCAAAAAGTTGATCAGCCTCAGACGTGGGTCCAGAGAGTGGAGACGTGTCTAACTCATCAAACTTTTATAATTTATAATACCCAAATGTCTAAGACACCTGCAACTAGCACAGGGTCGAAGTAGTTCGGGGTCAAACACATGGATAGGAAGAACGGCGCTTCGGAACTAGAGTTTTACTTATCTAAGCACATCAAAGGGGTAAAAGGATAGGGTTGGTTGCAACAAGAAAGCACCACAAAGAAATCAAACTAAAAGGCTATCTCCAACTGGAGTTACTAGAAAGATAATGATTTTAGGGTTTAGCAATTTTTATAGGGGTTTGTATATCAGAAGCCAAGAGAATACAACTATCGTCGAGATAAGGCATGAAGGAAGAAAGCTTAGGCATAAAAAGTGGCCACAGGAAGCTTCCAGCATACTCTTCTCTCAAAGAGGATGCCCCCAACTGAGCACCAATCCCCTCTCTCAAGGGCAGTTGGCATAGGTTAGAGTGAAAGACAACCGGGGCAGCCCTGATCTTGGGTAATCTCGTACGATCGGATCAGTCCAAACTCTAGAGTTTTGACAACCCTCTCTCAAGGGAGTCGAAATGGGAAACACGATTCGATAGCTAGTCAAAAGTGCAATCCGAAAGAAGAGACTAGAGTTCAGATGCTATAAAGAAATCATCCAACAAAAAAGGAGCCATATACAAAACAATATGAGGTAAACTCCATAGATTCCAATAATCTTAAAGAGATAAAAATGTTTAGTTACAATGCATAGGGAAATGAAAGTAAAATGCAATAAAAAGGGAAAGATAAGTATAAGTCTCCTTGATTTAGGAGGTCGATATACAACAGCGGACCCCTAAGGTTCCCCCAACCCGATACCGGGTAGGAGCTCTGCCCGATACGCCTGTGTCAGGCTCGTGACCGTGTCAGGTTCTGAGCCGTGATGGCTAGGGTATACCAGGAGGGACTCCCTTCCCAATATGGCCGTGTCGGGTTGCCAGCCTTGTCGGGCAACATGCCTTGAAGGTAGGTCCGTATCGGGCTCAGTATTGTATCGGGTTAGGGAACACTTAGGCTCTCGGGTTCCTTGTATCAGTGTAGAGGGGAGAGCTGTCTCGGGTTGCAGCCCATCTAGGAACCCTACACATTGAGGTGGCCTTCTTGGTCGTATCATGCTGCTGTGGATACCGGGATGGGTTCTAAGTGACCTCCTCCCTCCCCTCTCGGATTGGGGGTGTGCTCACCTAGTGTTGCTTGACATGCCTGGGAACTTGACACACTAGCTCCGCTTCCAAAGTTAGCTCTCATTGGGTTCTAACCTGTCCCATCAGAGTCATGTAGCTATGATTTATATGCAGTGGCTAGTAGAGGTTGCAGTTCTCGTGGGGCCATGTATCCATTATCGGCTCCATTCATGTGGCTTCAGAGGAGGGTCGACACGTTTGTCGCCTGGCATGGCTGGCATCGCATGTCGGGTTGCGAGCAAACTGCACTTGACTGTGTTGGGATAATGACTCTAGTGGGCAGCTGTTCTGATGAGTGGCTTCATCCCACGATAGACTCCATCGGGTTGATGAGTCGTGGCAGGCAAAGCTCCCTATCAGGTAGATAGCATACCGCTCGTTAGGGCTCCTCGCGTGACATGCCCGTATCGGGTTGCTGCCGTGTTGGGCAGCGATCGCGATGGGTAAATGGGTGTGTCGTGCGGCTAGTAGAAGGGCCGGTGCAGGTGCTCATTGTAGATGGGCCGTGATGGGCCTTTTTGCGGACTTTGGGTGGAAAAATGAGGGAAATCTCTGCAGAAGATAGGAAAAGAGTCAGGAGCATAGTGTGGGTTACTTCTGTGCAATAATAAGATAAAACGGAGAGGAAAATAGTTTAGAAGGAAGGTTTGACAACTAAATATGGGCCCTAAATAGCCATAAAATGGGTGTTATCACTTTTGTGCCTTTGATAGGAGCAGAATCCATATGAAATTTCTGCTGTGGGAATCTGCATTAAATAGAGTTACATGGTCATGTGAATTAAAGACAATCAATAGTTTCTATTGATTAGATCCAAAAAGTTTCAGTCACCGGCTCTCTCATTTCACTCCCCATCCTTTTAGGGTTTCCACCCCTTCTTCTCCTACAAAAGGAGGGGGGACTCCACAAAGAAAAGCATCTCATATCTTATACTTGCAACCATTTTTTTGAGCATTGTTACTCTAGTTCTGAGAATTGTAATCATTCAATTTATTTAGTAAAGCAGTTTTATTCTCAAATCTCCTTTCCTCATTCTTTATTTCTTGGTCTTCTTGGGAATAGGGAATTAAAGGAGAAGTAATTTAACTATCACTGGAAATTCCCTTATGGGAATTCTTCTTTAGCTAGTCTATTGCTTTCTTCCTTCTTTAGTCATGGTTAACGAGTAGTTTAATTATCGAGGCAAGGGGAGTAGCCCCTTAGCCATGTGTTGATTAGATCAAGTTTTACACAACTATTTAGATGGATGGTTTTTGGTTTTGAAATCGTTGATTTTGACAAAGTAATTAGTCATTTTTATTGTAGGTTAATCTCGGCCGATGCGACGATGGAAACTGGGATTTTGAACGCCTAAACCGATTACATGGGGATTTTGATGTAACCGTGGAATATCCCTTTTAGGATGATGAACTAGGATACGTGAATGCCAGGATCAATGGGTTCACATGGAGTTTGCCTCTTGTGTTTCATTTATGAATGATTGACATACCTTCTTCGATCTTTTTTTGTGTATTTCTTCGATCTTATTTTCACATTAGCTAAGGTGGTGAAACCCATAAGCCTTGATGCTTTTCCCATCTGATTCATTTGTTTCCTTCAACACTTGTTTTAAATCACTTCCTTTTATTACTTGCACTTTATTTCTTTTCTTTAGATAATCTTTCTTTTCTAACAATCTTCTTTCTTTCTTGTCTTAATATAATTCTTTCTTTTTATTGGTTTAGTGTAATCATTTATTTCATTTGCACTATAATTTTTTGTTCTAGTGTAATAACCCCCCCCCCCCCCCCCCAATTTGGAATTTCCTTTCTTGTTCAAATATTCAAAAACTCCAAAAAGGAATAAAGTTCAAACATTAATTGGGTTTAGAGAAAACAATCTTGAAAACATTGTCATGTGATTGACCCTTCTATACTAAGCTTTAATTGGAAAGTAAAAAAGGTTAAACTCTAGAATAATTATCTTAGTGAATTGGTGTACTAAATAACACATACCAATTTTGGCGTC
The DNA here is from genome assembly GCA_963693085.1 of Alisma plantago-aquatica. NCBI lineage: Eukaryota > Viridiplantae > Streptophyta > Magnoliopsida > Alismatales > Alismataceae > Alisma > Alisma plantago-aquatica. The sequence goes on from OY856411.1 coordinate 1,410,400,249, forward strand.
ATTGTCAGGGACAACATATCATTTTCTCGAACCCCAATTTTTTTTTCAAAAAGAACTTTTTTTTGGCCTTACGAGTACCATTCCAGACGTGTTACTCCTCTTTCTACTGAGTTTCCATCCAAAGATACATTTTTTCTACACTCAATATTATCTATCAATGATAACTGTGCGTGCACAACCCACCAAATGCTAATTCTGCGTCGTTAGTTTTTGATATAGAACCAGAGAGAACGTTCCATCATTTAAACAGACAAAATGAAGTTAGGATGGATGAGGAGGAAGTTACATGTAGGATTAAGCAAGCACTCACTACTCAGACCGAGTCCATGATGGCCGAGCATGTGGCTCAAGAAGTTGTTTAGTGTGCTACTTACATGATCGAACTAGCAGCCATAGAAACTGCTCAGAAGGAGGTGGAAAGACAAAAATAACTAAAAAACTTTTCTACACCTAAAATAGGATATGCAAAACACCATGTTGTGCCACCTAAAATCACATACCCCCAATTCGAGATCCACACCCAATGGATCACCATGCTTCAAACCAACCCATTTTCGGAGAACAAAGGTGAGAGTTTCCAAGTCCACCTCCAACATTTTTCAGACATTTGTTCTTTGCATAAGATCCAAGGCATTTCTAAAGACTTCATTAGACTTAGATTGTTTAAATACTCTTTCTCAGGGAAGCTAGCAACTGTTATAATGCCATGGAGGGTAAAGAATGTGTCACCACCTGGGAGGCTCTTCAAACCAAGTTTTTGGATAAATTCCCCCCTTCCCTCACATATGAAATTAGGGGACAAATTCTTCTCTTCTCTATGGTCCCAAGAGAAACATTGGGAGAGGCTTAGGGATGTTTTAGGGAACTTCTCCGACATTACCCTCACCACAACATTACCTAATCTCAACTCATTGAGATATTATACTGTGGCATTGATGATGATAATAAACAATTCTTTGATTCCTTATCTGGAGGAAATTTCATGATCTAGAACTTAAGCATCGATTGGGGGAAGTAAAATGCGCCTCTGAAACCCAAGCAAGATGAGGAACCGATGGGGTCCTCATGGTAGCTAAGGACGAGGTAAATCTAGATATCCAAACCATCCCAGAATTCCTTAAACTAATTTCTCTAGAACAAGACTGCCTAGAATCCTCCTTCAATGCCTATGAGAAACAACCTCAACAGGTGAAAGTTGCATGTTCTCTTTGTGGGATTTGCCAACGACATGATCACTCTACCCCATAGTGTCAATATCTCTATAACACTCCCATGCAATAAGAAATATGGCAACAAATGGAGAACCTCAATTCTATTCACACTATCTCGGGACAAGCAAATTACAACCCAACCAACTCAAAAGCCACCCTAGATTCCAATGTGGGAACCCATCGGGTGCTGAAAATGCTTCCCAATTTGCCCCCCAGCATAAACCTCCTAATCCTCATGCCATTTACCATCCCTCACTAGGCTTTACCAACAACAATTAGAGGAATTTTGGGAATCAAGGAAATTATAAGGGAAATTTCCAAAATCATGGGCCCTATCAAGGGAAACAATACCAAAACTTGAACCAACCACCACCTCAACAAAATGCCCCTATTCTTCTTTCCGATAGTGATAGGATAACTGCCCTGGAACAATGCATCCTTTCCACAAATCAAATCCTTCTTTTCCAATAGGCTCACCAAAAGGCAATGCTAAGTTAGCCCATTTCTTTGCCCAGAAGAAACCCCCAAACGACAACTTTGCTGGCTAACGTGAACCCAACTGTAAGAAAATAGAACAACTTAAGGCGGTTACCACCAGATCCAGCCTTACCACACAAGAAAGGGAAGGTTCCCCACTCATATATTTTGACCAAGGGGAAGATGATAAGGTAATTGTTCCTCAACCTCTGGCATCATCCACTCCACAAGATGAGGTTCCTATATATAAGTTGTGCACACCCTTTGCTGACTGGATGAAGAAGACCCAGTTGGATTCTAAATTCAACAAGTTCAAGGATATCATGAGGAAGTTATTGTTGGATCTAGGGCTCTAGAGGGGGGGGGGTTGAATAGAGCTTCAAAACTTGCACAAAAATGGTTAGACCTTCAAATTATATCAATTGAAGCCAAATGCTAAAAGTGAATTTGAGGTTCTATCTAAACAAGCATAGCAAGGATGAGAGAGATTGAAACATACACTTGGATAAGGTTTTTAGAATGGTTCCAATCTCCAAATAAGGAGACCATCAGTCTACTACCTAGAGAGGTCAACCTCTAGGACTTTGCAACCTATGTATACTTATATTCCATTATAAGACATACAAGATGACCTCCTTACACACAAGTGCTTACCTATCCAAGAGCTAGTCTTCTACCTCACAATAGGTCTAACCGACTCTTGCAAGCAGCTCAATTCCTTCTTCTTGGACATCTCTTCCTTGCAACAAGTCTTCAGTCTTGAGGATTTACCCACCAAGATCCATGGATCTTCCACCTTGTCCTTCTCCTTCACTTGGAGAATATCTTCACACCTTCTTCATCCCTGAAGAAGAAGAACAAATCCTCCTTCACTCAGGGAAGATCACTTCATCCTTTGCTTATAGATAGAAAGAAGAGAGATGGAGAGGTTTGCAACATATGTAACTCACTCATAATCACAAAATGCTTAGCATGAATGAGAAACCTTGGAATGAACTCCAAGAGGTCCTATTTATAGTTGGGGGTGTTCCTTTGAGTGTGGGATAACTTAAGAACAAAAACTAGCCATTTTTCTAATATACCTATATCTAGTTTGGTTAGGAACACCACCATGAAAGAGGAAGATAAAAAGGAAGATCAGTATGTGCAGTATTGAACAAATGGCCATTATTTAGGGAAAAGGTGATCAATCAAAGGGAATTTCAAATAAATAGTGTTGTTATAAAAACGATAGTCAAAAGAGGATATATTCAGTAGAACTATTAGGCCAAATGGATAAGGCATTTGATGTATTATGATAACATCATCACTGTAGAGAGAAAAAAATTGCCTTAAAACATTTCAATAACGTCACAATAATCATTAGTGAATGCAATCAATCATAGACTATAGATTGTTTAAGAAGAATTAAGATACCATAGGATCTCAAGCCAAAAAGTGTGGGTGGAAAAAGTGCACCCTAGCTAGAAATATGCATGCTTTATATATAAATGAGTATAAATTGCACACTCTAGGCGGAAAAGGTGTGCCCTAATGTATGGTTGTAAGAAAGTACCACTACTTTATGCAATATTAGTCTAGACAATGCACAATAGGGAAGGCAAGCACAACTTTATATAACATCATTTCAATTCATGTAGAGAGGATTAGAACATCCATACATAACCCAGGTTTAGGTAGAACACCATCAATAATTAAATTTAGAATTTTAGTAACAAGTCAGGGAAACAAATATCATAAAATAAGGTGTATTAAAAGATAGTAAGACTTATACAAAGAATGTTCATATGTAGGGTAGATGCCTCGTATGGGAAATCATAGTTTTAGTTATAATAATTACCAAATAAATAGTTTGTATGCACATACCTTTATAAAATTTTAAATACTTAAATAACCTCTATGGTCAGGATCAGAGCCTCTCAATGGATAATTACAATGAATACATGTTAGGGCCTTCATCGTTTCACTTTATTATCCAAATCCCAAAAAGTGTTTGCTAAAAACTTTGGAATTTGACTATGATAACTATACTAAAAGATTTGTCTCATTTTTTGATTTTGAAACTTAATTATTTATAGTTTTTTGATACACCAACAATTTGTTGTGATTTTCAGAAGTTAAAATCATTTGTAATTCTAGAAAATAAGAGAAGGTGTCAAAGGATCAATATGCCCTCATGGTTGATCACTCACCGATCATGCATTATAGGGCATACTGGGCCTTTTTCCCTCCCAAAATACATGTTTGATTAAAAAAACTTAGAAGGGGAAAATGAGAAATTTTCGTTGAGGCTAAATGCACATAAACAATCACACATGGCCATGCTAGGGAAATCATGTGGAACCATGTTCCCTCCTCCTTACCACAACTGGAAGAGCATGAAGCTTGCCACCCAAGACCTGGATTGACTCCAACTAGACTTCACCCACATGGAAACTCCCCATTGAGTCCCCGAGCCCAAGTCGAGCATGACAATCCATATCTCAAGACACTTCAGCCGAGGATAGAAGGAACTCAAAGTTCCACCATTGAAACATGATAAGGAAAAAGACCAGGGGAGAAATGAAGCAACCTCATGACCTCAAAAGAATGTGGCTACCCACAATTTAGAACAGTGAAGTCATGCATGTAGAACACGATCCCTGGCAAGGTTTGAAATAACTGAAACCAAGTCAGAATTCGATAACACAATGGATGGGAATGAAATTCCTCAAAAAATAGAAGAGGCCCCTTTCCTATTAGCCCATGTGTTAAAAAGGCCCTTCATGGTATCCCTAACATCTCGGGATTGGTTTTAGAGTCTTGGAATAGTAAGAAACCATAGTCGAAACTCGACATGTCCACCGTTCAGTGGGGTTAGTGGGCAGATCAAATAGGTAAATGGCGTGATAAACTAGTAAGCCTGGGAGAAAGAGGGGAGTAAAATGGTTCTTACTACCAATATATTGTACTTTGGGGATGTGAGATGCAAGTTCAACACTTCATTTTCTAGAGATCAAAGGGATCCAAGGTGCATTACTAGAGTCCTGGTAAGATGCAAGAGAGTGAGGAAAAAGTAAATGGAGGTTTGAGGGGTTTCACCCTACTTTAATGGCAACGAGTTAGTTTGGGTATTCTCAAATCGGGGAAAATAGGGATTTAGGCATGGTTGGTTGGATTTAGGATGAAATAAGGAACTCAATGGAAAATAATTCAAGGAGAATGATCGCAAGTTTAAAGAGAGATGCACCGAGAAAAATCAGGGATGGTGTTGTAATTTCACAGACTCCTACTCAGGTTAGGAGACAATCCCTTGAATATCAATTGAGATCAAATAGAGGGGGTGCATTTTTGCATCAAAGGAAATCCATTTTTGCTAAACTATAAAGTGACATTGCCATAAAAATAAGAAAATATCATTTCTTATTTAATAAAAACTTCATATTTACTTTCTGATTATATTTAAGGTGACTACCTCATCCAAATAATATAAAATGTACACATAATATAACTAAAACATGTGCAATCCTTTTTTGTGTCAAATCTCACTTTAAGGAATGTTATTTGACAAATTAGGGTCCTTCAAGGTTATCTTGTTATTTTCTTTCATAATTCATTTAAGGCAAATAACATTATCTGATTAAAGTGAAATTTGGCATGTAGTCAAAGCATGATATGTAAAATCTAAATTTAACCTCTATTTCCTATTTTGGGACCATGTATTAAGCCAACTAGTATGCTAGGTTTTTTTTGGTATCATTTAGATAGACAGATTTACATTATTGGTTGCCATGTTTGGAAACTATCACTATTTTGAGATTATCTATCAGTTATATACTTTTCTTAAAATACATATCCATCTTTCATCAATATTTAATAAATTTTTCCTTCAATATATTAAACCATGACTTTAGGTAAAGAAATCATGTATTGTATTTATCTTTCCATTAGTTATTTAATTCCCAAATTTTGTTTTAAATTCTTCCTTTCTCACATCTAGTTATAGGAAAGTTCTACAAAACTAATTTAAAACTAAAATATATTATGGTGGTAGAGTTATAGAACTAATCCTTACTTGAAATAATATTGTAATTATTTATAGTTAAGCCTAAGATAAAGTCATTATTAGTTAAAACATCTTGTTTCTAAATTTCTAACCATTCCAATATACTCCAAATTAAGAAAAATGCTATCCAAGCCATAATAATAAAAGGACATAATGTCACAGAGGATCACTATGGACATATATGGTTGGATATGCTACAACACTCCACCCCTTGAAGAGGATGTTGTCTCTAAAATCCAACCAGCTATAACCTATTGTACTGAACTACTTATTAACTGAGATGTACTATGCCAATTTCTAAACCATGTATCACTAGAAGTTGAGCTAAGAGAGATTAAATGTAACACATGGTTCTCTCAAATTATTACACTTATTAGGGTTTATTATGTTTTTATGGAATATTCATCAGTTTTTTCCTTTACAACATTATTTTTATAATATTTTATATTAGAATTCCATATATATAGTTATTATGGTTTATCAAAGACTCTTATCTTTAATTACATAATAATGATATACACAAATTTCATAACTAGTTTATGTAAGGGATTATCATTTTTTAGACGAGGTGTGCATTTACTTGAAGAGTTTGATAGGCACGAAGGTTTTCCTTTGGTTTCCAATATTGAAGTTACTCTTAACATCAATATTTTTGTAGATTTTTCCACAATGACTACTCATTTTGTGTCTAATGACCAAGCTACTAGATATTGTGGCTAGATATTGTGTATTGGACAAACTAGGCTAAAGGTGTTAGATTCGGTATTTGTTAACCAACACCTTTGAGCATTATAGTGTATTGCATATAAGCTACAATACTTATCACCTTTGACTTTGGTTTACTCATTTATGTTAGTTAGGTGGTAGCTATATACATTTGACATAATTGGACGAAGTTACCAAATAGTTAGTTAAGTTATTCACTATAAAGTTTAGGTATTCCTAAAGTTGAATTAAAATCCTAGAGACTATAGGTTTCACCCTTACAAGAATCAATCTAAAACCTAATTGACCATTGAAGAGATAAGAAGTGATGATCCAACTAAGGTATACAATTCTAAAACTTTTTCTCATCATTTCTCCACACTAAATCTAGGGTTTTTGGGTTGATCTAACCAAATAAGGGGTTTCTTATCTAAAATCTTCCTCTACTATCTAAAACTTCATACAATGGTGATATAGCTCATGAAAACTTCAATTTTTTTTAAATTCTTTCCTATACATATAATATAATAATTAAAATGTTTATTGATGAAAACGTTTGCAATGTAGATACAAAAATTGGCGCCAAAATCAATGAGTGAACCAAATCAACACTTTATAGCTTAACCAGACAAAAAAGGCTATTCGACCATTACTTCACTCCACTAAGAGATTCTAGCATAACATATATCGATAAGGGCACATCAAAAAGATTCTATATCACATAGCATGGTAGATAGGAACTAACTTTCTATTACAAGATGTCTAATCTTCCTAGATCCACTTCCACTTACTCAACATAGGTCACATCAACCATCCCATACAACTTCCTCCCAAACTTAATTTATCTTGGAAGGAACATTTAATCTCATCACAATACAACTAAGGTCAAATAGTTCCTCAACCATCCTAGGAATATATTAGGGTTTCCCATGCTTGATGGTTTTAGATCTTGGTGTCTTGTGAGACAATTATGTACTATAAGGTATTACATTCTCATAATTAGGTTCACTAAGTAATCTTATACTATCATGTCTTAGGGGTTCAACTAGGCATACCATTATACTGTGTAATTGAGAGAAGCAAAACCTCATGGGTATCTACTAGATATTCTACTATGATCCCCAACTTATTCTAGGGTATGACAAATCTTAGAACTTAGGGTAACAGTTATCCTTTACAAAGTGTGTAAGGTCTTATGAGCTAATATGGGTATGTTAGACCATTCTTGATATGACATTCAAAGGTGACATTAATTATTCATTAACTTTGCATGTTTGCATCATCTGCAACTATCCTTAAATGTGATAATAAAGTTGTAATTCATATAACAAACAACTCTGTGATTCATGAGCACATAAAACATATAGAGGTTGACTAACACTTTGTATGTGATCTTATCTGTTCCAAAAAGGTCATCACTTCATATGGAAAGACTAGAGAACAAACCATCAATATTTTCATCAAGCCACTTCTACCTTCCTCATAAGTACATGTGCAACAAGCTAGGAATACATGAAGTATACTCTACCACCTGAGGGGGAATGTTTGTGTAATACTTAATTCTATTTTATTTTCTTAATTAGGAGTAATGTGCTTCTCCTACTTAAGGCCACTGGAGCCAATCTAGTTTAATATATTATGTTAAGAATGTACTATGTACCTTGAGTTAGAGCTATATATATGACTCATTATACTCCTATTTATTGTTAATAAGATCTCTCTTCAAGTTACTCACAAGAAAAGGCACTAGAGGTAATACTTAAGTCCATATGACTTCAAACTCTAATCACAACCAAAATCTTAATAAATTCCGATCTAGAACATATACAAGCTCACTACTAGTATGCATAGAGAAATAACAACATTATTTAGCATTAACATGCATGTATTGTATTTTATATCTGGTGTTTGGAGAATCGACACAGGGGCCTATAATATCACTATCCTTAATAATAGTTGCATCAGACCCACTAGGTCTTACTAGGTTAAGGTCTTGCTTCTTTTTTTTCTATATCACATAAATTCATATCCTAATTTGATTCTCAAAAGTATGTGAAATACTAATGACTTGCAAGACATCTAAAATTGGTCATCACATAAATTGGCTGGGTTGATAGTCAGGGATAGGTGGTTGGATACACTAAAAGAGGCATGGGTCTACAAATCTTGCTAAGTTTTGAATGGGTAGAGATGTAGCAGGGCTTCTAGTAAAAGATGGATGATGATCATATATTACTTATAAGATTGTATAGAGGATGATAAATAGAAATAGATCATCAAAGTAGGTAAAGGCCCTTAATTATTACCCAACAAAGAAACACCAGATTCATGAGCTTAGTTGGAGAGTTTTTTGGTAACATGGAGAATTTGAACTATGATGGATCCTGAATGGAATTAGAACCATTAAATCCTAGTTGCATGAAGTTAATTTTTTATTTGGAACATAGTACCATTCCTAAATATAACTATCTATTTGTAGGTTGACAAGGACTTTCACTTGGACTTGATATTTTTGGTTGCAATTATGGGCATTGAAGCCTACATATTACACGTGTATTCTTGATATTTTCATGATACATGTTTATGAGTGGGCTAGGTTGAGAAGAATATGAAAACAAGTATTTGATAAATGTGTATTTATCCATTTTTTTAGATCATTTAGATATCTCTTTAGGATTGTTCTATTAAATTTTTTCTTATTTTAAAATTATTTATCAAAATTTATGTATTTTTTCTTTAATTGGAGTTTTAATTATATTTGTTTGTATTTTTGTAGGAAAATGACATAAATACTCTTGGAACATAATTTCACAATTTGTAGTAGTCCCAAAATTCGTGTATACTTGGCACCAAAACTGCCATAACTTTTGCGTCCTAACTCCAAATTGAGTGTACAAGTATAGTTGGAAATGAAATTTAATTTCTTAAAAGAATATATTATTATTTGGACTGCTTTTGTGCCTTTGATAGGAGCGGAATCCGTATGAAATTTCTGCTGTGGGAATCTTCATTAAATAGAGTTACATGGTCATGTGAGTTAAAGACAATCAACATTTTCTATTGATTAGATCCAAAAAGTTTCAGTCGCCGGCTCACTCATTTAACTCCCCATCCTTTTAGGGTTTCCACCCCTTCTTCCCCTATAAAGTTGAGGGGGGACTCCACAAAGAAAATCATCTCATATCTTGTACTTGCAACCTTTGTTTTGAGCATTGTTACTCTAATTCTGAGAATTGTAATCTTTCAATTTATTTAGTAAAGCAGTTTTATTCTCAAATCTTGTTTCCTCATTCTTTATTTCTTGGTCTTCTTGGGAATAGGGAATTAAAGGATAAGTAATTTAACTATCACTAGCAATTCCCTTGTGGGAATTCTTCTTTCTCTAGTCTATGGCTTTCTTCCTTCTTTCCTTTGCTTCCCCTTCTTTGGTCATTACTAGTGAGTAGTTTAATTATCGAGGCAAGGGGAGTAGCCCCTTAGCCATGTGTTAATCGGATCAGTTTTACACAACTATTTAGATGGATGGTTTTTGGTTTATAAATCATTGATTTTGATGAAGTAATTAGTCATTTTTATCGTAGGTTAATCTTGGCCGATATGACCATGGAAACTGGGATTTTAAATGCCTAAACTGATTACATGGGGATTTTGATGTAATCGTGGAAAATCCCTTTTAGGATGATGAACTAGGATATGTGAACCCCATGACGAATGGGTTCACATGGAGTTTGCCTTTTGTGTTTCATTTATGAATGATTGACATACATTCTTCTATCTTTTTTTTTCGTGTATTTCTTCGATCTTATTTCACATTGGCTAAGGTGGTGAAACCCATAAGCCTTGATGCTTTTCCCATCCGATTCAATTGTTTCCTTCAACACTTGTTTTAAATCACTTCCTTTTATTACTTGCACTTTATTTCTTTTCTTTATATAATCTTTCTTTTCTGACAATCTTCTTTCTTTCTTGTCTTAGCATAATTCTTTCTTTTCATTGCTTTAGTGTAATCATTTATTTCATTTGCACTATAATTTTTTGTTCCAGTGTAATACCCCCCCCAATTTGGAATTTCCTTTCTTATTCAAATATTCAAAAACTCCAAAAAGAAATAAAGTTTGAAAATTAGTTGGGTTTAGAGAAAACAATCTTGAAAACATTGTCATGTGATTGACCCTTCTATACTAAGCCTTAATTAGAAAGTAAAATAGGTTAAAATCTAGAATAATTATCTTAGTGAATTGATGTACTAAATAACGCGTACCAATTTTGGTGCCATTGTGAGGGACATCAGATCATTTTCTTGAACCCCATTTTTTTTTGAAAAGAACTTCTTTTTTACATAAGATCCCAGGCATTTATGAAGACTTCATTAGACTTAGATTGTTTAAATACTCTCTCTCAGGGCAAGCGAGCAACTGTTATAATGCCATGGAGGGTAAAGAATGTGTCACCACCTGGGAGGCTCTTCAAACCAAGTTTTTGGATAAATCCCCCCCTCCCACATATGAAATCAGGGGACATATTCTTCTCTTCTATGTGGTCCCAAGAGAAACATTGGGAGAGGCTTGGGGATGTTTTAGGGAAATTCTCCGATGTTACCCTCACCACAACATTACCTAATCTCAACTCATTGAGATATTATACTGTGGTATTGATGATGATAATAAACAATTCTTTGATTCCTTGTTTGGAGGAAATTTCATGTTCTAGAACTTAAGCATTGATTGGGGGAAGTAAAATGCACCTCTGAAACCCAAGCAAGATGAGGAAGCGACGGGGTCCTCAAGGTAGATAAGGCCGAGGTAAATCTAGATATCCAAACCATCGCAGAAGTCCTTAAACTAATTTCTCTAGAATAAGACCGCCTAGAATCCTCCTTCAACGCCTATGAGAAACAACCTCAACAGGTGGAAGATGCATGTTCTCTTTGTGGGATTTGCCAATGGCATGATCACTCTACCCCATAGTGTCAATATCTCTATAACACTCCCATGCAGTAAGAAATAGGGCAAAAAATGGAGAACCTCAATTCTATTCACACTATCCCGGGACAAGTAGATTACAACCCCAACCAACTCAGAAGCCACCCTAGATTCCAATGTGGGAACCCATCGGGTACTGAAAATGCTTCCCAATTCACCCCCAGCATAAACCTCCTAATCCTCAAGCCAATTACCATCCCTCACCAGGCTTTACCAACAACAATAAGAGGAATTTTGGGAATTAAGGAAACTACAAGGGGAATTTCCAAAATCATGGGCCCTATCAAGGACAACAATACCAAAACTCGATTGAACCACAACCTCAAAAAAATGCCCCTACTCTTCTTTCCGATAGTGACAAGATAATTTCCCTGGAACAATGCATCCTTTCCACAAATCAAATCCTTCTTTTCCAATAGGCTCACCAAAAGGCAATGCTAAGTTAGCCCAATTCTTTGCCCAGAAGAAACCCCCAAATGACACCTTTGCTGGCTAACCTGAACCCAACTGTAAGAAAATAGAACAACTTAAGGCGGTTACCACCAGATCCATCCTTACCACACAAGAAAGGGAAGGTTCCCCTCTCATAGATTTTGACCAAGGGGAAGATGATGAGGTAATTGTTCCTCAACCTCTGGCATCATCCGCTCCACAAGATGAGGTTCCTATATATAAGTTGTGCACACCCTTTGCTGACTGGATGAAGAAGACCCAGTTGGATTCTAAATTCAACAAGTTCAAGGATATCATGAGGAACTTATTGTTGGATCTAGGGCTCTAGAGGGGGGGGGTTGAATAGAGCTTCAAAACTTGCACAAAAATGGTTAGACCTTCAAATTATATCAATTGAAGCCAAATGCTAAAAGTGAATTTGAGGTTCTATCTAAACAAGCATAGCAAGGATGAGAGAGATTGAAACATACACTTGGACAAGGTTTTTAGAATGGTTCCAATCTCCAAACAAGGAGACCATCAGTCTACTACCTAGAGAGGTCAACCTCTAGGACTTTGCAATCTATGTATACTTATATTCCATTATAAGACATACAAGATGACCTCCTTACACACAAGTGCTTACCTATCCAAGAGCTAGTCTTCTACCTCACAATAGGTCTTACCGACTCTTGCAAGCAGCTCAATTCCTTCTTCTTGGACATCTCTTCCTTGCAACAAGTCTTCAGTCTTGAGGATTTACCCATTAAGATCCATGGATCTTCCACCTTGTCCTTCTCCTTCACTTGGAGAATATCTTCACACCTTCTTCAGCCTTGAAGAAGAACACCAACTCCTCCTTCACTCAAAGAAGATCACTTCAGACTTTGCTTATAGAGAGAAACAAGAGAACTGGAGAGGTTTACGAAGTAACAATGAGGTATCTCTCATACAACAAGCCTAACTCACTCATAATCACAAAGTGCTTAGCATGAATGAGAAACCTTGGAATGAACTCCAAGAGGTCCTATTTATAGTTGGGGGTGTTCCTTTGAGTGTGGGATCACTTAAGAACAAAAACTAGCCACTTTAAAACTTACAACAGACATATTTTCGATTCTAACAATTCTCCAACGATTGGAATCAATTTTTCTTAATTTTCTGTATAGTGTATTCGGTCAAGTTTCAATAAAGGTAACTCGGCCGATCCACTATCTGACAAAGCCAATTTTCAAATAATCGGTCGAGTTTGTCCTGGGGTAACTTGACTGATTCACCAAAATCAACTTTGGATAGAAAGTTGGTCATTCAAGTTATGTGAGTGTACAACTCAACTGATCCAATCATTTCCAAAAATCCATTATGGATCGATCGAGATTCAAACTTGACTGATAAAGTTGTTGGGATGAATTTCCAAAATGATTTTTAAGTGATCAAATGATGGAATTAAGTGTGCCTAATTTTTTCTCATCTTAGTTACAAGTCATATCATCAATACAAATGATTACAAAAATATTCTAAGGTGATTTGGAGTGTTTTCCCAAAATGCACATTTGCATTGCTTTTGACTTGAACTTCAACAAGCTAGGGCTTCTTGAATTTGATCCTTTTCATGTACCTAATACCTGATCTCAAACAAACATATTAGATACATATGAGATGGAATGGTTATGTCATTATCAAAATATGGACAATGTATAACTCTCAAGTCAACATTATCCCCCTTTTTGACAATGACAAACTATTCTTCAACATATTGCAAAGGATATGTGAAGTGGTGCATCTCTTCCAATGGCGTTACATAGTACTCAATCACGATTTGAATAGATGCAACTCCACGAATAGACACACAATGGAATCACTTTCAAAATTTGTTATGACCTATACAAACAACCTACTTCTACTAAAATGCTAACTTGCAAGCGCATGGGGTGATGTCGTAGTATAGGTAAGGTGGCAAGTATAGGGTCAATCCACAGAGAGAAAAGGTGGCACTAGAACTCAATTAGTTTTTGGGCTAGGTTCCTACTACAGAGTCTAGGGTTGAAGGGTTTAAAGGTTTTTTTGATGATTACACTATGGTTTGATCTAGAAAGCAATCAAAGGAAAGCAAACAAGATTAAAACCTAAGTTAACCCTAGGCAATAAATTCTACTAAGAAAGAAAGGACAAGGAAAGGCAATAAAAGAACAATATACACTAAGGCAAGCAAGGATAGATCTACACTACACTAAACTATCAAACAGGGCAAAAGAGAAATTAAAGACCTAAACTAGCAAGAGCAAAGCTAGAACAAGGCAAGAAGCTAACTAAGCAAGTAAAGAGCTAAGTAAGCTAACATTAGCTAAGAAAGAAGGCCATTAGGGTTTTAAAGCAATTAAGGACAACATGGGCTATATGGGGGATGCACTTATCAGTTAGGTTGGGGATGTCTTGTGAAAATTATGATTTCATATAGATTATCAAACCAAACAACAAGCTAGAGTCTAATTAATTATCCTAAACTACTATCTGGCCATGAATATGCTAGGTTGTGTATAGGAGAACTAGTCCCTACCAACCCCTACTACCCTTGTGAGGCTCAATTGGGTTAGGGTTTAGATTTCATTCAATTAGAGTCTAAACAAGTCTAGGTTAGATGGTTTTAGGATGATTTGGGGCTGAGGTTAGTAATGGGAGTGGAAGTGAGGTTTCGGGCCTCCGATCACCCACATTCTAACCTTGAGAAAGCTCTATGATAAACACACCAAATTCATCTAAACTAGCTACTTAGATCTCTCAACTAGGGTTAGGAGAATTGATTAGAATGTAGGAGGATGGGTGGCTATCTAGGGATCCAAGAATTCGATCTAGGAGCAAATCCCAAAATTCATACATATAAGCAATTCCCTAAATTCCTAGGTGATTTCAAGCACAAACCAACAAGTAATTCATGAAGAGTGAGATATAAATAGAACATAATCATTATCAAATGAAATTACAATGTTTACATATTATTTTACCCCAACATGGTATCAAAGTAACATATTTTGCCCCAAACAACCCACCAAAGGGGCCTAACTACTCATGGAAATGAAAAATACAAAAAGAAAGGAGAAAGAGATAGAAGAAGTCATGGAACTCCATTAGATGGAGTAATACTCCTCTTCAGCTACTGCAAGACGTTCCCCTCCTTCCTCCAAGGTGTAAGGGCATGAAATGATGGTGGAAACGGGCGGAAATAATAAGAAACTAGGGTTTTAGTGGTGGAAATGGTGAAATGAAGTGGAATGGAGGTGGAAATGAAGTGGAATGGATAGGGGGGGAAATGAAGTGGTAGGAGTGAGATAGGGGTGGCCAACCTCGAGCTCCAACCTCCCCCAAGGTTTATATAGGGGCCTAGAGTTAAGTGGGGGCAATATGGGTAAAGCAATGCGAAAATAGGCTAGGGTTGATGCCCCCCATGGGGGTGGTGAGTCACCACGGCCGTGGTGGTTGTAGGGGAACATGGTCATGGTGTATGGGCATGAGTGAGGTGAAAAATGGCTAAAGATCACATGGAATTGGTCAAATTTGTACATGAAATGCCATGGTGATGGTGATCACCACGGGCATGCTGGAGCTTGGTCACCATGGGGGTGGTGAATTCTAATCACCATGGG
This sequence comes from Alisma plantago-aquatica, assembly GCA_963693085.1. Lineage (NCBI taxonomy): Eukaryota > Viridiplantae > Streptophyta > Magnoliopsida > Alismatales > Alismataceae > Alisma > Alisma plantago-aquatica. The sequence continues at coordinate 1,410,415,742 of OY856411.1, forward strand.
GGTGGTGGTTCACTTGGGGGGTCGTGGAAAGCAACTTCAAACTTGCACTTTACTGTGACATGGAGCATTTGTGCCACGGCCATGTACCATGATCGTGTTGGAGATTCTTCCTTGCACTTTGACCTTCAACTTTCTCATCTTTGATGCTCCTTGCTTTGGGTTGACTCTTGACCACTTGGGGTAGGTTGGCGAAGATCTTGGACTCTCTTTAAACCCTTAGATTCTCCTACTTCTCTCCCTTCCATCAAGTAGTAGCCAAAGTACTTATAAAACATACAAAAATCCTCCATAAGTGCATTTGATAGAAATATGTATATTGAGGGAAATAACATGTAATCTAATAGGTATATATGTAACTAAAGTGCAATAATACACAAGATGAGGCCCTAAAATAGGGCTGCATCACCACCCAAACTAAAAACATACTTGTCCTCAAGTATGCTCCAACTCAATATCTTTACAATTTTTCCACAACTCAACATCTTAAACATGAACATCTTTTCTTTTCTTTTTGCATTTTTTTCCTTTTTCTTTTCTTTGTTATTGGTGTAGATAGGGCATATGGTGATGAGAGTGAAGTGAAGATATTTAGATGTGGCCACCCCAAACTTTTAGAGGTGGTCACAGCTGATATGTGTACTTTGGTATCCTTTCATGAGGCGGAGAGGTAAGAAGATGGTGGAAGAAGAGTGAGTCAAAGAGGGGTTACTAGTGTGGACATCAACATGATATCTCCTGCATGAAAGTTACTCCAACAATTTCATCAAGCAATGGCATACCACATGAATGAGCAATATTAAAACCACATTTCTATCATGAGATCCTACAAAACTCTAAGCATTTGTAACTTGCTTCAATCACAATTCGACCAAATAGTTCACAAGAATAAGAGAGGTGATGCACATGTAAAAAGTCAAGATTGAGGCCATTTAGCAATAAACCATAATAAATCACTTGCATTTATCAAAGATCATCAATTTCAATTCAAAAAGTAGAGATTGGGTCAAAACACACTTTTTAGGCAAGAAGTTCTAAACTTGGGTAAAATTAGCCTAAATGGTGCCAAATCACTTTCAATCACATCTAAGACTTCATTATGGAAAATAAAGTAGGAAACAAGCAAATACTAGTTAAAACATGCAAAAATTACAAAAAAATTACATGATGTGCAATGCATGGCAAGAAGAGCAATTTTTTTGAAAATTATGCAAAAATTGACGGAAAGTAAACTACATGATATGGAAGCATGAAAAGTATGGAAAATCTAATCTAGATATATAGATCAAGAAAAAAAAATAAGAAAATAAAACTAAATGGCAGGTGAAATGCAAAAAGGGTGAAAAGAGAAAAAGGGCATACCGCCTACCACCCCAAAATTTTAAATCATGTTGTCCTCAGCATGACACTAAAGTATAGGAGTGATAGGGTAGATGATCATTGTGGTGGCTCCGGTGGTGGTATTCTATGTGATTGTAAATTACTGACTTAAGTGTTGGAGTCGGGCTGTAGCACGGTCGTGCTGCGTGACACAACCGTGTGGGGAGGTCTGTCACACAGCCGTAGTGTCTTGCATGGTTGTTCTGCCTTTGTTCTTTACTTAGCCATTCTACTTTACACAACCCATTATTTTTTGTTAGCAACATGGTTGTGCTGCTTTGCATGGTCATTCTATCTTGATTGTAATACGGTCGTGCTGCCTAGCACGACCGTTCTGACTCTATTCTTCATTTTGTTGATTTTCTTTGATTCTTCTCAATTTCCCTATTGATTATGAGTGCACCATCATGATCATCCCATGTCACCACAGTCGTGGTGAGTACTTTGACAGTTGTTCCACACTTGAATCTCGTCAAAACATCAAATCCTTGATCCAAAATGATTTTTCATGGACTACTTATCAAAATTTCATCTAATTTTCCTCATTCCGACCTACTTTCACCTCCACATCTTAAAACTAAACAAAAACTACTAAAAACAAGTATGTGTGTGTGTTTTCTTGGAAAGTGTAAAAAAAAAAGAATAAAAAATGGAAGGTTGGGTGAAAAATTCCCAGACCTAGGTGGGTTGCCTCCCACAAGCACTGAGTTTCATGCCTTCAGCTGGGCTTCTTGGAGATTCTTCATCTTTCATCCATTTGGAGTTTTCATGTGTCCATTCTTGTAATACATCCATCTCTCATTTGCACTCAATCTATGTCCCTCATCCCTTTGATCAAAATAGTCATCATCAATTCATCCATCCTGACCTTCTTCTTTCAAATGACTATTCAGACTCTTGAACCGTGTCTGATATCCTCATCTCGGGTTCACTGGGTTGGGGTCTTGTACATGTTGATCTTGATTTTCATGTCCATGAATGAAAGTGTCATTGTGCCATTGTGCACATGTATCTCTGCATCAGCTGTAGATAAGAACAGTTTTCCCAAGATGATGGGAATCTTCCTATCCTCTAGCTCCATATCAAGAACAATGAAATCCGCTGGATACACTATGCCTTTCTCCTTGTCTATCATTACCAAGACATCATCCACTCTTCCTCTAGGCACTTTTATGGAATGGGTCACCAATCGGAGAGTGCAATGTGTCAGCTTCAACTTGCCCAATCCCAACTCCACATTGACATTGTATGGCATCAAATTCACACTAGACCCCAAATCAAACAAGGATCTGTCTATGCAATGTCCCCCTATGTAACTAGGTATGATTGGGGCTCCTGGGTCTTTCCTTTTCATGGGAAGTGAGTGTTGGATGATAGAACTCACTTGTTTAGTTAACTTCACTATCTTTGATATTCTCCCTGTTGACCTTCTCTTCACAGTGCATAAGTTCTTCAAAAAACTTGGCATATGATGGGATTTGCTTGATAACATCCAACAATGGAATATTGACCTTCACTTGGCGAAACACCTCAAGAATGTCAACATTGTGCTTTTGTATCATCCTTACTTCTAGTGGCTCATCTAATACTTCAATGAATGGTGGATCACTTTCTTTGCTCTTTCTTGCATCAACATGATATGGAACACTAGGGATGGTGGAACTTGAAAATGGAGTGTGAAGTGGAGCACATGTCACAACATCGTCATCGACAATTTCAATCACAATATCACCACTTGGCTACCTTTGCTTTTCTTTATCAACCTTTCTTTGACTTGTGGTCTGCTCAAGAGTTTTTCTACTCCTTAGAACTATAACAACACTACCTTGCTCATGGTGGAGAGGGAGAACTAGTTGTGGTTGTAGAGGAGGTGAGGTGGTACTTGGTATTGAAATTGAGGTGGAGGGGAGAATTGAGGTTGGAAGGTGAATTGTTGATAAATTGGTGGTGATGGAGGGGGGAGGAGTATAAGGCTTGGGACCACCTTGGAAGTGGTATATGGTCTGCACTTGCATGGGAGGTGGACTATAGAAAACTTGTAAAGAAGGCATTGGTCCACTTGCTTCATTGAAACTCAATATGGGTTTTGAAGACAATTTTCTTCTTGGAGAGCAATTATGGAAGATAGATGCTCTATCCTTTTCTCAAGCCTTGTCACATTCATTTGTATGTGATCAAAGCTCTTCAACCTAGAGAGAACCTCTTCCTCAAACCTTGAGCTATATCTTGGACTTTGTGGTTCTTGGTAGCTATAGGAGTGAGGTGTCTTCTTTTCTTCACCATAGAAATCAATAGAATTGACCGCATGGCAAGGAACATTTGTCACTTGGTTCTTCATGAAGCTCACCATGTCACCAAGAATCTTCATCACTTGCAGGCTTGAGTCATTATGAGTCAGAGATGTCATATCAAAGGCATGGACACCATCATTCATCATGCTTGAAGCTTTGATTCTTGAACCTTCTTCCAACTGCTCATACAAGGGCCATATCTCCTCGGGTGGCCTATCCATGAAAACTCCTCCAAAAGAAGAATCCACTGAGGTTTGTCTCTTTAAAGATAGACTGGAGTAAAAGGACTAAACTAGCTGCCACAAAGGGATCTCATGGTGTGGGCACTCTCTCAACATCTTCTTAAATCTCTCCCACACATTATGAAATTGTTCATTACCTAGATGATTGAAACTCATTATGGCACACCGCATTTGTGTCAACCTTGATATAGAGTAGAATTGTCTTAAGAATGCATTCTTAATCACTTCGCAACTCATGATGTCCCTCCTTGAATCATACCAATCTTTGTCTTTGTCTTTGAGGGAGAATGAAACAAGGTCAACCAGATTCTGTCATCACTCCTAAAGGTGGAGCATACTTCAAGGAAGGAGTCCAAGTGCTTGTAGGGGTTCTCACTCTCTGAGATGTAGAAGGATGGTAGGAGCCCAAGAAGACCTGGAGGGATGGAGAATTTCTCCCCTGGCATTTGATCAACTATGCTAGAAATTGGCAATTTGTAGTTGTTAGGCACGACGTAATCATGAAGTGACTTGTGAGGTATATTTTGGCCTTCCATCTTGTCTTCCCCACGTGGCTTGTCACATGCACAAGGAACAACCAAACAAAAGAGAACAAGTTAGCAAACCAATATGCACAAAGAATGCAAAGAATAAAGAATAAATAATAGCAATGATGAGGACAGTAGGAAAAGTCAAAGCAAAACTAACTAACTAGGTCGAGCGCCTTTCTCCCTGGCAACGATGCCAGAAAGCTTGGTGCGTCTCTGCCAATGGCGTTACACACTACTCAATTGAGATTTGAATAGATGAAACTCCATGAGCAGACACACACGGTGGAATCACTTTTGAAATTTATAATGACCTATACAAACAACCTACTTCTACTAAAATGCTAACCCGCAAGCACACGGGGTCGTGTTGTAGTATAGGTAAGGTGGCAAGTATAGGGTCAATCCATAGAGAGAAAAGGGGGCACTAGATCTAGGTTAGTTTTTGGGCAAGGTTCCTACTGCAAAGTCTATGGTTGAAGGGTTTACAGGTTGTTTTTATGATTACACTAAGGTTTGAGCAAGAAAACAATTAAAAGAAAGCAAACAAGATTAAAACCTAAGTTAAACCTAGACAGTTAATTCTACTAAGCAAGAAAAGACAAGGAAAGGCAAGAAAAGAACAATCTACACTAAGGCAAGCAAGGATAGATCTACACTACACTAAACTATCAAACAAGGCAAAAGAGTAATTAAAGACCTAAACTAGCAAGAGCAAAGCTAGAACAAGGCAATAAGCTAACTAAGTAAGTAAAGAGCTAACTATGATAACACTAGCTAAGCAAGAAGGTAATTAGGGCTTTAAAGCAATTAAGGAAAACGTGGGCTGTTTTGGGGATGCACATATCAATCAGGTTGGGGGTGACATGTGAACATTATGATGTCATTTAGATTATCAAACTAAACAACAAGTTAGAGTCTAATGAATTTACTAAACTACTAACTAGCCATGGATATGCTAGGTTGTGTATATGGGAACTAGTCCCTACCACCCCTACTACCCTTGCGAGGCTCAATTGGGTTAGGGTTTAGATGTAATTCAATTAGAGTCTAAACAAGCCTAGGTTTCTAGGTTAGATAGTTTTAGGATGATTAGGGGCTCAGGTTAGTAATGGGAGTGGAAGTCAGGTATTAGGCCTCCCATCACCCACATTCTAACCTTGAGAAAGATCCATGCAAAACACACAAAATTAATCTAAACTAGCTACTTAGATCTCTCAACTAGGGTTAGGATAATTGATTGGAATGTAGGAGGATGGGTGGCTAGCTAGGGATCCAAGAATTGGACCTAGGAGCAAATACCAAAATTCATACATATAAGCAGTTTCTCTAAATTCCTAGGTGATTTCAAGCACAAACCAACAAGCAATTTATAAAGAGTGAGGTATAGATAGAACATAAGAATTATCAAATGAAATTATAATATTTACATATCATTTTCCCCCAACATGGTAACAAAGTAACATATTTTGCCCGAAACAACCCACCAAAGGGGCCTAGCTACTCATGGAAATGAAAAATACAAAAAGAAAGGAGAAAGAGATAGAAGAAGTCATGGAGCTCGGTGTAGATGGAGTAATCCTCCTCTTCAGCTACTGCAAGACGTCCTCCTCCTTCCTCCAAGGTGTAAGGGCATGAAATGATGGTGGAAATGGATGGAAACAAGAAGAAACTAGGGTTTTGGTGGTGTAAATGGTGAAATGGAGTGGAATAGAGGTGGAAATGAAGTGAAATAGATAGGAGGAGAAAATGGAGTGGTAGGAGTGATCTAGGGGTGGCCAACCTCAAGCTCCAGTCACCCCGAAGGTTTATATAGGGGTCTAGGGTTAAGTGGGGGAAATATGGGTAAATCAATTAAAAAATAGGCTAGGGTTGATGCTCACCATGGGGGTGGTGAGTCACCATGACTATGGTGGTTGTAGGGGAACATGGTCGTGGTGTATGGGCACAAGCGAGGTGAAAAATGGCTAAAGATCATAGGGAATTGGTCAAATTTGTACATGAAATGTCATGCTCATGGTGATCACCATGGGCATGCTAGAGCTTAGTCACCACGGGGTTGGTGAAGTCTGATTACCATGAGGGTGGTGAAATCCTGATCACCATGGGGGTGGTCGTTCACTATAGGGGTGGTGGAAAGAAACTTCAAACTTGCACTTTACTGTGACATGGGGCATTTATGCCACGGCCATGACCACATACCACGACCGTGTTGGAGCTTATTCCTTGCACTTTGAACTTCAACTTGCTCATCTTTGATGCTCATTGATTCATATTACTCTTTACCACTTGGGGTAGGTTGGGGAATCTCTTGGACTCTCTTTAGGCTCCTACAAGGGTGAAGAAACCCTTAGATTCTCCTCCTTCTCTCCCTTCCATCAAGTAGTGGCCAATGTACCTATAGAACATGAAAAAGGCCTCCATAACTGCATTTGATAGAATATGCATATTGAGTGAAATAACATAAAATCTAACATGTATATATGTGATTAAAGTGCAATAAGACACAAGATGAAGCCCTAAAATAGGGATGCATCATGAAGTTATACATTAGCCTTGTGAATTGTAAGGGGATTCAAAATTTCAATAATGTGAACTACTCCCCCTCAATCTATGCTCACTCTTACTTGCATAGTTAGTCTTTCTACACAAAGCTATATAACATGTATGCTACATGGTCCTTTAGAAATTCACATGATGAAACATATACTTAGACAAGAAAAGGATCATATAGGTAGTGAAAACAATATGGTTGAGCTTTAAAACAGCTCAAACTTCTCTCCCCCTTTTGGCATTTTCAAAAAGTAAGGGGGGTAGAAGAGCATACAAATAGGTCTTCTCTAAGCACAACTAAAAACATGTAACCACACATAGCACAAATGAAAATAGAGACGAGAATAGGGAGAAGCAAGCAACATGTGTCATAATCAAAATATGGAAAGCATACCAATAACTCATATGATAGATCATACACAGAGTTATGATACATAGGATTAATATTACAACACATAACCATGTTCACAAAACAAGCACAAACCAGAGATGAAAGCAACATGATGATAGAAATAGTACAACTCAGATAATGTGCCCAAATGTCATTAGTACAAAATAGTCTAGAAAGATATATATGATCAACATATAAAGACTAAAAACTAATACATCTAGACATCTAGGATATTTATGTCCAACGAGTCATCATCAATAGAATTGGCCTCAGACTCGTAGTCCCATCACTATTTGAAGATGCAACGGAGATAACAACAACTTCATCACTAGAGGCACCAACAAACCCATCATCATAACCATCATCAGGGCCGTCATCCTCTGTGGCCTCCTCCTCCTCATCAGCTTCCTCATTAGCCTGGTCAGGCATCTCCTCATCGGCAGAAGGACCAAAATTTTGACTGGGCCACAAGGCATTCTGCTCATCCCAAGACATGCCAGGATCATGTAGCTCCTTGTCTTAAGGGAAAGAGGGAGTAGAAGTGCCAAGACTACAAGCAAGGTAGCAATGGGGCCAACATGCAGAAGAAGCACTCTAGGGGTATGTCCACCAACAACAGAGGGTGAAGAAGCAGGTGGAGGGGACGATTAGAAGTGACTATATGCATAGGAAGCATAGTCACCACCTGGATAGGGATGGTAGGTAGGGTAAGGAAGGGCACAATGCATGTTCATGGTGGACATGATATGACAGAGATCCTGATGTAGGTTCTCCTGAACTTGTAGGTTGTACGCATGCTGATGCATCGTGTAACCCATGAGGGCTTTAGTGGATACATGAAATGAGGCACGAGCAGGTCAGGATAGGGGTGGAGGTGTAGGTGCCTGGATGGAGGTAGAGGATCCATGTGTGGGGGAAGAGGATGTAGGCAAATATGTTTTCTTGATTGTGGTCTCGCTGTTACAGACTCCTTTTGTGGGCTCCGATCTCCAAACCACGAATTAATCCCGATTTAAACATGTGCGGAAGCAATCGGTAAACAGCGGAAGACAAAAAAAATCACGGGAAATTAAAACTTTTCGAGACAAGAGCCTGAAACCACAAACCTTTTCCATAGAAAAAGGATTTAACTGTTTACATCACTGACAATTACTTCTTGAGTAATTATATACAACATGATACAAAAATTCTCAAGAATTCATACTCCAAAACACTCCAGGACCTGAGAGTACAGAGGACACATAGGACTTGACTCTAACTACACCATGAAGCAGGCTAGATCTCCACCTGAGATATTTACTGCTCCTGATGCTGTTGTTGCTGGGATTGGTTACCTGTGTTCTTGTTCCTCCGTCTTCGACGACCACCTAAAAAGTAGAAGTCTACGGGGTGAGACAATTATACATAATTGCCCCAGCGAGAGTTATAACTCTCCACTAGGCTTTATAAGCAAAGCAAGGAATAACTAAAGCAATAAGAGCCTTCAAGTTATTCACTAGCAGTTCTGATGATAAGCAAGAGTTCAATCAATATTAAAATATGAGAACATCTATGCTATTCAAGGTAACATCAATCAAATAACTCGTAGATAACTCTAACAGATATACTACGCTGTTGATTATGTTTTTCAAACATTATTGTTATGCCCTGTGGAGATGAGGCTTACCACTCATACTCCAACTAATCGCTAAGAAGTCACATCAGTATCATACATAGGTCATTAAAAGAGCCAGATTCTTATGACCTTCACCTTCCTCAGTCAGTTAGAGGATTGTTTGATAGACATCTGGCGGGATGTCCTTTAATAATAGCTCTCCAGGGTAAACTGGACCTTCTCTATTTTTAGAGTTACAGTGGCATTCTGTACCCTCTTCGCCATCGGAAGATTTCTTGTTTATCTTTCACCGATGCGGTATTTGTGTCTTTAAGGGAGTGTAGAGATACATCTCACCTTTTAGACTTTGTGGTGGGGTTTGGTGGACTACTAGAATCTACATCAAATCCTCTCACCCTTTCTCTCTTAGTGAAGGTATGACGGACTACATGAATCTACATCAAATACCTACACTAGGATGTAAGGTTCTACACATCCATGTACCCCACATACTCAAAAGTATGTGATCCAGGAGTTCCCTGAGGAAAACCTATTTCACCATCATTTAGACTCTGACAATGATGGATCTATGATCAGGGCTCTACATTTCACTTGATTAGTTAGGTACATTCAGTATTCATATCATCATACAAAAACATTAGCATCACAGCTATATATGAGAATACTAAAATGTAGCAGGCCTAACTCATTTCAATTACCAGTTCTCAATTATCTCATCACAAGTCATCTGTCAAGCATGACCTTGATGGTGTTTATGGCTCTTACAGCCCATAAATCATAAAAGATGTCACTTAGCAGTGCATCAAGATGATTCACTATTCATAAAGCTTAAGACATGCTTTCAATGAATATAACATGGTATTTCATACCTGGATATGACCATCATCTCATAACAACCTGCATGGTTAATTCAACAGATAACAGTAAACAATTCAACAATTAAGGTTTACTATTCATCTTACATGTCATCACCCTAAAATTAGGGTTTACTATTCACTCCATGGTGATTTGTACTCATTACATCATCATGTAAGAGAAACATCATCATTAGTGTTCTTAAATAAGATTAAGATTCATTAGATAGCATAACTAGGGTTTCCATGACCTCACATAGGTGGTTCATTCCCTAAACATGCACATTCATGTGTAATTGAAGTATCTCACTTGAGTTTCCACCTTAAAAAGGGTACTTTCTCTCTCTAGGATACTTTCTCTCTCTAGAAATACTTTCTCTCTCCTCTCACTAGTAAATGGTGGCAACACCACTCTAGATCAGGTTGAGATAAGTCTCCATTGACTAACATAAGTCAAAACATCAACCTTATGTGATTAGGGTTTGATTAGAACAAGGTTTTATCTCTTTAGACCCCTCAAGGGTATTTTGGTAATTTGCCACATGATCACCATCATGGGTTAACTTACTAATCACATAGTACCTTAATGACCTAGGTTACCATTAGGGTTTAGATTGGATCACCATTGAACTAATTACACCATCAAATGGTTAAGTACAAACCATCACCAATCTCCAAACGGTTTCAACCTTCAAACGGTTTCAACCACCCAAACGGTCTTGAGACCGTTTGGCCCCAAATGGTCTTGAGACCGTTTGGATTCAAACGGTCTTGAGACCGTTTGGAGGTGAAGACCGTTTGGAAGGGTTGACTTCCAAACCGTTTGGAGCTTCAATCGGTTTGAAACTGTTTGATCAAAATTACTTTAGATCGATTGGACCAAACGATCCTGAGGTCGTTTGAGCCCAAACGGTCTTGAGACCGTTTGGCCCCAAACGGTCTTGAGACCGTTTGGCCCCAAACGGTCTTGAGACCGTTTGGTCCCAAACGATCTTGAGACCGTTTGGATCCAAACGGTCTTGAGACCGTTTGGTCCAAAAAGGGCTCAAACCGTTTGGACCTCCAAAGTGGTTCAAAGGTTACCAATGTTCATGGATATGTGTGTTGAAGCCCTCAATTGGTTAAAGCTATGCTAACCACTTATAAATTGAGTCAATTAGGGTTATCCTTAACCACTTAGACATCAAATTGACCCTCAATTGCAAGTCAATTAGGGTTCAATCCTCCTCAATTAGGGTTTCAAAACGATTGGTCATCAATGTTCAACAATATGAATCAATTCAAGGTTGAACCTATCAATTGACCTCCAATTGGGCTCAAACTTGGCCCAAACGGTCTTGAGGTCGTTTGGACATCATCCAAACGGTCTTGAGACCGTTTGCCCAAAGTTTGACCAAAAACCAAGTCGTTTTGACTAAGGTTGAAGTCCAATTAGGTCAAAATCAGCAATTTTCATCAATTCATCAATTTCCTACAATTGGACCCTCAAACCATTAGATTAACTTAACCCTAGACCTTCAAACGGTCTTGGGTTGTGCCCAAACGGTCTTAGGACCGTTAGGAGGAATCCCCAAACGGTCTTGAGACCGTTTGGGTCCCTCAACCCAAAACTCAACGAGATCTATATGTCAAATCAGCACTTTTTCACCCGATTAGGGTTTCATGTTGAAGTACCTTCAACTCTCAATTGGTTAAGAATTAGACTTTGATTCTTTGCAGAGATGAAATTAAATATATTAGGAACAGACCCTCAAACGGTCGTCCCTTGGTCAACTAATTCAAACGGTCTTGAGACCGTTTCAATCCAAACGGTCTTGCAAGACCGTTTGAGAGCAAACGGTTTGAAACTGTTTGAACCCAAACAGTTTGCAACCGTTTGGACCAAAAGGGTCCAAGGTCGTTTGAAAAAGTGACATAGGGAATCACACCCCTCATCGTCATCCTCTAGCAAGGTCGGTTTATCCACTGTTTTGCTTGCAAACGTGCAAGGAAGAAGAGAGGTAGGAGGAGATTTTACCAAGTAAATTGCAAGAATTAAAGCATGCATATAAAGCAAAAGTTTAGAGTTATAAAACCCGCCTAAAGGTTGATCTTAGAGCTCCAAGCCTTCAAGCTCCAAGCTTTAATGGCGTCCTTGAGCTTCCACAACTTGGTCAGAGGTGAATTCTTCAAGGAAACGTTGCTTTGGTCGGCTAGAACAAGAAGACTAAGTAAGCTAACCATAAAACCAACCTTAGAAAGTGAATTCCTCCATGAATTCTAGCTAGAAGGTGGGGTTTTCTTACCTTGAACAGGTTGGTCGTCCCCCCCTGAGCTCCAGAGCTATCCTTGGTCGTTTGAGCAAGAAAGGAAGAGAAGTGAAGGAAAGAAAGTTCGTTCACTTAATTGCAAGGGAAAAGGGCTTATATACTTTAGCCTCTTTTACACCCTAAGGACCTCACAAGATTGGAAATTACATCTAGGTCCCTCCTTGCTCAAAGGCACGACCAAACCTATCTATCCTTATGCAAATCTCATGAAATCTCAAGATCTAGGGGTAAAGGAATCCAACCTTCAACTAGGGTACATACATGAAAGGGTTTCATACCCATTTTAGGTGATTTCTATCACAAAGATCATTTTTCTCATCTGATAATTAAATGATGTATCCCTTTCATTATTTCTACTCTAAATGATGACAAGAGTCATAAAAGATGTTCTAGATATTAAGAATTACACTTGGACCCCTCAATTTGGGTAAATTGCACTTTACCCCAAATTAGGGTTTCTAAGCATGGGAATTGCTTCCACAGCTGCACCTTGGTGCTCAAGCTTGGGAAATCCCTCAAACTTCATCATAATCATCCTCATTATGTTTCAACATCAAAGGAACATCTTATCTTGTGAATTTTGCAAGTTCAACCCTTAAACTGGGTAATTTGCACTTAGGTCCCTGCATACAACACAATGCTACAACTTTATACAAAAGGGAGCAAAATTGAAAGTAAATGTTCCTGAGGAACTTAATTACATGCCAGGGAGTGTTCACAAGTATATTAATTACATATTTAGGCAAAACTTCCAGGGTTAGGTCATAACCCAGGTCAGGGGTGTTACAAATTCTTTACCCCTTCAAAAGGATTTCGTCCCTGAAATCGATAAAGCATATTATAAGAAAAGAGCAGGATATTTTCTTCTCATTTCATCTTTTAGTTCCCAAGTGGCTTCTTCAACACCACGATGGTTCCAGAGGACTTTTACAAGGCTTATATCCTTCTTCTTTAACTTTTTAGTTCTGTTATCGAGGATTGACACTGGTCCCTCCTCATACGTTATATCTTCATTCAATTCTACTTCCATAGGTTGTAGAACTGACTCGGTATCTGGATGACATTTCCTCATCATGGAAATGTGAAACACAGGGTGCAGCTTCTGCAACTCCTGAGGTAACTCTAGTCTATAGGCCACCTTTCCAACTTTTTCAACAATTGGATAAGGTCCCATAAATCTAGGAGCTAACTTACCTTTCTTCCCAAAACGAAGGACTCCTTTCCAAGGTGAGACCTTGAGATACACTCTGTCTCCAACCTGGAATTCTAGGGGTCTACGACGTTTATCGGCATATGATTTCTGTCTATCTTGTGCAGTCTTAAGCTGTTGTTGTATTACTTTAATCTTTTCTATAGTTTGCTGCACAAGATCAGGGCCTAACAACTGGTGTTCACCAGTTTCATACCAACACAAGGGTGATCTACAACGTCTACCATATAAGGCTTCATATGGTGCCATATCAATGCTATGTTGATAGCTATTGTTATAGGCAAACTCTATCAAGCTTAGATGTAGATCCCAACTCCCGGTAAACTGGAGAACACATGCTCTCAACAGATCTTCTAAGGTCTGTATAGTCCTTTCTGACTGTCCATCAGTCTGGGGATGAAAGGCTGTACTAAACCTTAGCTTGGTGCCTAGGGCTCTGTGTAACTGTTCCCAAAAGCGACTTGTAAACTGGGGACCTCTGTCAGAAACTATAGTGACAGGAACTCCGTGCAAACGCACTATCTCTTGAACATATAACTGGGATAACCTTTCAGCAGAATGGGTTGTTTTGACAGGTAAGAAATGTGCTGTCTTTGTCAACCTATCAACAATTACCCAAATGGAATCATGTCCTTTGTTTGTCCTGGGTAGGCCAACAACAAAGTCCATGGTCACATGGTCCCACTTCCACTGTGGTATGGGTAAGGGTTGCATTGTTCCTGCAGGTTTCTGGTGCTCAGCCTTGACTTGCTGACACACAGGACACCTCAGAACAAACTCAGCTACATCCTTCTTCATTCCAGGCCACCAATACATATCTTTCAAGTTTCGATACATCTTGGTGCTCCCTGGATGCATAGCATACATTGAAGAATGAGCTTCTTCCAGGACTAACTTCCTCAGGTTGTCCACATCTGGCACTATCATCCTTCCATGATAGCATGCCATCTGGTCATCTGACTCATGAAAACCTTCTCGCTTCTCATCTCCAAACTCAGATCTAATTTGCTGTACAAAAACATCTACTTGTTGTGCCTCCTTTATCTCCTCTCTTAAGGTAGGTTTAATCTGCATCTCAGCTAACAGACCAGCTAACAATGATGCCTTCAACTGCACATTGTCTTGCCTTAAAGATATAAGCATATCTCTTCTGGAGCATACTAAGGAACTTAGTTGTTCCCTATCCATGGTTGATGTTGCTGATTTCCTACTCAAGGCATCAGCAACCACATTGGCTTTGCCCGGATGGTAATCAATTGTACAATCGTAGTCCTTGATTAACTCCATCCAGCGACGTTGCCTCATATTAAGCTCATGCTGAGTGAAGATGTACTTAAGGTTCTTGTGGTCTGTGAAAATCTGAAAAGTTTCTCCGTAGAGATAATGTCTCCAGATTTTCAAAGCATGGACCACAGCAGCTAACTCTAGATCGTGTGTCAGATAATTCTCCTCGTGTTTCTTAAGCTGTCGGGAAGTAAAAGAAATCACTTGTTTATCCTGCATCAACACACATCCAAGTCCATTCTTGGAGGCATCACAAAAGATTATATATTCCTTTCCTTGCTCAGGTAACACAAGCACAGGTGCACTTGTTAACCTCTCCTTCAACAGCTGAAAAGACTGTTGACACTTATCACTCCAAGAAAAAGGAACATCCTTTCGGGTTAACTTGGTCAAATGTAAGGCTATAGAACTGAAATTCTTAATAAACCTTCGATAATAACCAGCTAACCCCAAGAAACTTCTAATCTCCGTCGGTGTCTTCGGTTGTTCCCACTGCAGAACAGACTCTATCTTTGCAGGGTCAACACGAATTCCCGAGGCAGATACCACATGTCCAAGGAAGGATACTTCAGATAACCAAAACTCACACTTGCTAAACTTAGCGTATAGCTTATGTTCCCTTAGCAAGGTCAAAGTCTGGTGAAGGTGCTGCTCATGCTGATGAGCATCCTTACTATAAATCAGTATGTCATCTATGAAGACGACACCACACTGATCAAGAAAAGGTCAAAAGACTCTATTCATGAGTTCCATGAATGCAGCCGGTGCATTGGTTAGTCCAAATGACATAACTGTGAACTCATAGTGACCATATCTTATCCTAAAGGCGGACTTGGATATGTCACTGTCCTTAATGCGGATTTGATGATATCCAGACCTTAAGTCTATCTTGGAAAAGACTGTTGCACCACGCAACTGGTCGAAAAGATCATCAATCCTCGGCAAAGGATACTTGTTCTTAATTGTTACTTTATTGAGTTGTCTGTAGTCAATGCACAACCGCATTGATCCATCTTTCTTTTTAACAAACAAAACCGGAGCACCCCAAGGTGAGGTACTCGGTCGGATGAAACCCTTCTCAAGTAACTCTTGAAGCTGTTTCTTGAGTTCTGCCATCTCAGAAGGCGCCATCCTATACGGAGTCTAGGCTATGGGTTTCGTATCTGGGACCAAATTGATCTCAAAATCAATTTCCCGGGGTGGTGGTATACCAAGAAGTTCTTCGGGAAACACATCCTCGAATTCCCTGACTATCAGAATTTCAGCAGGGTTGGAACTCTCCTTGGTAACATCTACTACATGGGCCAAGAATGCATAGCATCCTTGCCTCATCAACTTATCAGCAACCATAGCTGATACAAGACAGGTGGACAGAATCTTTCTTTCACCTTGAAAGATCCATGTGTTGCTTTCATCAGCAAACACAGCCAGCTTGGACTCACAATCCAAGACAACTCGATACCTTTCCAAGGTATCCATCCCTAGGATTATATCAAATCCTTGCATATCAAGCGGTATGAGATCCACTTGAATGCGATGCCTAGAAAAGAAAAGTACACAAGGAGAGCATACTTCTTGCAGAACAACAGACCCACTCAACGGAGTCTCCAACAACAACTTATCTGCCCTATGACTAGTTATCATATTGCAGTTACGAATCACTCTTCGAGTGATGAAAGAGTGCGTAGCACCCGGGTCAATCAAAATAGATACTACACAAGATTTTGACATATCAGAATATAAAAGTTCCATCTAACCTGTCACTACTTGTGGATTGACCACTGCCTCTGGTGGGTTCATAGCATAGAACCTCGCCGTAGCCTGTTGTTGAGGTGGTGCTGATGATCCAGCTTGAGACGCTTGCCCGCGTCCTCGACCTGTTCCTTGAGATTGTCCTCCCTGTGATCCCTGTTGTCCTTGTCTCGGAGGCTGTGTCACACTGACAGGCTTAGATCGGCAGTCCTTCATCAAATGTCCCACCTTACCACAGTTGTAGCATCTTCTTTCTTGTGGTCTTTGTGGTCCAGTAGCAGACATTGATACAGAACTCTGAGTCTCCCGAGGTGGTTGTCCTCTTCCTCTACCTGTACTAGGAGACCACTGAGTCTGAGGACTAGATCTAGATGGTGGAGGGTTAGGTGCAGAGGATCTAGACTTCTTAAAGTCCATAGATGAAGAACCCTGGAACTGTGGATACCTCTTCTGTGTTTGCCTCTTCTCAACCACCGATCTCTCTATCCTTCGGACTGACTCAACGAAGTTAGAGAATCTCTCTCGGTTCTCTAAGGCAGACACTGGGGTAGACATGTCAGCATTCAACCCCTTCTCAAACCTTCTGATTCTTTCTTCTTCTGTGGCAGCCATGTGCGGACAAAACCGCAACAGCTCCATGAACTTAGCTTCGTACTCACTAATGTTCATCATACCCTGCCTTAGTTTCTCAAACTGAGAGATCTTCTCATCTAGGAAGGTCTTTGGAAAATATCTATTGATAAATTCCCGCCAAAAATCTTCCCACGAGAACTCTATTCCAGGTCTCTTCTGCTCTTCCATGGTCCACCAGTGACCAGCACTTCCTTTGAGAAGATAGACAGCATGTCTAACCTTCTCAGCTTCAGGGATACTGAGGATCCTGAAAGCCTTCTCCAACTCTGTCAACCATAAGTCAGCATCTGTAGGGTCGGCAGTTCCGAAGTACTCGGTAGCTCCGACACGACGAAGTCGTTCGAATGTCTTACCGATACCTTGCCCCTCAGGCTGGACAGGTGCCCTAGGTGCATGCATAGGCAACCTGTCGGTTATGTGTGTCATGGCAGTCATAAACTGCCCAAACATTGTCTGGACTGCTGGGTTACCTATGTCAGCTGGGTCAAACTGGGGTGGCTCTCTAGGTTGTTCTGGTACAGGCTGTTCCACCTCTGGCACTCCTGCACCGCCTTGAGGTGCACTGGCACTACTTTCTTCCACATACTCATCATGTGGCTCTGACATCTTAAGTATCTTCTTCTCCTGAGGAGTAGAAGATTCTATTAGATAAGGAAGGAATACTAAAGATAGACTCGACTTCCTAAGTCCTATGTCTCTGTAGACTCGGCGAACCTAGAGCTCTGATACCACTTAATTGTGGGCTCCGATCTCCAAACCACGAATTAATCCCGATTTAAACATGTGCGGAAGCAATCGGTAAACAACGGAAGACAAAAAAAATCACGGGAAATTAAAACTTTTCGAGACAAGAGCCTGAAACCACAAACCTTTTCCATAGAAAAAGGATTTAACTGTTTACATCACTGACAATTACTTCTTGAGTAATTATATACAACATGATACAAAAATTCTCAAGAATTCATACTCCAAAACATTCCAGGACCCGAGAGTACAGAGGACACATAGGACTTGACTCTAACTACACCATGAAGCAGGCTAGATCTCCACCTGAGATATTAACTGCTCCTGATGCTGCTGTTGCTGGGATTGGTTACCTGTGTTCTTGTTCCTCTGTCTTCGACGACCACCTAAAAAGTAGAAGTCTACGGGGTGAGACAATTATACATAATTGCCCCAGCGAGAGTTATAACTCTCCACTAGGCTTTATAAGCAAAGCAAGGAATAACTAAAGCAATAAGAGCCTTCAAGTTATTCACTAGCAGTTCTGATGATAAGCAAGAGTTCAATCAATATTAAAATATGAGAACATCTATGCTATTCAAGGTAACATCAATCAAATAACTCGTAGATAACTCTAACAGATATACTACGCTGTTGATTATGTTTTTCAAACATTATTGTTATGCCCTGTGGAGATGAGGCTTACCACTCATACTCCAACTGATCGCTAAGAAGTCACATCAGTATCATACATAGGTCATTAAAAGAGCCGGATTCTTATGACCTTCACCTTCCTCAGTCAGTTAGAGGATTGTTTGATAGACATCTGGCGGGATGTCCTTTAATAATAGCTCTCCAGGGTAAACTGGACCTTCGCTATTTTTAGAGTTACAGTGGCATTCTGTACCCTCTTCGCCATCGGAAGATTTCTTGTTTATCTTTCACCGATGCGGTATTTGTGTCTTTAAGGGAGTGTAGAGATACATCTCACCTTTTAGACTTTGTGGTGGGGTTTGATGGACTACTAGAATCTACATCAAATCCTCTCACCCTTTCTCTCTTAGTGAAGGTATGACAGACTATATGAATCTACATCAAATACCTACACTAGGATGTAAGGTTCTACACATCCATGTACCCCACATACTCAAAAGTATGTGATCCAGGAGTTCCCTGAGGAAAACCTGTTTCACCATCATTTAGACTCTGACAATGATGGATCTATGATCAGGTCTCTACATTTCACTTGATTAGTTAGGTACATTCAGTATTCATATCATCATACAAAAACATTAGCATCACAGCTATATATGAGAATACTAAAATGTAGCAGGCCTAACTCATTTCAATTACCAGTTCTCAATTATCTCATCACAAGTCATCTGTCAAGCATGACCTTGATGGTGTTTATGGCTCTTACAGCCCATAAATCATAAACGATGTCACTTAGCAGTGCATCAAGATGATTCACTATTCATAAAGCTTAAGACATTCTTTCAATGAATATAACATGGTATTTCATACCTGGATATGACCATCATCTCATAACAACCTGCATGGTTAATTCAACAGATAACAGTAAACAATTCAACAATTAAGGTTTACTATTCATCTTACATGTCATCACCCTAAAATTAGGGTTTACTATTCACTCCATGGTGATTTGTACTCATTACATCATCATGTAAGAGAAACATCATCATTAGTGTTCTTAAATAAGATTAAGATTCATTAGATAGCATAACTAGGGTTTCCATGACCTCACATAGGTGGGTCATTCCCTAAACATGCACATTCATGTGTAATTGAAGTATCTCACTTGAGTTTCCACCTTAAAAAGGGTACTTTCTCTCTCTAGGATACTTTCTCTCTCTAGAAATACTTTCTCTCTCCTCTCACTAGTAAATGGTGGCAACACCACTCTAGATCAGGTTGAGATAAGTCTCCATTGACTAACATAAGTCAAAACATCAACCTTATGTGATTAGGGTTTGATTAGAACAAGGTTTTATCTCTTTAGACCCCTCAAGGGTATTTTGGTAATTTGCCACATGATCACCATCATGGGTTAACTTACTAATCACATAGTCCCTTAATGACCTAGGTTACCATTAGGGTTTAGATTGGATCACCATTGAACTAATTACACCATCAAATGGTTAAGTACAAACCATCACCAATCTCCAAACGGTTTCAACCTTCAAACGGTTTCAACCACCCAAACGGTCTTGAGACCGTTTGGATTCAAACGGTCTTGAGACCGTTTGGAAGGGTTGACTTCCAAACCGTTTGGAGCTTCAATCGGTTTGAAACCGTTTGATCAAAATTACTTGAGATCGATTGGACCAAACGATCCTGAGGTCGTTTGAGCCCAAACGGTCTTGAGACCGTTTGGCCCCAAACGGTCTTGAGACTGTTTGGTCTCAAACGGTCTTGAGACTGTTTGGATCCAAACGGTCTTGAGACCGTTTGGTCCAAAAAGGGCTCAAACCGTTTGGACCTCCAAAGTGGTTCAAAGGTTACCAATGTTCATGGATATGTGTGTTGAAGCCCTCAATTGGTTAAAGCTATGCTAACCACTTATAAATTGAGTCAATTAGGGTTAGCCTTAACCACTTAGACATCAAATTGACCCTCAATTGCAAGTCAATTAGGGTTCAATCCTCCTCAATTAGGGTTTCAAAACGATTGGTCATCAATGTTCAACAATATGAATCAATTCAAGGTTGAACCTATCAATTGACCTCCAATTGGGCTCAAACTTGGCCCAAACGGTCTTGAGGTCGTTTGGACATCATCCAAACGGTCTTGAGACCGTTTGCCCAAAGTTTGACCAAAAACCAAGTCGTTTTGACTAAGGTTGAAGTCCAATTAGGTCAAAATCAGCAATTTTCATCAATTCATCAATTTCCTACAATTGGACCCTCAAACCATTAGATTAACTTAACCCTAGACCTTAAAACGGTCTTGGGTTATGCCCAAACGGTCTTAGGACCGTTTGGAGGAATCCCCAAACGGTCTTGAGACCGTTTGGGTCCCTCAACCCAAAACTCAAAGAGATCTATATGTCAAATCAGCACTTTTTCACCCGATTAGGGTTTCATGTTGAAGTACCTTCAACTCTCAATTGGTTAAGAATTAGACTTTGATTCTTTGCAGAGATGAAATTCAATATATTAGGAACAGACCCTCAAATGGTCGTCCCTTGGTCAACTCTTTCAAATGGTCTTGAGACTGTTTCAATCCAAACGGTCTTGCAAGACCGTTTGAGAGCAAACGGTTTGAAACCGTTTGAACCCAAACGGTTTGCAACCGTTTGGACCAAAAGGGTCCAAGGTCGTTTGAAAAAGTGACATAGGGAATCACGCCCCTCATCTTCATCCTCTAGCAAGGTCGGTTTCTCCACTGTTTTGCTTGCAAACGTGCAAGGAAGAAGGGAGGTAGGAGGAGATTTTACCAAGTAAATTGCAAGAATTAAAGCATGCATATAAAGCAAAAGTTTAGAGTTATAAAACCCGCCTAAAGGTTGATCTTAGAGCTCCAAGCCTTCAAGCTTCAAGCTTTAATGGCGTCCTTGAGCTTCCACAACTTGGTCAGAGGTGAATTCTTCAAGGAAACGTTGCTTTGGTCGGCTAGAACAAGAAGACTAAGTAAGCTAACCATAAAACCAACCTTAGAAAGTGAATTCCTCCATGAATTCTAGCTAGAAGGTGGGGTTTTCTTACCTTGAACAGGTTGGTCGTCCCCCCCTGAGCTCCAGAGCTATCCTTGGTCGTTTGAGCAAGAAAGGAAGAGAAGTGAAGGAAAGAAAGTTCGTTCACTTAATTGCAAGGGAAAAGGGCTTATATACTTTAGCCTCTTTTACACCCTAAGGACCTCACAAGATTGGAAATCACATCTAGGTCCCTCCTTGCTCAAAGGCACGACCAAACCTATCTATCCTTATGCAAATCTCATGAAATCTCAAGATCTAGGGGTAAAGGAATCCAACCTTCAACTAGGGTACATACATGAAAGGGTTTCATACCCATTTTAGGTGATTTCTATCACAAAGATCATTTTTCTCATCTGATAATTAAATGATGTATCCCTTTCATTATTTCTACTCTAAATGATGACAAGAGTCATAAAAGATGTTCTAGATATTAAGAATTACACTTGGACCCCTCAATTTGGGTAAATTGCACTTTACCCCAAATTAGGGTTTCTAAGCATGGGAATTGCTTCCACAGTTGCACCTTGGTGCTCAAGCTTGGGAAATCCCTCAAACTTCATCATAATCATCCTCATGATGTTTCAACATCAAAGGAACATCTTATTTTGTGAATTTTGCAAGTTCAACCCTTAAACTGGGTAATTTGCACTTAGGTCCCTGCATACAACACAATGCTACAACTTTATACAAAAGGGAGCAAAATTGAAAGTAAATGTTCCTGAGGAACTTAATTACATGCCAGGGAGTGTTCACAAGTATATTAATTACATATTTAGGCAAAACTTCCAGGGTTAGGTCATAACCCAGGTCAGGGGTGTTACACCTTTTATAGAGGGTCTATAATGAAGATCATTAAAAAGAGACTTCTTAGTTGCAAAGGTGAAGAGACCATAGATCAGGGCTGGGTAGGGTGGGTGGTACCTTAAGTATTCTTCCAAGAGTCAAAGCGGGTCATGTGTTGGAGAATGTATCTAGACCACTTGCCTCCTATGTCCTTCAAAAGATGGTACATAATCACTGTGATATTCTCTACAACTTCAATTTGATTCTTTTTGGGGTGAATATTGCAATTGACTACCAGAGCGAGTATGTAGTTTTTGAGATCTAGGGAAGAGGATGGTATGGCGTACTTCTTCCTATAGTGTGCTTGAGGCTTCTTCAAGAACTTATGAATACTAGGGAGAGTGATACCATAGTGCTTGTAGAGAGACTTAAGGTCAAGCAACTCAAAATACTCAGGATAATATTTCCTCCATGTGTCGGTGACCTCTGGACCAATGAGAAACATGTTCAAGGTATCTTCTAATATAGTGAATTTCTTACCAACAATCATAGAGGTGAGAATAACTTGAGTAATAGAAGGGGGTACAAGAGAGTCATAGTTCCATGAAAGATCGGCATAAAATTAATGGACCACTTTGGTGCTTGTAATGGAATTATGAAAGCATCGACGTTCTATGCTCAGGGCGGCTAGGTGATGGTTGTAAAGAAACTCAACTACCTCAGCTATGACCTTATTCTTAGTAGGGTGATGTTCAAACAAAGCTCGGAATGGAAAAGGGTTCCTAGGAAGGAGCTCCTTATACCTATTTAGAGTTTCTATTCTAACATAGAAGGTGTCATCATAAGGAATGAGGCATGAGTTGGAGGATGATGATGAAGCTCCAGCAGATGCACCCCTCTTTCTTCTATTTGAGGTCATAAATGCAAAATGGAGAAGATTGATTGGCTGAACAAGAGAGGAAACACCACCAAGGGTCGTCTAACCACCTAGGAAAGAGAGGATAGAGGCAAGGATGGTCAAACGAAGGCTGGCTTGGGCTAAGAAAGGGAAGGTTGAGTCTAGGGTTGAGGGTTTATGGGAGCTAGAGTAAGAATCAGTTGACTTTTCTCTAGTTGAGAGGGAGAATAGTTGGCCAAAACCAATTTAAGATTTGGTCTAGCCCGACCATTGGTCAAGTTTTGAGGGAGAGAAACTCGACTGAATGACTTTTTGCATAAGCCCTCGACCACGAATCAGTCGAGTTGGCAACTCGATTGATAGAAAGTCTGTTCCAAACATTAAAATTTTAGATTCTAGCCTTTTGGATGCTAATTAAATTTATTTTTCTAGTCCATTTTGCATTTTAGACATATTAAGGCGCATATCATTCATCATAGGTTACTATTTTGTGATAAAATAGTCATTTGTGAAAGATACCCAAAATAAGCAAAAACAAGGCATACAAACATGAAAGTTTAACATTTTAGCAAGCAAAGGTGACCAAGACATGAGAAAAGCATATAGGATAGATAACAACTAGACAGATGGCACATCAATATCATCCAAAGCAGTTATGAGCAGTTTAGATCTAATAAAATTAAATTACTCTCTATCTAGAGGTTTAGTAAAAATGTCGTTCAACTGATTTTCCGTGTCCACATGCATGATATAAATATCCTTTTTGGAAATGTGATCACGAAGAAAATGATGACGAACCTCTACATGCTTGGCTATAATATGCAATATATGATTGTAAGATAAATTGATATCACTATTATTATCACAAAAGATAGGAGAAGCATCAAAATAAATGTTAAAGTCTTGGAGCATTTGCTTCATCCATAAGACCTGGGCACAACAACTCCCAACTACAATGTATTCAACCTCGATAGTTAATAGAGCCACGACGCTATATTTCTTGGAGAACCAAGAAACCAAGCATGGTCCTAGGAGGAAGCAAGTGCCACTTGTGCATTTTCTATCAATCAAACATCATGCATAATCAACATCACTATAAGTAGTAAGATTAATGTCTGTTAACTTAGGATACCATAGTCCAAAATTTTGGGTTTTATCTAAGTACCTCAAAATCCTCTTAACAGTTATCACATGTGATTTGTTAGATTTTTTGGTGGGGAATAGGGTGTTGTGCCTCTTTACTTCTCTCCAAAAAACTAATCTAGTGATTGCAAAATAGAAAAAAAAGACAGAAATAGAAAGCTGTACACCAAAAAACAAACAAAAAACTAGATGTACAAAAATATTAGATCTTTGACACTACTGTCCCAAATCAATCTGGTGTCCTTGTTGAGACACAAGAAGATCCTTCAATTTCTCTATCTCAAAATTGATAAATGAGGCATAGCTAAGCTTTCGTCTTCTTTCTTCAAAATCAAAAAATCATCAGCAGACTTTGGGAAATAACCACATCTCGAATCAAACCTACTCCACAACTCTGTAGAAAACACACAAGTGAAGAAAATATGGTCCATAATTTCCACACTCATCAAACAAAGGGGACACCTAGAGACAAAATAAAATCCCAGCTTATATAGATAGTCTACAACTGGAAGCTTTCTTAGAAACAATTTCCACAGAACAAGCGAGCATTTGCATGGAGCATTTGAAGTCCAAATCCATTTAACCCATTGGACCTTCTGGTATTTCTTTCTAGCTATATTCCATCCATCCTTAAGGCTGAAAGCAGGACTATCTTTATAATGAATACATTCATCCATGCTAGAGGGGTATCCCTGCTCAGCAAGAATTTTCAGAAACGATTCAACGTCTCTGAAATCTGAACAAAACCACATGCCATTCACAATACAACTATTGATTTTACAATTTAAACCTTTGCACAAATGAAAGATTAACTAATGGTCAAGAACATCAATGAGATTTTTCTTATCCTTCAACCAAGGGTCTCTCCAAAAAAGAAAGTGATTTCCATGACCCCAACATAAATCAATCTCCTTCAACAAGGTTTCTATCTGGCTTAAAATTTTCCTCCAGAGCTAGGAAGAGTTGTATCTGGCCTTCAAAGACCAGATGGATTCATCTTTTACATACCTTTCATGCAGACACTTAACCCACAATGACTCCTTGTCAGTAGCTAGATTCTAGAGGTTTTTAATCAACCCAACATTAGATTAATCCTCTATAGATTTCACACCAAGACACCCTCATCTTTAGGTCTACAAATATGCTTTGAGGACACAGTGTGCAAGTGTTTCTTTTCTTTAGAATCATTCCAAATAATGTTCTCATATGCTGTTCCATATTCTTAATCACAAACTTAGGGAGGGGAAAGGCAGAAGACTGGAAAATACTACTGGTCGATAAGGTTGAAATGACCAACTCCAATCTCCCCGATTGAGATAGCAAACACCCCTTATAAGAGTACAATCTCTTTTTAACTTTGTAAATAATAGGAGAACACATCTTCTTTGTTAATCGACCTGTAAACAAAGGCAAACCCATGTATCTGATAAAAAAAGCTTGTACTTCAATGTTTAGGATAGAAGATATATTACTCTCTTGCATATTTCTACTCAGAAAAATATGGCTTTTCACATTATTTAGCCTCAAACTTGAAACCACTCTAAAGGTCTCCAGAATACTCTTCAAGCATAAAGCATTCTGATCATCAGCTTTAGAGAAAATGAGAAGGTCGTCCACAAAAATGATGTGTGAGACATTAACATCTCTAGAAGCATACAATGGTATCAACTCACCATTTCTCACATCAGCATTGATAATCAATGTTAGGACTTGCATAACAACCACAAAAAATGGGATAAAGGATCACCTTATCTAATCCCATTAGACACATAAAACAAATCAGAAGGACTACCATTAACCAAAACTTTATAAGACACAATATAGAAAGTAACATTAATCCACTCAATCCAGCACCTAGGAAAACCCATCCTGTATATAAGAAACATGATGTAATACCTTCTAATAGTATCATAAGCTTTTGCTAAATCTGCTTTGACACACATTTTTTTTTGAGAACCCATGAAAGTACTCAAAATATCATTTGCTAGAATGTCACATCCCCAATCTTTCTTTCATGAATAAATGCCACTTGATTTTGATCAATGAGAGTAGGAAGAATATGCTTTACTCTAATAGCCATAATTTTTGTGATTACCTTGTAAATGAAATTGCAGAGATATATTGGCCTAAAATCCTTCAAACAATTGGCTCCTTGTACTTTAGGAATCAAAGTTATCAAAGTACTATTACACTCCTTCAACAACTTTCCAGAACTAAAGAAACAATGCACAATAGAGATATGTCTTCACCAATAATATCCTAGACATACTTGAAGAAAATGGAATAAAATCCATCATGGCTCGGGGCCTTATCAACTTTCATAGCCTTCACCACATCTTCAACCTCAGTTCTAGTAACAACCTTCCTCAACTCCTCAAACTATTTCTGTGAAATAGTAGGCAAGACCCAATCATTGTTTCAATTCACAAAAGTGTTAGGAGAATCATTGAAAAGGGCTTCATAATACTTTCTCACATTCTCTCTAATCGAGTCAACATCATAGATAAAATTCCCATCCTCAGAGGAAAGAACATTGATATAGTTACAAAGTCTTCTAGACTTTAAAGAAGCATAAAAGAATGCTGAATTTCTATCCCCTAGCTTAAGCCACTGAATTCTACATTTATGTCTAAGTAGACTTTCCTCATCTCTTACAACTTTAATGACATCCTCTCTAGCATGAGACAAAGCAATACGTAGCCCACTATCATTTGGATTGGCTTCAAAATCCTTCTACAGAGAGAAGACTTTGGCTTCAATATCTTTATATTTAGAGAGAAGATTTCCAACCACCTCCCTATTTCACTTTTTGAGCGCAATAGATACCACTTGTAATTTTCTATACATCCTAAACATAGGGGTCCCAAAAATCAAAGATTCACACTAGGCATTCTCAACCACCTCCCTACAACCTTGTTGATTTGTCTAGGCATTGATGAACCTAAAAGGAGTGGGCAACTTCTTTTCAACATCCAATCTCAATACTATGATCTTATGATCACTGAATAAAGAACAAAATACTTCTCCCCAATAATAAGGAAAAGAGGTAAGAAACTCAACACTACTGAAAATGCAGTTAATTCTTGAAAAAGTGCTATTTCCAGATCTACTATGGCTATACCACATAAAAAAAGACCCCTTGGTAAAAAACTCCGTGAGATTAGTATTAGCTACAACCTCATTAAACTCCCTCATACCTCTTTTAGTTGGAGGTTGTTTCCACTATCTCTCACCAATGAACCTGAATGTGTTGAAATCACCCAACACACACTAGTTCAAAGGATTAGAGTTATAGTAGACAGTGAAAGAATCCCACAGGCGAGGCCTATTAGAATCTGCACTTGCACTATAAATAGCTGAGAGAGAAATCTTCAACAACTCCTTCATAATAAAGCAATGCAGCACTTGTTCATTTGTAGAGATCTTCTTAATATCAATATCCTTATCACATCACATAATCAAGATTCTAGTATAAGAATAGAACTTAGAATTATCTACAAAGTAAGCTCCATGAATTTTTTTATTTACAATGTTGTGTAAATCATCTTTACCAACTCTAGATTTGAAAACAATATAGATATCCGCCTTAATTCTATCAATTTCCTTACGAATGTGATGGATTTTATTATTACCTCCCCTCACATACCAAGAGACAATGGTGAAAGGTTTAACCATTTGGGAGTAGAGAAATTTTTGTTACCACACCATCATCCTGGTGTACCGATTCATCCCTTCTAGACTATTATTATCGACAAAGATCAAAAGTGTGGAGTATTTGTTCACCAATTTAGGGATGTTCCAAGTTGCACTCTTAGAACTGACCCTAGGAGGAGACCTGGACTTCTTCTTCCTTGTTCCCCAAACAACTTCAGGAGAAGGAACATGGGTCACCGGTTTGCTACCCCCATTAGCCTCTACATTTTTTAGCATACAGTCCCATAGAGACAGAGGAAATGGTCAAAGAATCCACGCCACTTCCAACTGGATTTCCAGCAACATCTGAAACTCCATGCTCAACATCTATAAAGATGTCAATGTCATCTTCTACCTACCTAGCTTTAGGCGCCCACACCTTCTTCATTTGTTTCCTTGCAACCCCTTTATTAAATTCGTTTGAAAAACCACACAAAGGAGATTAATGCCCAAACAAACCACATGATAAACATCTTGCCAGTTCCCAGTCATACTCGAATTCAATGGTGTCACAGTGCCCATCCTCAGAGATGATTTGAAACTCCTTGGGGAACTAGAAGTCAATGGGAATGAACACCTACAATATGGCATGCTCTTATCTACGAAACTTAGAAGTAAAACTGTCAGGATGAAGAGGTCTTCCCAGATACGATCCAATATTGTTGAACATTTTAGGATCCCATAGCTCCAAAGTCAAGTTATGAATCTACAACCAAATAAAAAGCTCCATTAACTTCAATTTCTCTAATGGTTCTCCACTTTCTCATTTCTTTATAATCAAAGGTTTCCCTACAACAAACTATGGACCCCCATCTACTTTCGTAGCAAGGTCTTCATCATTATTCAACATGATTTCTTAGGATTTGATTGAAAGTGAGCACACAAGACAACACTAAACATTATGTCAGGTCTAGAGGCAGTTAAATAAAGTAAACTTCCAATCATACCTCTATAGAGATTCTCATCCACTTTCTCACCTTGTTCATCACGGTCCAATTTGGCGGCATTAGACATGGGTGTGTCCATAGACTTCATGTTTTACATCCCAAAGATCTTGAGTAGTTCACTTGTGTATTTACTTTGGTTGATGAAGATCCCATATTTAGTTTGCTTGATTTGAAAGTAGAGGAACAATGTAACCTCACCCATCATGCTCATCTCAAATTCACTTTGCATAAGAGAACTGAACTCTTTGCAAAGATCAAGATTAGTTCCACCAAAAATAGTATCATCTACATAGATTTAAATGACAAAAAAATTGTTAGAAGTGTGCTTAAGGAACAAGACAAAATCAACTTTTCTCATGATATAACCATTATCTAATAAAAAGTTCTTTAGTTTCTCATACCAAGCTCGAGGTGCTTGTTTGACTCCACAGAGAGCTTTTTTCAATAGATCGACATGAATTGGAAAACTATCATGTTCAAATCCTAGAGGTTGAGCAACATATACTTCCTCCTCACTTGTACCATTCAAAAATGCACTTTTAACATCCATTTGATATAACAAGAAATTTTTTTAGCTAGCAAAAGCAAGTAACATTCTAATAGACTCAAGCCTAGAAATAGGAGCATAAGTTTCATCAAAGTCAATACCTTCCTTTTGATTATAGCATTGATCCACCAACTTTGCTTTGTTTCTTACCACCTTACCACTTTCATCTAGCTTGTTGTGGTAGACCCACTTGGTGCCAATGATCTTTCTATAACATGGTCTTGGCTCGAGAATCCACACTTTGTTCTTTTTGAATTGCTCCAATTCTTCCTCCATAACTAGGATCCACTCATCATCCCAATAGCTTCTTTGACACTCTTTGGCTCAAGTTGTGAGATGAAGGCATTGTTGGCTTATTATTTGTTGTAGGTAGCTCACATCTTCACTCTTTCAAAGGGTCACCTATGATGAGCTCTTTAGGATGATTCTTTGCAATGCGTGGGATTGTATCCTTCTTTTCTATCTCTTCTTCTTGAATGGCCACCTCTTTTCCCTTTCGAGTGATGTTGAGTTCTTTTAAGATAGAAATTACTTTATTAGAAACATCAACATTAGCAATATCCTTGGAAACAAAGGGGTTAGTCTCAATAAATTTGACATTAATAGATTCTTCTACTTTAGATAGATCAACAATATACACTCTATAAGCCTTTCTAGTAGTGGTATAGCCAAGAAAGAAATCCTTATACGGTTTTGGGTCAAACTTGTCAAGAGAATCTTTTGTGTTCAAAACAAAACAAGGACACCCAAAAACGTGAAAATACTCAATGGGGGTTTTCTTTAAAGAGGGATGTGTGAAAACCTAATTTTGCAAAAAAATAAAGAACTAATGGCTCCGAACCAAAACTTCTTTGGAGTGTCATACTCTAGAAGCATGGTCCTAGCTATTTCATGGAGATCTATTCTTCCTCTCTACAACCCCATTTTGTTGAGATGCTCCAGTTGAGTAGAAGTTATGTGCATATCTAGACTCTTCACAAAACGTTCAAAAATATAATTTTCAAATTCTCCCCCATGATCACTATAGATACAAACAATGCTGCAAGAAGCTTCACTTTCAACTTATTTGCAAAAGATAGAGAAAACATCAAGAGTATCACTCTTAGAAATGAGAAAGAAGGTCAAAGTATATCGAGAAAAATCATCAAAAATAATAAGACAATACTTGGAACCACGAAGCAATTGAGCTCTCATAGGTCCAAATAGATCAACATGGAGAAGTTTAAGAGCTCTCTTGGTAGTAAAGACTCCTTTGGATTTGAAGGAGGACTTGGTTTTCTTTCCTTGTATACAAGGCTGGCATTCCTCATCCTTTTCAAAATCTAATTTGGGAAGTCCCTTGACCAAGTGCTTTTAGCTCAACTTCTTCAATTGATGCATATGTACATGACCTAGCCAACGATGCCAAAGAGAAATATCATTCAAATTGACTACTAGGAATCTACCAACAACATGATTAATAATGTCAAGTACAAATACATAAATATTACCATTTCTAGTTCCCTTATATATGACATTGTAAGTGAGGGAATCTGGGAGAAAGCATTCAAAAGAAGTAAACATCACAAGGTAACCATTATCACATAGTTGACTAACACTTATTAAATTGTGATGTAGGCCATCCACAAAGAGAAGATTCTTGATAAACAAGGAATCACCTACATCACCCTCACCTTTTACTTTACCTTTCTTATTATCCCTGAAAGTAACCAATCCTCCTTTCTTCTTTGTGAGATTGTTGAAATGGATTATATCACCTATCACGTGGTTTGTGCAACCACTATCAACTATCCATTTTCCTTTTTCTTGTAAGAAAGGAGAATGTCGATTCCCAACTCAAACTTTGGGATCCAGTGTTAGCTTGGGGACCCATTTCATCTTTCGATTTGTCCCCTTAGGCTTGTGTGGACAATAAGTAGAATAATGGTCATCACTCCTGCAATGAGAAAAAAACATAGGATTCTTTGAGCCAGAAGACTTTCCAAGGAAGAAAGGAGGTTCCTTAATCTTTTTCTTACCTTTGGCCTTACTCTTGCCCTTAGGAGCTCCCCCTACAATTTTGAAACCACTAGTACCACTTTGGTTGGTAGAGTGATCAAGGATTTCATTTAGAGAGTTCTTCCCTTTGAGGAATTTCTATAGAGAGGCTCTAAGTCTATGATTGTCATCAGTAAGAGAGATAACAATAGCAGACAAACTAGCAAGATCATCTTGAGCATGTAAAAGGCCAGCCTCTAAACAGAGGGCTTTAGTCAAATATGAATCTTTTAAAGAGTAATAGAAGAAACATCATTGCTATGAAAAATAGGTTTAGAAGATAGATCATTTACTTGAGTAAGCAACCTAGCATTTTTAGTTTTAAGAAATTGAATTTATTTGAGATAAACATCCCTCTCATCTCTATAAGCATCACTAATAAGATTAAGTTCTACATTTTCAGTTTTAAGCAACTCAAGATCATCATGAGATTTTTTGTTCTCTTCCTTAAGACTAGTGATATTCTTAAGGTAGATCCTATTCTCAACTTCAACCCCATTGTATTGGAGCTCAAGATCAAGAAATTGGCCTTATAAAGGGTCAATGACCTCAAGATGAACTTTCTCATTTTGCTCAAGAATATCAAGCTTAGCATACAAATCATCAATAATTTTACCCAATCTCTTCTTTTGGATTTACATTCGAAATAATAAGAACATGTAGCATTAAGCATGTCAATACGAGTTTCTTTAGCTGACTCATGTAAACTTACCTCACTTACCTCACCAATGTCTTCACTTGTGGAGGCCATGAGGACAGGGTGACATTCTCCATCTTCATTGGAGCCTGAGCCACTAGAGGATGATCCTTCCCATGCGACATGAACTGAATCTTTGTTCCCCCTCTCCTTCTTGTCCTTCCTCTTATATTTGCTATCTTTCTTATAGTCTTCCTCCTTCTTGGAGCTGCTCTTGTTGTGTGACTTTCTAGACTTAGGACATTCACTCTTGTAGTGTCCTTTTTGACCACACTTTTTTCACCTTGGGGTAGATGAGGAAGATGAATTCCCTTTGTAGTGATTTCCCTTGGAGAAGTTGGCTTCACGCTCACTAGGGCCATCATCTTCACTAGAGGAGGAGGGAGGGTTTGACAAACAAGTTGTTGTTGAAGGATGAGAGCCTCCACTTGAGCTTTGAAGGCAATATCTTTGATCTTCCTTGATCCTTTTTCTTCTTACTTTGCCTCTTCTTCTTTCTTGTCAAGTCTTGGCCATTGAGCTTGTAGATTGCCAATAAACTCCTCAGTTGGAAGATAACTAAGACTTCTCACTTATTCTATGGAGGTCACCTTGGACTGCCATGTCTTTGGAAGAGATTGTAGGATTTTTGAGTTGATAGCACCTCTATCTAAAGTGTGTCCCGAAGTAGTAGGGTCGTCGATGTTGATGTTGAGCCTTGAATACATCTCAGTCACCCCTTCTTTCTTCCCCATCTTGAAGTTCACTAGGAGGCTGTCCAACATGTAGATCTTTGCCTCCTTCACTTGCTTTGTTCCTTCATAAGCGATGCACAACTTGTCCCATATCACACATGTTGTGTCCCATGAGGATATGCGGTTGAACTCGGAAGGAGTGAGGGTAGCATAGAGGATGCTAATTGATTTGGCATTGAGATGTGCTGCCTTTAGAGATGCTTCATCCTAAGTAGCTATAGCTCCGGATGGCTCCTTGTAGGGTGCAATCATCACTTTCTACATGTTAAAGTTCATTCCTTGAATGTAAAATTGCATCCGCCACTTCCAATAGAGGAAGTTGGTTCCATCGAAGATCGGAGGGTGCATGGAGAACCAAGTAGGTTCTCAACCATCTTCTCATATTGTAGGAGAGTTGTTGGAGAACTTCCTTGCTCTGATACCACTTGTTGGATCTAGGGCTCTAGAGGGGGGGTGTGAATAGAGCTTCAAAACTTGCACAAGAATGGTTAGACCTTCAGATTATATTAATTGAAACCAAATGATAAAAGTGAATTTGAGGTCCTATCTAAACAAGCACACAAAGGATGAGAAAGATTGAAACATACATTTGGACAAGGTGTTTAGAGTGGTTCTGATCTCCAAACTAGGAGACTGCCAATCCACTACCTAGAGAGGTCAACTCTAGGACTTTGCAACCCATATATACTTATATTCCATTATAAGACATACAAGATGACCACCTTACACCCAAGGGCTTACGTATCCAAGAGTTAGTCTTATACCTCACAATAGGTCTTACCCACTCTTGCAAGTAGCTTGATTCCTTCTCCTAGGGCATCTCCTCCTTGCAACACGTTTTCAACCTTGAGGATTTACCCACCAAGATACTTGGATCTTCCGCCTTGTCCTTCTCCTTCACTTGGAGAAGATCGTCACACCTCCTTTAGCCTTAAAGAAGAAAAACAACTCCTCCTTCACTTGGAGAAGATCACTTTGGCCTTTGCTCATGGAGAAAGGGGATTGGGTAGAAGAGAGATGGAGAGATTTAGAAAGTAACAATGAGATAACTCTCTTACAACATGCCTAACCCACTCATAATCATGAAATGCATTGCAAATGAGAGAGAGAGAAAGGGTCTCAAAGGGGTTTTGCATACTCAACTATAGCAAGGACCAAGTATAGCATGAATGAGCAACCTTAGAATGATCTCCAAGAAGTCCTATTTATACTTGGGGGTGTTTCTTTGAGTGTGGCATCACTTAAGAAAAAAAATAGCCATTTTGCAAATTGTAACTGACATATTTTTTATTCTAACAACTCTTCAATGGTTGGAATCACTTTTTCTGCATTTTCCTTGTAGTGTATTTGGTCGAGTTTTAATAAAGGTAACTCGACCGATCCACTATCCAACAAAGCCAATTTTCAAATGATCGGTCGATTTGTCCTGGGATAACTCGACCGATTCACAAAAATAAACTTTGGGTAGAAAGTTGGTCGGTCAAGTTCTGAGTGTACAACTCGACCGACCCAATCATTTCCAAAAATCGGTCATGGATCGGTCGAGATTCAAACTAAACCGATAAAGTTGCTGTGATGATTTTTCCAAAATGATTTTTAAATGATAAAACAATGGAACTAAGTGTCCCTAATTTTTTTCTCATCTTAGTTACAAGTCATATCATCAACACAAACGATATAAAAATATTCTAATGTGATTCGGAGTGTTTTCCCAAAATACACATTTGCATTGCTTTTGACTTGAACTTTGACATGCTAGGGCTTGATGAATTTGATCCTTTTCATGTACCTAATATCTGAAATTTATCTCAAACAAACATATAATATACATATGAATGGAATGATTAAGTCATTATAATAATATGAACAATGCATAACTCTCAAGTCAACAATTATGCATCAACATTCCACTTCTGGACGCCATGATAAACCTACCTAAATGGAGAAAATTCTTTAAACCTCTTCTGAACAGTAAGCACACGACTGAAGAATATGAAAAGGTAAAATTGGCAAGAACTACATCTGACATCACCTAGAGTAAAAAGTTAAAGAAGCGCAAGGACCCCAGACCCTTTGGGATCACTCGTTCTATTGGCAATTCCACCAGCCATTGGGGGTTTGCTGATCTTAGAGCTAGCATATCCATCATCCCTCTGACCATATGTAGGAGGCTCAGTCTCACAGATGCTAGACCCACTCCGATGGACATTGAACTAGTATCCGTTTCTATTACCAAGCCTCTAGGCATTATTGATGATGTGTCGGCCAAAGTCAGAAATTTCTACATCCCATGAGACTTTGCGGTGGTTGATATGAAAGAAGATAATCGTTACCCTCTCATATTTGACATGCCATTCCTAGCCACATCCAGAGCCCTCATCGACGTTGAGGTAGGACTTCTCACACTATGAGTAGGAATATAATTCATCAATTTCCAAGCCTCTAGGGGTAGCATGAAGTATACACAAAAGGAAGAAGTCTATTTCCTCAAATGCATGAACCAGTTCAATCAGATGCAACAATGCTTCCTTACTTTTGAATACCCACCTATAACCGACACCCGTATTTCTCTGGAGGAAAATAAAGTTTCCATTCAAGCCCAAGCTACCCCAACCAACCCTATTAAGATGGAAGCTCCCCCTCCCACTGTCCCCACTATGACAAGGACCAACATCACCACTAAAGAATCCCTTGTCCCAGAACCCATTCCCTTACCTCAACCCATACCCATCTTCTCACCCCTTCTACCTTTGAGGCACCAATCTATGATCTCGTCATACTCCTTATGAGTCCCCACCTCCCGTTACAACTTAGGTGGCATAGTCAAATGACATTGATGGGTTCTCCACTTATACTCCTTTCAACCCACTACCCATTGACATTAGTGGCCTATATAGTGGAATAATCAGGCATCCTCACTCAAATGAAATCCCTAATAACTATCATTATCCAACTGAGATTCCCCATAACTATTCCTTGTCACATCTCGAATCATGGGGATATATTCATCCTAATTTTTGTCCTTGGTATACAAATGTTACACCAAGAAATCCAAGATACTCTTTCAGGCACTCAAGCTAAGATGATGTAGTGGTTCCAATACAATCAATTAAGTCCATACTTCAACCCTACATCCTCCTCCGCTCATCCACCACCTTATTACCAACCACCTCTGTGATCTTATTCCCTCCATATCCAATTTAGGTTTTGCTTGGGATGAGTAAAAATCTAAGTCTGGGGTGGAGGTGGGTGGTATGTTTCTATTCCACCCCATTATCTTTTCCCTTCTTGCATTATTTTTGCCTTTTACTTTTTTGCATGTAGTTGCCTTTCTTTTATGTCCTTTATCTAGTAAACCATGTTTTATTTTCTTATCTATGAAAACAAGTATTCACAAATAACATAAGATATGTAAATATCTCCTCTCAAACATGGACATATCATGTCACAAACATTGGTTTCATCAAACCCATTGTATTACTAGGTTTAGGATCTTTCTTATTATCTGTAACGTATCATAATTTCATTCCAAAAGTTCATATTTTGAACAGTGTATCATGTGTATTATGAGTTAGTAACAAGCATAGAGTGCATGCAAAAACATAGAAGGTGACAAAATTTACTTGTACAAGTTTTTGAAAAGAAAGTGCAATGACCCAACTTCAAGTTAGCCATCTAATCAGGGTTTAACTAAATGATCACATGCTTAACTAGATTGACCGTTGTTTAAGCTTGGTTAATGATGATAGCCTAATTATGATGTTTTAAACCTAATCACAGACTCTAAGGATGCTTTTATTTAAATAAATAGGATTTGATAGGTGTAAACCCTAGTTAGATGAAATTAGGATTTTGGTAGTGTATAAATACACAATTTGATAAATATAGCGGTGTCATAAATGATTTTAGTATTTTATCCATAATTATAAGTTCTTTGAAATTTGGATACAATTTTGTAACTTAAAAATAAGTGTTCCTAAAAAAAATTAGAATTTTAATATTTCTTGACATGCTGGTTGGACAAGTTTCCCTGGGACAAACTCAAGCGACCATGCATTCCGGCTGAAATATAGCAGTCTGGTGTTTGATTTGTATCTATTTATTGGTACATATGAATAAGACTAAATTTTAAGTTAAATTTTAGATATATTATTAAATTATTACAATTATTGGGTGATATATGGTTGTTATGTAGTGGTGTTGGCTGCGTTTCTTATCAGTAACAACTCAGCTGAACAACTAATCAAAATAAATAATTAAAAGACTAAAATTGGGTTTCATACTTATTTGTAATTGTTTCATGCACCTCAAATTATCTACAATATCAACCTAACACCCTAGTAGCTCCCATAATCCTTCATTCCTTTCTAAGACACGAAATTCTACAGAGACAAAAGGAGAATTGGGGTTTTGAAGGAGAATTGGTTAGAAATGCGAATTTTAGGGGTTTATGCTTCCTAAACTTGCAAACTCATGTAAGTTCATGAATGCTAGATAGATTTTCATGTTGAATATTCTATCCTATTCAAAATTTTCACTCCTATGATTTGAAAAAAAAGGATATCAGATCACTTTTTCTCTTTCTTTCTCTCCTATTCTCCTTTTCTAGGGTTTTTGTGTTGAAAGAGCAAGAAATGGATTAGATCCTCATGAGTTGGTTTGATTTATAGAAATTCATATTATATGGGACATTTATTAAGGTTCTTGGCTCCTGATGTGAATTTTTATCAACCTAATAAGCTTTGTAATCATGTTGACAACCTAATTCCATTTGACAGAAATACACAAGATTCTTGTTTGTACTTCTAGTAATTGGGTAATTATTTGGAAAGACTCTTGGGAAATGATTTCTACTTATTTGATTCTTTCTCATTGACTGTTATTTGTATACTTCCTATTCTATTGATTCAAGATATTTGAAAAAACCTATGGATAGAGGCTATGTTGTTTCATAATATATTGCCTAAAATCAGGCCAATGAATGTTATGTTTTGAAATTGAGTTGACATATACATATTCATGTTTGAACTTAATAAGAATGAGTTCTCAATAGTATTTTCATATCTTTTCTAGAATTACATATGGAATTTATATTAGGATCATATGAGTATTTGAATTTGAGACATTCCATTTCTAGGGTTAATGTTGTGGACTGACTCAATTGAGCCAATGAATCATTGCATACATATAATTCATGAGTCAATTGTGTAGAAATGGAAACTAGGGTTTCCATGTGTAATGAATACCCTTAATGAGCCCATGTACACCCTGTTGAAGTTATTGAATAATAAGGTGCTAATGATAATGAATTAAGCTGATTTTTTGAAAACCCTTAGAAATTTTGTATTAAGACAAGTATGAGAGATAAAGCTTAAACTTGTAAATATTTTTGTAATGTGATGAAATTCTCAATTATAGGTATCATTAATTAAATTAAGATGATAAATCTTATCAATATGATCTAAGCCTAATGCTTCTATTCTAGTATAATTTATGGAATAATGAGTAAAGCCCCACATGATCGTAAGTCTTTTATACAATTCACATAGCACTAAATTGGGACGATGATTAGAGATTATGGTGTAAGAAGAAGTAAACTAATCCATTCTATTTTCCTAAAGTGAGTAGTATTATAAGGATATGAAGATCACTTTTAATTATAAGAATTCCATTATCAGTCAATGACGTAGTATACTCAACTAAACAAAAAAAAGGAAATGGACAAGAATGAACTGAATGGTGATGAGAAGTCATGGATGAAATCAATGAAATAATTATTTTTGCTTACATGTGTTTTGACCTAAATTGAATGAAATATGCTAAAACCATATTATAAAGAACTTTAAGAGAGATAAACATTATGCATCAAATAAAATTATAATGATTGATTCCAACAATAGTAATGAACATGATAAGAAACAAGTTATGACTAATGATTATCAAATGAAGGAAAAATGAATAAAATTAATAGTTGGATCTAAGAACCTAACTCCAACTCTAACACAATGAGATACATAATAATAATGAGTAATGATCTCAAATGAGGGATTACATAATGTACA
This sequence comes from Alisma plantago-aquatica, assembly GCA_963693085.1. NCBI lineage: Eukaryota > Viridiplantae > Streptophyta > Magnoliopsida > Alismatales > Alismataceae > Alisma > Alisma plantago-aquatica. The sequence goes on from OY856411.1 coordinate 1,410,454,759, forward strand.
TAAGCATGGTAATCCAACTACAATATGAAGTTTAGGGATGTGAATCGATTCATAAGAATACATTTTTAGATTGTAATCATTTGTAGAATACTTGTATTTAGAGAATGGTCTATTCTGAAGGATTTCAAATGCGATCACATATGTGTTGAATAGTAACCCTAACTAAATAATGGTAAATAGTAAATAGGAGCATAAAGTGTGTTATGCACATTTATGCCTTGAGTGTTATTCATATCTATAGAATTTGGATGGAATAAGTATATGTTGTATGACAAACCTGGTCTGAGCATGATGAATGATATTACATGTATGCATGCTTATATTGTTTCTAGTTCTAGTGTCTACATGAATATTTGATGACAATTATGATATGGAATGAACTGATAAGAAATATGTTGGGATTGACTTAAAATGCTTTGATTATATCTGATAAGCCCTATTTAGGGTACATGTTGTATAATGAGATACTATCTCAAGTTGGCAGCTCACTGATGATGACTTACATGAATGGTTTTGAAATGGAATTAATCATTTATATTGCAAACTACATATTGTTGTGCTTCTTAATTTTATCATTGTCTTTCTTGATAAGCCTAATGTAACATACTGAAATCTAGGATCTTATCCTATTCCATGATTAGAAGGTTAGTAAGCTTGGTCCCATAGATTTGACCAATAAGAATAAAACTATATCTCATGTGATAATAGGTTCTATAATCAATCACATATATCATAGTACCCATATTTACATAATAACCTAAATATGTGATAATATGCAAGTTAGTTCATGAATCAAGTTACATGTATTTCTTTTGCTAACTAATATTCACGTAATGGTTAAATGAGAGGAATAACGTACTAAAACATTCATAAGAACAAAAATTAGAATTTTTATGGACAATAATTGAATTAAAGTGGAATTAATTGGACTAACTTTGTTAAATGAGTAAAATCTGGAATCTCATGCATAATAATATAAGATAACTCTTTTGGTAAAAATGTGAAGATAACAGAACTCCAAAATAATAAATAATGATGATAATGATGTAATTCTATAATAAATATTATGGTGAAGAGTATAAACCATAGCTATATTAAAACTCATGAAAGGAAACTTCAAAACCCAAAGCTAATGCGAAAAATTGTGTTCTTTGTGTCCCAATTAGCTTGGATGCCAAGTTTCACATTTAATAAATGATCCTAGATATCTGAATTTCTTTTACAAAAGAAAATATGAGTATAATATAATATATTAAATATTATTTCTAGTGACTTCAAAAGTGGAAATAAATCCCAAATTCAAATTTTACATACAAAATTAGTTGTGTCAATTTTCACAATAATTGAACAATCTTTTCTATCCTAGTTGTATTCAGGAGAGAAAATATAAATTAAAACCAAAAATATTAAATAAAATAACAAACAATTCCAAAGGGGAATATTAATATCAAATTCGACTTCTACATATCTAATTTAGTCTAGGTGCCAAATTTGGTGTTATTTGCATTTTGTTTGATGCCCCAAACTAACTAGGAAAGAAAATAAATAAATAATTAATGTTAAATATCAATTATCAAAGTCAGATTCTGATTTCCATAAAGTTTGGATTTTCTCGATGTCATGCTTCCTTTTGAAAATATTAGGTTCTTTTCTAGCCTTTGGATTTGGATCGTGCAATCCTGGATTTTTCTCCTACCTGTGCCTACTTGTCGTCTCTTGATACAACAAACAATGTTTTTGTTTTGATTTTGTCTCGCCTCTCCTCCTTCCATTCTCCATATTTTCCTTTGATTTCTTCTCCTATATTTCCCCTTCCCAGTTCTACATCGCTTGATATCATATTTGTTAGGGTTTTGTCACTTATAAACCCCTAACCTTTTCTCCCGCCTCCATTCCCCTATTATGTTTCTCCCCTATAATCTTTTCCCTTTCCATATTCTCCCCTCTCAAAATCATCGGTCACCTACAAAATCCTCTCTTGATTTCCCTGAAATCCCTAGTAGCCCAAAGAAATGGTCAGTGTGCCATGGGTTCCCCTCCCCCTGCACCTCCGAACTCCAACTCCCCTGGGTGTCACCTTGGGTTCTCCAATGATCTTCTCACTTTGGTGCTGTGTGACCTCACAGATTTGTTCGACAAACCTAGGTAACACTTTATGAAGTCAAATTGCTTTTGTGAAGGTGCATTTCCGTTTTTCCCCTTTTCCCATGTTTTTGAATATGAGATGCTTAGTCAGCGTCCTGCCTTAGATTTTCTATGGTTTAATCTATCGTGAATCCAACAAATGTGTTCTATCATCTGAGGCTACTGGTTTCATCCAGTTTCCTTTGATTGTAGACTTTGCAGTCCACCTTCTCCATGGTTCCATGGAGGGTGTGCCTAGGTGTGACTGTTGTCTTCCCGAACCTCCTTCTGGGTGTTCCTTACCATCTCATATTGTCAGGAGAAGTTAGGGAACCTCTGAGGATGTTTCTTGGCCAACTCAGGTGCCCGATTCACAAATTTTTTTCACACTTTTGGACCCAAATTTTTGGATCATTGACATTGTTGTTGGTTCAATGTGACTATGAGAATGGAGAAGAAGACCACATTTATATTCTCATTTTTTCCCCCTCATCGTTCTTCTGATTAATATTTGCTAATAGGGGTATTTTGTCTTTCCGCCTCTACTGAGTGTTCTTTGACCACATGAGTTTTTGGCCATGGGGCATGCCTAACTAAGAACATGGCCGACCCATTTGGCCTATGCTATAGGTCAACTTCATCAATTTGACTTTTTCCCCATTTTGGATATTACACGCGTGGAATTTCCCTATTTTCTAATTGGATGATTTTTCCAAAATTCATACTTTTTGTCTGGTTACTCAGAAAATTAAGTAAAAGTATGTTTTTGAATCAGATATGTATTCTCCATCTCATGGGGTCATTTTCATTTCTATGTTCTGATATAATAAAAATGTGATTTTTTTTGGATTTATCTAATTGGTTTGATTTTCTAAAATATATAACTAATGATCCATAAGAAAATACAGTTAATATGCTATGAACGTAGAAAATTGTAATACATAAAATGTTTTTGTTTGGATGACCTAATTGAATAATAACAAAAAAGTCACTTTTTAGGGTTTATACAGTTATTGTAAACCTAAACCTAATCTCATATATGCCTTTAATAGGTTGCTTGTGGACTGAGATGAAATTAGGTTTTGACCTTGGACATATGTATACTTCATGTGAGATATGTTGCATGCCATATGAGTCATATTGAGTAATTACTTTCTTTACTATATTTATTGAGCCTATTTTAGGTATTTTGGTGATAAATATTATCTTTCTTGACTTGGTGTACTATTTGGGTCTAATCTTAATGACTTTAAACTTTTGATATATGATGGAATTTCAAATTATACTTTGCTTCTTGAAATTTAATCCATATTCTTCCTTATTGTGATATAGAACCCTAATTTTTCCCACTTTTCTGGTGATATTTTATATTGCCCATTTATATGATGGCAATCTCATTTATATGACTGAACTTTTACTTGCCTCTACATTTTGTATGTTTTGTGATTCAATAGCCCTAGAGTAGTGTAAGTAAGTTGGTTTTTGGGTTGTGTGCCCATGTTATATTTTTGGAATGGAGGTTGTGTGCCCCATATTCAGGTTTTGTGCCCACTTTATATATTTGGGAGTTTGGTTGTGTGCCTTACTCTATCAGCTTTTAAGGTTGTGAGCCTTAGCTACCATTGTTTATTTGTATTACACTAGTGTTATGCTTATCTCACATGCATGAAGGTTTATATCACTGTTATGGGTTTTGTGACCTGATTTCTTTGTATGTGCTTTTGTGGCACAACTCTAATATTTTAATAATGGAAAGTATTCTTCTTGATTATCATCTCATTACAATTCATATTCTTTTCATACCCTCTTGAGTGGTACTTTCATCTTCTATGGGAACCCTTGTTATATTTGATGTCCTTTTTCCTTATATTGTTTAGTCCATATTCTATATGCACATACCTACATTTTTGCTGATAATTTCTATTTTTGTCTTTTCTTCTATGGTATGCTTCCAACCCCAGGTCTTGGGCTTGGGAGACTGGACCTGGTGACATGGACATGCTAGGTGGAGCCCTTGGGGAGACAAGCTTGGGATAGCTGGATATCCCTCTTGTTAGATCCTTTTGTTGTAACTTTCATGTAAACCCTTTAAGGAAGATGATGATGTTCTTTTGTAAAATTGAATATAGTCATGAAATATTATTCCACTACTTGTGTACCATAATTTGAGAAATGAAAAATTTACACATATTCTAGCATACATCTTTAGTGTGTCTAGAATATATGGATTTATTACTTAAATAAAGTAGGGAGTGGGTCCCCTGTCGGGTCCCACTCCTTACACCTAATTTGATTCGTGTCATTCTAGATTGATAATATACACATGATAAATGATGATTTGAATTTTCTTCAAGGTGAGTAAAAAGGAGGACTAACAAGTGAATGATGATACATCTACTAGGTACCCTAAACACCACGAGTTTCCCTCAAGGTCCATACTTGGGAAATGAAATGAATCTGCTTGTAGTAATCATAGAATTATGAGAATGATTTTTGGAGTGTGGATCAAGATCTAACATGTTAGACCATTGAGATTTAGGATTCAGTCATCTGGTGCGATTCAAGTCCTAAATCCTCTTTTATGAAAGTCTGTGTCAATGAGGAATATACTCTTATGAAATAAAAATCTTTAAAACACGTGAAATATGATGATATGTGGTGTTATATTCTATTGATTCCTATATCATGTAATCAAGATGAGGACATGAGCTTCTTTAGGAAACCCTGTACTGCACCCGGGTCTATTGTTGATATCTTAGGGTGGCTGGCTAAATCCTAAGATAGTGATGGTGAGTTGTTGACACGAGAATCAAGTGTGGAGACTTGTACTTGTTGAGGTACATGCCAAGTAGTTTTAGGACAAATGAACAAAAGATGACAACCTGTGCAGAATATGAGTTGAATGTTTGTTACATTCCTTTTACTACTAATTGATAAATCTACTATTGTTTATTTTGTTTCTTGTTGGAGAAATTTATCAATATATTATAAGGTTATTTTGATTCCTTATTCTAATTTGTGTAGTACATAATCTAATCTTAAACATTGACATCTAGTTTATGCTAGGATTGGATATCCACTCTTATTATGATTTGGTTTTAGTTGCCATTTGAATTGTAAGGACCTAGCCCTTGTGATCAATTATTTACAAAATTGCATCAGGAAATATAAACAAATATTTTTTTACAATCATGCTTTACATCAGAGTCACATAAGCTTTACGTAAGATTACAAAATAAGGTATTTATTCCTATCTACTATCTAATAGGGTACAACTCTTACACGTCTCTTCTAGTGTCTTATTTAACTACTAGTCCATGAGTTCCCAGAGGGAACAAAACCACAAATGGACCCCAAGAAGGGAAATATGGCTCATCAAAGTTGGTACAAAATTAATTTTTTGAAAGTAAAGTATGAACCTATTACAAATTATTTTTATGACAAAATGCAAGGAATTAAGAAGTATAGGCAAGTATCAAAAGGTAGCAATGGGTTTTCAAACTCAATAAGATTCAATATCCAATTTTTGAGACTAGTAATTAAAATTTTCAAATAGATAGCGCATGTCAATGTCTATGTTATTGGGGAATCCATATATTTCCTCCCTAGAGAATGACAATAGACCAACTACATTTTCCAATATACCGATGGACCTCATGTCCTTCTCTTTGTGTAAAGTTGTGGAAGCATTATTCCACTAAACTAGGGGCACTAGCATGCCCTTTTTGACGTTTAAACAATGTGATACTATTTTTAGATTTGTTGTTGGTGTATTTAATAGAGGAGGGCTAAGGTTTACAACAATTTATGCCAACCAACATATATAAACATGCATGCAGTCAAAGAGGGAAATAACTTTCCAAATAGAAATATAAATTTCATATCTTTGAATCAAAAGAATCCAAAATGCAAAAATTCCAAGTATTGACTCCAAATGACTATCAAGAGAGAGAACTAAACTTTTGAAAAATATTTGTCACAACGTGTCTTGAAATCAGGGGTTTCTCATATTTCTTTGTAATTAGGTTTTCTATCTTCAATTAATGTTTTATAATTTCACAGTAACCTCATTTCTAGGGCTTCAACCTTTTTTCTTATAAAGAAAACACATGGGTAGACACTTACTTGTGTTGATATGTAGACTAATGTTACACAAGTTCCTTTGTTCTAAGGTATTGGATTATATTTGGTTAAATAATTTTATTTATTAATTCAGTCAGTAGTACATAGGTTGACTAGTTATTATATATACATATATAGTTTCTCCATTTAAGATTCCATATAACATGATTGTAACAACCCCGCCTCCCGATAACCCCCATTTAAGGGAGACCAAGAGGTTAGAGCCGTTATCCCAATTTCCAGATCAAAGGTTCATCAAATAATCAATAATGATTATCAAATTCTACCAACTAAACTGAAAGGCTGTAATAAAATAAAACTTTACATACCTTTTTCAAACCGAGGGTAACTACTTCTATCCATAATTGGAGTCTAAGCTAACTTATCCTAAGTTACCTTTGTGGATTATAGATACCAAGGTGAAATAGCTCAGAAATAAGAATATAGAGATGGCAAAGGTTCTTTGGAAGCACCATAGTGAGGATGAAGCCACACGGGAGCTGAAGACGGACATGGAAAAGGCATATCCTAATTTGTTTGTTTGATTGTTGAATTTTGAGGGCAAAATTCCTATAAGGAGGGGAGGATTTTATAACCCCATTTTTCTAAATCATGTAATGAGATTTGTAAATCTCCTTTTAAAAGATAAATGAAATCAATGGTTGATTTAATGGGTTGATTTGAATGAATCTCGTGTATAATAGCCTTGTATGTTTTCTTAATGGGCCTTATTGGCTATTGAGATCAATTGAAAGAAAAAGAAAAAGAAAAAGAAAAAGAAAAGGAATCCAATTGGATAAAGGAACAAACAAGAAAATAGATAACATAAGAATAAAAGGCTAAGGAATATTTTCCAAGATGGAATTTCGAGATATTAAGGTTCCTTGAGGTTCAAGGAACTCAGGATAATAATATAAATGCTAGGGAAAGAGAAAACATGTGGAAAATATGAATAATTAAGTGTTAACTTGCTTCTTAATGAAGGAATTAGATTCCTATTGCAAAAGGACTTTGTTTCTTCGTGGGGCGTTGATACCCTCCCCTATATAAGGGGTAGCACCCTTGGCCAAGTCCAGAGGATCCCACACTTCATTCTCTTCTTCTTATTCTTCTTCCTCGTTTTCATCCATAAACCCTAACTGAGAAGAGTGGCACAACCAGGGAGCAACGAGGAGTTATGAAGGGTCTGAGATGGAAGCACGATGCCCCACGATGCTGGGGAGAAGCTTGACTGTCATTGCTATGCCCTAACCGGTACGCAGCAGCGACAACACGATTGTAAGACCTACTGTGGGTTGCGGACATGGCCATCGCAAACCGGCTCCCTTAGACGTAGGCTGAGAGAACCCTAAGGTGCGCGGAGGAACGACAGAGGAAATGGCACCCTCCTTGGTGGCCGTCGGGGTCAGAGGAGGAAGGAGGAATCGTGCCTAGGGCTGCAGGTCGACACAACTAGGGTATCAGGAGGAAGAAGACGACCGCAGGACTGTTGGACGTTTTTGCCCCTCGATGCTGTGCAGGGCCGACCACTTAAGTGAGGGTAGAAGGGTAAATTGATTATGTTTTCTAAATGGGCCACATGCATGGAAAGAGGTGATGTGTCAGCCTCTGATGGGCTCAAGTAAGTTAATTTTACAAAAACCATATCTCCTTATTTGTAACTCCGATGGTAGCAAATAATATATGAATTTTGCTCAGAAAAATGAGAGAAATTAATTAAAAATGGTTTTAGAGGCTAATTCCTCTTTAAATTTGAAAAGTAATGGAAGTTATCAACTTTAATGCTTTAATGATTAAGAAACCCTATTTTGAGATTATTAATGTATTTAGTAGGGTTTAATGGATGATTAAAGTTGATATTAACCTGTTAATTGTAAAAAGGTACATTAAGATCGAAAAGGATGAACTTTGCATGTAATTGGGGTAATTTAGAGTTTCATGCACATAAATATGCTTTAATGGGCCTTGAAACTCTTATATTAGTAAATGTGACTCTTAATGGCTTTAATTGTTCAATTTCATGATTAAAGTTGAGATATGATAATTCTAAGCTATTTTGAGTATAAAAGTTCCTAATTGTGGATAAATACCCTTAATGTAGTAATTAGGGTTTTCTAATGGATAAAGGTAGAATTAATGACAAATAGAGTTCATGTGTGATTTAGACCATAATGAACTATGAATTGATGATAAATGAGCATAATGATCTTGTCATGGATTAAAAGGATAAAAATGGTAGCTTCAATGTAAAAGAGGCTTAATGGACTTAAATGATGGTTAATTGTGCTTTTTTTGAAATTAGGGTTAAATGTTGTTAAAGGATAACCTTAATATCTTTTGTGAAGAATAGATTAGATAATTAGGGTTTATGAGTAATTGTATAAAATTTGGGTTTAAAATAGTAAAAGATGAAGGGAAACCCTAATTGCAATGGAAACCCTAAAAGTGGACTAGAAACCCTAGGAAGTGAGCTAGGTTTAATAGATCTTGATGGCATGATCAATAATACGAAATTGTATGCATATTTCAGGATTTCATTATGTTCTTGCTTGCCTAATTGGATTTCTTAATTGATTGGATTATTCTGTCTCAAATCAGCCTGACAGGTATGTGGTTATGCTTATGAATAATCGCTTTAGTTTCACGGCGATTTCCGAATGTTTTTATCAGTTGCTTGAAAATAACTGCTTGGATGCCTTTTATTTCATGCAACTATAGAGTGACTATGATTATCACTATAAATATAAATATAAATATATATATATATATATATATATATATATATATATATATATATATATATATATATATATATATAACTGGCTTTGATCCAGGTCCTTCTCTGTGGCTTTGCAAATAAGGGTAACCTAGAGAAAGGTCTAGGCTATCATGAGTTAGAAATTGGGCTACCCATGTGTAGTGCCATGAGACTCTTAGCACACCAGGAGTTAAGGAGTGGGCTACCTATGGGTAGTGCCATGTGACTTAGCCCTAGAAACTGATTCACCTGTTAGGTAGGATCATGAGGGGTTTAATGGGGATCTACCATAAGGAAGGTAGCATCTAGGTCCACTATAGGGACAATGCAAATGATAGGGTATGTATGGATTGTGCAGTTATATTTAAAATGTAAAGTTGTTTGTTAAACTATAATTGACTGCAATAAGTTGTTAAGGTTAATTGCACAATTATTATTTCCCCCACATACCAGCTTTATGCTGACCAACATTTTGTTTGTCGGCATTTTAGGTACAAGTGAAAAGAACAAATAGTAAAGTGGAATATGTGGATTTAAATGAGGATTAAAGTACAAAGGAGGATTAGTTAGAATAGACTCCAGTTATGGATAGAAGTAGTTACCCTCAGTTTGAAAAATGTATGCAAAATTTTATTTTATTATAGCCTTTCAGTTTAGTTAGTAGAATTTGATAATCGTTATTGATTATTTGACGAACCTTTGATCCGAAAATTGGGATAACAACTCTGACCTCTTGGTCTCCCTTAAATGGGGGTTACTGGGAGGCAGGGTCGTTACATTTAAAGCCATTAAGAGTCACATTTACTAATATTAGGGTTTCAAGGCCCATTAAAGCATATTTATGCTTATGAAACTCTAAATTACCCCAATTACATGCAAAGTTCATCCTTTTCGATCTTAATGTATCTTTTTACAATTAACATGTTAATATCAACTTTAATCATACATTAAACCCTACTAAATACATTAATCATCTAAAATAGGGTTTCTTAATAATTAAAGCATTAAAGTTGATAACTTCCATTACTTTTCGAATTTCAAGAGTAATTAGCCTCTAAACCATTTTTAATGAATTCCTCTCATTTTTTGAGCAAAATGCATATATTATTTGCTACCATCGGAGTTAGGAATAAGGAGATATGATTTTTGTAAAATTAACTTACTTGAGCCAATCAGAGGCTGACACGTCACCTCTTTCCATGCACGCGGCCCGTTTAGAAAACATAATTGATTTACCCTCACTTAAGTGGCCGGACCTGCACAACGCCGAGGGGCAAAAACATCCAACAGCCCCGTGGTCGTCTTCTTCCTCCCGATACCCTAGCTGCGTCGACTTGCAGCCCTAGGCGTGGTTCCTCCTTCCTCCTCTGACCCCGACGGCCACCAGGGAGGGTGCCATTGCCTCCACACACCTCAGGGTGCTCTCAGCCTGTGTCTAAGGGAGCCGGTTTGCACTGGTTGTGTCCGCGACCCATAGCAGGTGAACCGGTTTGCGCTGGATGTGTCCGCGACCCACAGCAGGTCTTGTAGTCGTGTTGCCGCTGGTGCATACCAATTAGGGCATAACGATGATGACCAAGCTTCTCCTCAACATCATGGGGCATCATGCTTCCATCTCAGACCCTTCATAGCTCCTCGTTGCTCCCTGGTCATGCCGCTCTTCTCGGTTAGGATTTATGGATGAAAATGAGGAAGAAGAAGAAGAGAATGAAGCGTGGGATCCTCTGGACTTGGACAAGGGTGCTACCCATTATATAGGGGAGGGTATCAATGCCCTAAGATGCTTTCCCATGAAAAAACAAAGTCCTTTTGCAATAGGAATATGATTCCTTCATTAAGAAGCAAGTTAACACTTAATTATTCATATTTTCTACATGTTTTCTCTTTCCCTAGCCTTTATATTATTATCCTGAGTTCCTTGAACCTCAAGGAACCTTAATATCTCAAAATTCCATCTTGGAAAATATTCCTTAGCCTTTTATTCTTCTTTTATCTATTTTCTTGTTTATTCCTTTATCCAACTGGATTCCTTTTCCTTTTCTTTTTCTTTTTCTTCCAATTGGGCTCAATAGCCAATAAGGCCCATTAAGAAAACATACAAGGCTATTATACACGAGATTCATTCAAATCAACCCATTAAATCAACCATTGATTTCATTTATCTTTTAAAAGGAGATTTACAAATCTCATTACATGATTTAGAAAAATGGGGTTATAACATCCTCCCCTCCTTATAGGAATTTTGCCCTCAAAATTCAACAATCAAACAAACAAATTAGGATATGCCTTTTCCATGTCCGTCTTAAGCTCCCATGTGGCTTCATCCTCACCATATATATATATATATATAAGTTTATATCTAGGGTTTAAGTCTCACAAGTGCTCATACATAAATACATAAATACCTCTTATCATACATATGGGTACACCAATATGTACATATTCTCATACTACATATGCAAAGTTAGGTATTTTAATTAATACAAGAGTGATCTTCGTTTATTAAATTTGATGCTAATAATTACTAAAAGTAACAATTCATTATATATTCCCTTATATACATATACATATTAATATTGATGATACATATATACTTGGATAAAAATAATGTTGAATTAAGTCATTATTCTAACCACACTTATTTTCAACATATTTTGATTACAACTCTTATTCATGATTGATGTAGTATCTAATTTATTGAAACTTCATATTTCCTACTAAATAACCTACTAGTAATAGTAATTAATGTGTCTATGTATGGATTCATGTATTAGTATGGTTAATTCTTACTTACAAGTCCTTCAAAGTATCATATGATAGGTTGTATAGTATTACTGATGTGGATCTCTAGGATTTCAGAGCTTTCACTTATTGATACACCAATATCTACTTATTAATAGGTTACTATTAGTTGTGATAGATTTGATCTATCTTATATACTTGTATGTGCACATTTCATATCTTAACTAAATAGAAGTCAGCTCATTGACTTCAATAATTACAGTGGGCCAAGAATGATTACATCGTTCAATTTTATATTTGCAAATATGGTACATATAGTGGCAATAGACTAGATGATTTTGTTTACCATTATTCTTACTTCTATCTCTAGGCTTCATGATTATCATCATCACTAATTATCTAATTCAAAATGGAAGATAAGGAGTTCTGACCTTTGGTCTGTTGGTCTCCTATTGCCGCATATGACTTATTATTAAGGAGAATTGACAAGGTCAAGATTGGTTGTGATGACTATGATCATTGGAGCCACTGTAGGTCATCCTCCTTGCATAAGGTAGTGGCTATAGGTAGCAAATGTATCTGTGTGAGATCAATCATGCATGATAGGTTGCAGATCTATAGGAGGTAGAGACCTTGATGGGTAACTGGTATCCATGTTGCTGAAGTTTGGGGTCGATACCTCATGACAATTGGGATCTGGAGCAATGAGGTTGTAGTGTCGGGTCTAAGAGGGGGTCATTGTTATGGTGATTGACCCGTTTCTAGGTTACTTGAGGCCAGTCAGAGAAAAAGGGGGAGGATCCACAATGATGCACTCCATAGTGAGATTTGAAGTTTGATGACTACTAATTGTTGATGATCCAAGAAGAGGGTAGGGGAATTGGGGTTTGACTTTTAGAGGTTGCGGCTGTGCCCTAAGAAACATTAATATCCTATAGTGTTGTGATATTGTAGTAGATTGGAGAAGTCTGATAAACAACAATGACATGTATCGAGTTTAGTGATGACCACAAGGATAAGGGGTGTGGTAGATCTTCCTTATTTGGGTTCTGGTGTGCAGATGGGTGCATGTTGTCATCTTCCTTCAATGGTCTGTGGTGGTTACAATTCATTGAGTTGGAGGTCACCATCGAGGGTTGGAAGGGGCACAATAGGGTTAGTAGATCTAGGTTGTATGTGGGTCTTCCTTGGGAACCCTAGGGATTCAAAGGACATAAAGATTGAAAGGTCGGTGATCGATTTAGGAGGGGCTCTCAGTGCTTTAGCATTGAGTGAGGAGGGGTAGGAGGCATCAGGGATCTTTTGTAACAGTCGTTGATGATGGTGTTACACATAAGCAAGGCAAATATATTCATATCATTTATGTGTAATTAATATCACTAGTAACTTCCTATGTTAATATAAATTCATGAGTTTATATCCCATAAAGTACAATTTGGTTCTAAATGCTATTTTGACCATGAGGATAGTTCCAATTATACTAAATTATAAAAATACCGACACCCTCTATTGAAATTTTAAGATGTCTAACTAAATTACTTTTTTAAGTGATAATTAATATCTAAAATTGGTAAGTGTATTTGGTATGATTCCAAAGCCATTAGTTACAAATCAAGAGTATTTTATTTAAATGAAGTCAAATCCTAAATATTTAAGTAAAATAGTGTCAAATTATACTCAATGATGTCAAAGTGATACATGTAGATAATTTGAGGAACTACTTTGTAGATATTTTTTGAATGGTGATAAGGAATTAATCTTGACACAAGAAACTCAAAATAATACTAATTTTCATTGAAGGACATGATAATTAATCAAAATAAATCGCATATAAATTGGAGAGAAGGATTTGATTGAAACTAAACTTGAGTTCATGGAAAATTATGAATAATAGCTCAAAATAGATTTAGTACCCAAAATCCAGTATGTTACATAAATAGTCCTATTTTCTAGACATGTCTTGTGTGAACTTCTACTTCAGTATTGTAGCATGTGTTCTTGGTTCGATAGGTGGGGTGTCACAAATATAATGTTATGTCTTAATTTTAATTTGTAATATCTTGACTTGTAGTCCTAAAATTGGATTGATATTCAAAGACATGTTGTTAAAGATATTTTGAAGTTGTAATTGGCCTAAGTTAATACCTTATATAATTAATTAGATTCGTATCATAAATTGGGTTTGATTAAATGCTAGGGATATCTATTAGACTTCTTTATATATGTAGGTTCCCTTTAAGTTCAATATACTTAATCTGATGATCATGCATGTACTCAATTTGAGTGGGAGGTATCCACTCACTGGGAATCTATATGAATCTCATGGGGTTGTTTCATATGTTTTTATGTATATTTCCATCCAACAGAGAGGTCGTGACAAATATTTAAATAGAATAATCTAGATTAGAATGTCCCTATACTCTCTCTTTCTCAGTTTGAGTTGTACACTAAGTTTGTTCTTTCATTTAAAGTGTTTAAGATGTTAATGGAACTGAATATGAATAATAATATTTGATTCTAGTTTTGATGGATTTGAAAATATTTGAGATAGTTGAATATATTGTCCTTGATGTGACATTGGTATATGAGGTGTTGTGAAGAAAAGGAAAAAATTACATGTGTTTTTCGCATAGCGTGTTAATAGATTTTGTCAATATTAGTTGTTTTTTTCATAATCTAAGTTTAGGATTAAGGTTTCTCTTTGATGGTTGGTATTTAGGCCGATCAAAATAGAGGTTCCAACCTAAAGGATATCAAACTTTTAAAAGTAAAATTCAATCTCTAATAGGGTTGGTAACTAGTCACCTTGAGAAGTAGGTCAATATTCTATATCAGATCAAGCACAATGACAAATTTAAGATTTAATAGCTTTCTTATTTTCTTGTAAATTTAAAATTTTGGAATTTTTGAGATACAAAGGTAGGAAATATCTGAATTTTGGTTAATATTCAAGAAAAAACAAGAATATGTCAGCCATATATATTTTGGTAAATGACATGCATGTATTCTTTTTAGTGCATAGATCTCATAAAACTTTAAAGAAATTGTTATGACACAAGAAGGAGAGATCATAATCAGAGTATAGGAGAGGGAGATAGGACTCAATGCGATATCAGTCTGGGTTAGGATGTGATTTATGAGGGTTATTGATTATGTGACAAAATTTAAATAAAAACATATATCCAAAGGTCATGAAAATTGGAAAAGTTAATAAAACCACAAGAAGTCATAGAAATCTTCAATCTACATTTAGTTAGGAAAAATATTTGGTGGACCAATGAATCAATAAAATCATGATCTTTTCCACAAAGTTAGTGGTTTGCTTACTATGAAATCAAGATTTTTCAAAACTTTATAATAGGTATACGATATTAACTAAAACAATACTCAAAAATTGACTTTAAGAACAACTTCTCACTTGGCTCAGGCCCATCCTCTGCTCCACCTAGAAGGGTCATTCTGAACTTTTTATAACCAATCACCCAATAAATTTTTCGGGGAAAATAAAGAACATAAAAGGCTATAAAATTCAAAATTGATTTTTCTATTCAAAGTTGTTTTCATTTGTTTGATTTATTATTCAAAAAGTTTATTAGTTTCTTTTATTGCTAAAATAATACAAAACAAGAATTTCTTTCTCCTAGTCTAGTTTACTCAACCATGAATACCATATTATTTAAGGTTTATGTGAAATAAAACAAACCTAAAATCTAATATCAAATTGATTAAAGGATATGTGATTTAATACTTAATTATGTTAAGCCCCTTATTACGAAACACCTTATGTATTGGATCAAATTATTGGATATTGATTAAAGACTAGAACATAATTTTGGGTCATGTCTATCATGTCCATGTTGAGATTAATGAGATCAAATATGGAGCCTTTTGAGGTCATAGCGGCTTTCCACCTGATAAAAATTACAAATTGTTAGAGGCTAAAACATCATAGGGTATTTTATGATGAGGCTATTGTCCAACTCAACCATAAGGAAGGGTAGGTGGTATTCTAAGATTTCTAGGTGAATCTTGTTTGATGAAAAGTCATACTACTCATTTACAAGGTATGTTTCCCCAACTTCTCAAGAATGAGGGTGGAAGAGGGCGACTATGATGCCTAACTTGGTTTGGTGAATATCATATGAGAATATCATTTTTAGGTTGATGAAACAAAAAGATCATGAAGAAGATTTTGGGAGTTCTCCAAAGGGGATATGAAAGGAACTCATTGTCTTAAGCAAACTTTGTGAGTTAGCTTACACATTTTAGAATGTCTAGTGGAACATATAGACGGAGACATTTCTTAGGGTCATGAAGAGAAACATTAGGTTTTATTGAGGATCATTGAAATTCTCATATGTCAATTTGGATGTAATAGCATAGAGGTTAGGAGGTCATACTCGATGAAATGGGTTCCATCAACATATTTTTCAATAGTGAGAATTCCAAAGATTAGTCAGGGTGCATTTTTTTGATATTATGTATTTTTTTAGGTTCTTAGAAAGCCTCTCATGTCTCACCTTGTCCATTATATTAATTGTAGGTATTCACTTATATGAAAATGTAAACAGAAGCATATGTCTTCTTTGTAAGGGCATGAGAACATAAGGATAATTAATTTGTGTTGCTTTGTGTCAGTTACACATAAAAAAGTACACAAGTTTGAGTCTTTCCCTTTTATTTGTTTCTTTAGTTTTTTGTGTTTTCATACTTTTGTTTAACTTTACAATGTATAAAAAAATCTAAATTTCTCACTGATTTAACACTTGATATTCCCAAAGTATTTGGTGTTTCCTCATTACTCATTAATGATTATTGTAACCAATCATTTTAACCCAATTTATATGCATCAACAATCATCAAATTACATAATTTCTAGTAGGATATCACTGGACACAAGAAATAACTGGAAATAAATGTAGTTACTATCACTCACTTCCAAGGATTGAGCTTATACATATTGAATTCCACCTAACTATTCTACCAATGATCTAGACGTTTCTCATAGTTATACTTAACAAAAAATGAGCTATATTTCTTATTCCACTATGTACTTCACTTAGTTCTCCAATGTGCTATTTGTGTCACTAGCACCATCTCCTCTATACCACTGCAATCTATAACTACAATTACTAACTTCTTAACGATTAGGTAAATGTTAGGCTTTAACACTATCTTGGTATCGATGTCATAGGTTGTGTTCGGTGCCTAGAGTGAGTGAAGGATACTAGATGATGAGTCAGTCTTGTGCAAGGGAGTTGAAAAATATTTCATCATGATGTGATTAGATGGCATGAATCTCCCAAGTGCTCTCTAATTCCCATCTTTCATCTTATATGTTGTTTATTGTTGCTCACTTTTATTAATTTGTAATTAGTCATAACATTTTGGAAACTATAGGGGTCTCAAAAAATGATAGGGAGAATATAGGATGAAGGAGGAGGGTGGTTCCATTTGTCCGATTTAAGATGGTTTTGGCAAGCCACATAGGATGAATGATATTCAAGCATAGTTTTGTAAGAAAATAGATAGATACCCACTTAAATCGAATCTACTTATTATAATTTAGTTCTTACAAAACCAACAATATACTTTTTGATATACAACTCCAATCTTCTTAGGGGAATTTAATACCAAATTAACTAAACTAGACCCCTATAATATCCCTAAATTTAGTATAAGGTAAATCCACACATTTATTACTAGACCCATAGATGACCAATATTCTTCATGATTTAAACCTAATTCCCTCTATATAATCTTCAATAACACCTAAACAATAAAAATGAAATACTTATATCATGGGTTTTTGCCTTTTGTGATTTTTTCTTCTTCTGATACATGATATTAGCTATATGACATACTATGTTTTGTGGTAGTCAATGTTGGGCTGTATTGAAGCTAGGTGCTTATAAGATGAATTTTGCATTACCTTGAGTGCCTAAGATGGATGCATCAGAAAGATGAACAAAGATCATGCTTAAATATATAAGAATATAATGGGTTGTCTAGTTTTGATAATAAAATTTGGTAGAGGAACCTTATACAATTTTAACATAACCAACAGTTATAAAATCTGCAAATGTTTGAGTGATGGTATTAAGTTGTAAGAAATTAAAGGAGGGATGGGTAGACAATTTAACTTACAGAGAGATGGGGAGATGCCAGAATCATTACCATATCAATGAAAATATAACCACGATATAGGGCCAAATGAAAAGAAAAATCCTTCGAACAAACTTCAAGTTGGTTTGGAATTATTATATTTTAGATGACGACGATGATGATTTTAATGACTTTTACTAGACAACATATCTCTTTTCATTCCTAGAAGTTTGATTGGGGAGATTATTATCTTGAAAAGGAGACTTATAGAGAAGTACATCAAAATACTTTGATTTAAGAAAGACTTATGACCATGTATTTATGGAATTCATGTAGTGTATTCTGAAGGGGGAAAAGTCTTCATCCATGTATTCCACCTTGTTAAAGAAATGTACAAGGTATGATAGTTGAATTGCATATGATATGATGCTAGGAGCTTGTAAAGACACCAACATATCTTATAACAATTTAGTACATCAAGGATCAGTCCTGAGTTCCTATCTATTACATGTGGATACTTCAAAATGTATTTGCACCCATACTAGACACAATTGGACCACTTCTTAGACAATGTTGGTTACTGATAACATCCAATTTTGTGGATGTTACATGCCTATTTTCCTTCAATTCTATTGTTATCCAGGTTTATGTGAATATTCTAGTATTTACCTATATAGTATCATCATTTACTTTCACTAAAAATAAACATGCATTTTCTATACAAAATCATCACTTTTAGGGGAGTATAGTTAGGATGTAATTGGGTAGAGTAGTACCCACTTACCCACCATTGATACCATGTAGGGTGGGGTAATGGTAGGCATATTTTTTGCCAACCACACGTTTACCCTTTACCCACTCTACCCACATCTAAAGAGGGTAGGGTAAAGGGAAATGCTTTACCCTATCTGCTTTACCCATTTAACCATAAGTATATGGTTAATCTAGAAGTTCTATATTCAAATATAATCATTAGAGCGTACTAAAATCCCAAAAAATCTCACTACTTTTTTTTTAATTTTTAACATTGTTGATTAAAAAAAAACATTAAACAATTAGTAGCATATCACATTTTTTTGTTATAAATTAGAGATATAAGGAATTCTCCAATAAGAAATATTATACTAAAAATGTTAGACCTAGTTTGTAGAAATAAATATTGGGTTTAGTATTGGTATTTTCTTTGTATATCACCATATACCATAATTAATACTATCTAAAGTTAGTTTTAGGAGTGTCTTGTGTTTGGTGTAGGACATGTAATATGAAATTGTAGTTGAAAACTTATATATATATATTCATGTTGTTTTACCCATATCACTTGCTACCCTACCCATTTACCTTGTGGGTAAACAAGTGCAGATAATGGTAGGATAGATATTTTCTAGAAAAGAGTGATTACCCTACATGTTACCCACAATTCATATGGGGGTAAGGGTAAGGGTAATACTTCATCCTACCCTATCCTATCCTACCCATTTATAGTTCTAAGCACAGTAACCCCATCTGTTGAAAGCACCAACACTCAACTAAGAAAACTCAACATGGTGTGGCGAACGACCACATAGAAGAAGTTGTCCTCCCATCGATAGTCATATATCAATGGAAAGACCTTACATCAATGGTTGATGGCCCATCTTACCCCATCGAATGATGGAAAACATGCACCCTCTACCGATGTAGTCTACCAATGGTAGTATAACCTATCTAGCAATGGGAATCCCCAAGATTTCTACTTATGGAAACTAGATTCTTCTACCTATGAGGGTCCGCGTGTCTGCATCTCATCCACTAATGAAAATACAAACCCATCTTCTAACAAATTCCTAGACATGCCAACCTACAAAGTTTTTCCACCACCTATTGATGGTGCTCTAGGTCTCCTCCACTGATGGAATCTCTACACTAACAACCACCACATTACTTAGTTAGACATGCATCCTGAGGCATTTGCCTAGAGCTTGGAGCAAAAGTAAAGCTTGAGACCTTTAAGTGCCTCGATCGTGCCATTGATCCCTATAATAGGCCCCAAGCCTTCATTGAAGGCATGTACTCTTACAATGAAACACTCCTAAACTCCACTGCCCTTTTAATTTCCATTGTTAGGAAAAGGATGAGAGTCTAAAACCCATCGGTTTGCATCCCTGGAGGATGGTGCCTTCCACCTTTGAGAGAAGAAGGATCACATAGGTCTTCACCACTATTTCCGCCTCAATTTTCTTAAAAAGGGGTCTTCATCCACTACCATAACAACTACTATTTTTTCCAATTGGCTCTCTCTTCCCCACTCTGTCCACTTTCATCTCTTTTTCCTTCTAGACATGGAATATTTTATTTGTAAATCCATATTTTAATTGATAAACATGAGTGTCTAAAACCCCAAGTAGCCACTAAGGCTCTACCAACATGTAAATATTCATACTCATTTGTATGTATATACTCTTACCAATGTTTATCTACTTACTCTTCTTCGTGAATGAATCACTTACATGATTAACTACTATTTTGTGATGTTTAATATCTAATGCCTTGAAAGAGTAGTATTACTTTAGATCTGGAGTTAAGGAATCATGTGAATGAACAAAAGCATTGGATCACTATAGATAATGATCATATGTTTCTATGTTTGGTCGTTGTTTGTCATCTTGAGAGAAAAACATGCCTATAATCTTGATCTAACCCAATCTCGAGAGAGGAGGAAATATACACTAATGATAATTGCTTGTAAACTATTAGAAGGGCTTGTAAATGGATATTAGTGTTTGAATGTTAGTGAGTGCTCTTTTTTGGTGAAAACTAGTCCAAGCTCTATCCATAAACTAAAATCTATTAAAAAGATCTAAATCTTGTTATAAATTTGCTAGCTTAGTTTTCTTTTTCTATTCTTTAGTTCTAATTTTAGCTACCTTGTTCCATAAGAAACATAATGTAACAGACTGAATCTCAAGGTTCTTTTGCAATTTTATCCATTTTCAAGGTTTCATTTCCTTGTTATCCTTTTTGGACTTTTCCCTAAATTTTCCTAGCCTTTTCTATCCTATTTGGCCTCAATGTTGAATTTGAGCTAAGCTTGATGGCTTGAACCACATTCATGACAATGAATGGGTGTTTGCACCAATATCTCAAATTATGTGTTAATTAGAGTCTAATAATGCAAATTAAACAATTATGAGAGATAATGAGTAGTTTGTGTTAATTGTGGCTTTTTGGAATAAGAAATAAGAGTTAATATGAATTTGAGTTCAATTAATGAGATATTCACCCTCTTATCTCCTCTCTCCTCCAAATTATTATTAAAGAATTAAAAAAGAGAACAAGAGGTGGTACATGACTCTTGAATGACTTTGTAATATTTATCTCAAATTTAATTAAAGGAATTTCTAAGAAAATAGTTTTGTATTTTAAAATGCATTAATATACACATTAATGGATAGTATGGTAGTTAATGGCCAAAAGGCATATAAAAACAAGATTTAAAGCCATAGGAATTTTCTAGACTTAATTGTGGACATGTGGTTCAAATTTGGGACCATTTGACCATTATTTGATCCCTCAATTCATTTTTAAAAGATTTGCTTAAAGTTTTACCAAGAAATAAATTTGATTTCATCGATTGATACAATTAAACCTAAGTTTCGGTTTCATTTCTCATATCATGCATTACCCTCACCCACGCGATCCATCTAAGGGCCCATATTCGATTCTACGGATCAACACTCACATCCGACAGTGTGGGACTCATCCCCTTCCTCCGACCCTCTCATGGCTCAGCATTGTTTTGCAAGTAGTCAGTTCCCGATTGGTTTTCTCCCTCATTCCTTGACCATTTTGTGTAATTACTTCACCATTCAATCCATGAGGATCGACTATTTCTTGTGAGACTTAAATCATCCACCCTCATGGACCATAGCCAAAATGCCTAACTGGAGTCTCCACCCCTTCTCCACTGCGGGTTCACAGAAGGGGTTAGAGTCCCCCCACACCTATATAAGAGCAACATTAAGACCCTCAGCCCTAGATCAGTCCTACTTCTCTCTCAATTAGCCCCCTATGGCCTCTATGGCCCTTGACCTTCTCCTCCTTCACCTCATGGGAAAGAGTTAGCATTTCCTGCCACCTCAGAGTGATTAGCTTCTGGGTGAGCATCTTTGAGACGTATTCTTCCTTTTCTCGACCTCACTTGGTCCCAGATTGCATCGAAGTGCCGTATTGTGTAGATCAGTTTTGTGCCTTAGCCCACAGTCATGGTTTTGAATCTTCAATGCTTCTCCACTTGTGGAAAGTGGCACGCCAATTTTGCCTCGCATCCGTGAATGATTACCCGACCTTCGTCTTCTTGAGCATTGGTTCGTGTACTGGTTTTGTCCCTGGGTTAGGCTCCCTTGTTCTATGGCCTTCACAGTCATGTTTTGAGGTAGCAGAGGCCCCTACCCCTATGGTGAAGGTTCCTTTGCTTTGATAAGTCTCAGTGGACTCATTCCCATCATCCCTTGGTTAAGATTCGACATGGTGAGGTGAGGCAGAGCTGGAGTCGAAGCTCCAGGGGTACTGCTAGCGCCATGGCTTGGCTGGAACACGCCTGGTCATAAAATGACCAACGCGTCCATGCCTTGCTAATTGATTTGATTAAACCAACATGGTCAGTTTAGGCATTTTGTCTTTTCTTTTGATTTCATATCACATCTATTTGATATATATGAATGACCATGTTGTCCTTACGATTTTAATCGAGCCATTAATGTCGCATGGGTATATCAGTCTTTTCACCCTTCACTCAGTCATATTTGACCAAGACCATGTGGGTGCAGACCAGTGACTAGGCCACACCTGATTGGCCCAAAGTAGCATGGGTCTGACCACTATGGCACATGCTTTGCAAGCTTTTATTTCCTATGTGGCATTTTCTTGAATTCTGATTGGCCAATATGGTTTAATTCATATTAAATTGATGCCTTGTCAGAAAAATGCGAACAAATAGTCATTGGAAAGGATTTTTCATGTAGTATCTGAATATGTGATTTTTGAGTCCTGATTCTCATTCCTTTTTTGAAGTTTATCTTGAATACCATTTTGATTATATTAAATGTTCTAAAAATGATAACTAAGTCATTTTAACTCCAAATTGGGAAATTAAATATGTTTTTAGTAATCAGTGGAACTCAAGTAATTGTTTGGTCCTAGTTTTGAGTCCTAAATTGATGGTTCTAATATAAGGTTCAAAATTGGTATCTTTTTGTATACTTTATGCTTTATAAATACTAACACATGTGAAATAATTGTAACTAGGATAAAGTGGATTTGGATACAATCTAAATGGTGAAAGTGATGAATATGAATCTACAATAAGGTATATGGACCCTATTTATGTATGTGAACACCTATGATGTATTTGAAAACTTATGTATGTTGGTATGTGCAATTACACCATCCTTCAGTTGGGTATTTATCCAATCCTAAATTCCTAATGAGGCATGTGCTAGCCTTGGAATCTTCTATTTCCATTATTGGCTCATTCATTTGAATTACTTCTTGGGTTTTGAAACCCCAATGATATGATGCTATATTGTTTGCATTTTCACTCTTCCAAATGAATTATTCAGCATGATGAATTATTGACCAAATAATAATGTAGTGTACATGAGTACAAACCACCCATAGAGGGCATGTGTAATTTCTCCCTAGGGGAATGTGACCACTCTCCCCAGAGGAATGTGACCACTCTCCTCATATTATATATATTTGTAGGTGTTTGGGAATGAGACCACTCTCCCTGACCTATTGGTTGAGGTCCGGTAGGTGCCTCACCCTACATTTGTTTATTTTGCGTCATAATATCATTCATGCAATGCAAATTATTATTGTTGTTGATCATGGTAGAATTCTTATTTCTTGATAATATACTTGCCTCATACTTTTGACCCCACTTATCATAGAGAAATTCTATTATGCAATGTTGTAGTTTATAATTGTCCTTATTCTCTTGCTTGACACATACTTTTATCTTGTCTTGTTGGGTGATCCCAACCACCCATGTATAGAATCAGATTGTGCATCAGGAGCATGGTGAACCAGCCTAAGGCTAGGAGAAAGGAGTTCATCTATCTAGCATGAACTTACCTAATGAGTTGTTTTGTTGGAGACATGTTGATGTAGTTTTAGTCTTTCTATACCTAGATCCCTTGTTTGTATAAAGATTTTACACCCTTATTGGGAAATTTGTAATGTACTCTTTATACAATTGAATATTGTCAAAGTGTAAAATTTCGCTGCTATTCATTGGTCTTTGTTTGCCATATTTAGTATAGGGTGGTTCACACTCTTCACAACATGGTATCAGAACCAATGGTAGTCAGAGTCTTTACTATGTCAATTGTCTCCTTAGTTAGAAACCCTTACCTCATATAGTATCCATTTAGTTCACTTTAGAATTAACTTATCTTAAAAGGTTGATCTAGAACCATAATAGTTTCATATTAGATACATCTTTAATCAACTTTTAGGTGATTAGCCTATTAGGTAGCTACTAGGGCATGAATTTGAAAGTGATGGTGTCTAGAAAGGGTCAGAACTTGGGGGCTGCCAATATTTTCCTCCACACCACTAGCTTAGTTTACAGGGACTCCTGAGTTCATATGACACCGGCCTGGCCTGATCTGATACGGAATGCTCGAAATAGCATACCTTTAGGCAAAAAACCTCACTGTTGAGTATCCTTAGAAACAAAATAAAACCACCTTGTGATTCATAAGCTCCTTATATGATACTTAGATTTCTATATTTAGGGTTAGTGTACCCTATGCTAGACCTTAAAGTTTATTAATGGTGATTAGTAAGACAATTAAGTGATGGGTCTTATACATGTTTAGACTCACTCTTTTACCTCTATCTTAGTTTGACTGTCAACCCTTTTAGGTGGAGTAGTAGTGGTACCTAAACAGATTTTGCATTTGCTGATTTCGAGGACAAAATCCCTTTTTAGGGGGATGGAATCCTATACATAGAAAAATCTAGCCACTTTGGAATTAGAAACCCTAACTCCATAGACATGGAATTAGTGAGATTATATGTGTTTAGTGTTGAACAAACAAATTATAATTATAATATATCTTGTTTTGTGATATACCAATGAATATATATAATAAGTCATCTAAGGAATAGTTCATATGCTTGAACTCTAATAAATACTAAATGTACATAATAGTGAGTTACTCATCACTAATTGTGAATATAAATAATGTTGACTAAGTCACCCTAATGATATGGTTAGTAAGATAATGGAGCTAATGCATGCTAAGGATGCATAACATATAATGGTCATGTTGACCTAAACTCTAAGATGTAATCATCTAGCCTTAAAAATATGTACATATATACCCTTAATGCCTTCATGATACATTAGTGGCATTAGGTGTCATAACCTAATAATATACCTAATACACATAAGGGGTATATAATCACCTCATCATAGTTAAATCAAGTTTTCAATATATGCATAAGGAACACCTCATTAATCACCTTATCAAAACTTGGTATATGAATCAATTCATTTATGTTTAATGTGTTCCACCTTATTCACTAAAATACATATAATAACTCAAATATGATGATGAGTAATTGGATTCACATGAATATGCATAAATGCCTAATGTGATGTTAAATATGTATAATTATAATTCATATTATGAAGTGTAATAGGATAAAATGGTTAAGGATGTCATTAACATGAGTATGAAAGATGATGTGACAATGTGTAATATAGGGATAAGAAATTAATGTGACATTATTTGGAATTATTATAGGCTTAATAACTTGCTGAATAATATTATCTATTTCTTACAACATAATCTGTGATAATCCTACATGATGGTAATATGAGGATTATGGAAAATAAATTTAAGTCATGTGACCAAACACATTAATGAATGTTGAGATGACTTAGTAAACCTTAATTGTGCCTAAAACCCTTAATGAGATAAATAAGGGTAATACATATGTTTTTTGTACTTAATGATTGAGATGTAATCCTTGTTACAACAATTTGAATAAAATGTGATGCAAGTAATAGAATAAGAAAGATGATGCAATTTCATGATGGAGATTATGATAATTAGCCAAAAGTGTTAATAGTTTTATAAAAGGTTATGTGTATGGTGGAAACCTTAGTAGAACTTGACTTATGTGTAGATCATGTGAAGCACCCAAGATTAGAGGTTATCACCTAGTTTCTTAAGGTTGGGTTGTTACGTACTCACCCTTCCCTCTTATTGTGATTTCAGGGACAAAATCCTCTTTAAGGGGTGGAGTGTTGTAATAGACTGAATCTCAGGGTTCTTTTGCAATTTTATCCATTTTCAAGATTTCATTTCCTTCTTATCCTTTTTTGACTTTCCCCAAAATTTTCCAAGCTTTTTCTATCCTATTTGGCCTCAATGTTGAATTTGAGCTAAGCTTGATGGCTTGAACCACATTCATGACAATGAATAGGTGTTTGCACCAATATCTCAAATTCTGTGTTAATTAGAGCCTAATAATGCAAATTGAACAATTATGAGAAATAATGAGTAGTTTGTGTTAATTGTGGCTTTTTGGAATAAGAAATAAGAGTTAATATGAATTTAAGTTCAATTAATGAGACATTCACTCTCTTATCTCCTCTCTCATCCAAATTATTAATAAAGCTTCAAAAAGGAGAACAAGAGGTGGGAAATGACTCTTGAATGACTTTATAATATTTATCTAGAATTTAATTAAAGGAATTGCTAAGAAAATAGTTTTGTATTTTAAAATGCATTAATATACACATTAATGGACAATATGGTGGTTAATGGCCAAAATGTATATTAAAATTCTATTTAAATCCGTAGGAATATTCTAGACTTAATTATGGACATGTGGTTCAAATTTGGGACCATTTGACCCCTCAATTCGTTTTTAAAAGATTTTATTAGAGTTTTACCAAGAAATAAATTCGATTTCATCGATTGATATAACTAAACCTAAGTTTCAGTTTCATTTCTCCTATCACATGTTACCCTCACCCACACGATCCATCCAAGTTCCCATATTAGATCATCCAGATCGATGCTCACATCTGATGGTGCGGGACTCATCCCCTTCCTCTGACCCTCTCACGGCTCAACACCGTTTTGCAAGCTGTCAGTTCCTGATCAGTTTTCTCCCTCATTCCTCGACCATTTTGTGTAATTCCTTCACCATAAAATCTGTGAGAATCCACCATTTATAGCGAGCTTTAACTCGTCCACCCTCATGAACCATAGCCAAAATGCCTAACTGGAGGCTCCTCCCCTTCTATGCTGTGATTTCATAGAAGGGGTTAGAGTCCCCCCCCACACCTATATAAGAGTAGCGTTAGGACCCTTAGCCCTAGAGCAGTCCTCCTCCTCTCTCAATCAACCCCCTACAACCCTGATGACCCCTGACCTTCTCCTCCTTCACCTCCAGTGACCAAAACCAAGAGTTAACATTTACTTCCACCTAAGAGTGATTAGCTTCTGGGTGAGCATTTTTGACACCTAGTCTTCCTTTTCCCAACCTTACTTGGTCATGGTTAGCATCAAAATGCCGTATCGTGTAGATCGGTTTTGTGCCTTTACTAATAGTCACAATTTTGAACTTCAACACTTTGTGAAAAGTGGCATGCCAATTTCTCCTTGCATCCGTGAATGATTTCCCGACCTTCATCTTCTCGAGCATTGTCTCATGTACTAGTTTTGTCCCTGGGTTAGGCTCCCCTATTCTTTGATCTTCTTAGTCGTGTTTTGAGGTTGCACATGCCCCCACCCTGTGGTGAAGGTTCCTTCGGCTTTTCTAGGTCTCAGTGGACTCGTTCCCATCATCCCTTGGTTGAGATTCGGCCTGGTGAGGTGAGGTAGAGCTAGAGTCGAAGCCCGAGAGGCATTGCTCGCACCATGGCTTGGATGGAACACGCCTGGTCATAAAATGACCAAGGCTTCCATAACTCACTGATTGATTCAATTAAACTAGCATGGGTAGTTTAGGCATTTCATCTTTTCTTTTGATTTCCTATCATGGCTATGTGATACATAAGAATGACCATGTTGTCCTTACGATTTTAATCGAGCCATTAATGTCGCATGGGTATATCAATCTTTTCACTCTTCACTCAGTAGCGTTTGATCGAGACCACGTGGGCATAGACCAATGACTGGGCCACACCTGATTGGCCCAAGCCAACATGGGTCCAGCCACTGTGGTACATGCTTTGCAAGCTTTTATTGCCTATGTGGCATTTTCTTGAATTCTGAATGGCTAGTATGGTTTAATTCATATTAAATTGATGCCTTGTCAGAAAAATGTGAACACATAGTCATTGGAAAGGATTTTTCATGTAGTATACGAATATGTGGTTTTTGAGTCATGATTCTCATTCCTTTTTTGAAGTTTATCGTGAATACCAATTTGATTATATTAAATGTTCTAAAAATGATAACTATGTCATTTTAACTCCAAATTGGGAAATTAAATATGTTTTCCTAATCAATGGAACTCAAGTAATCATTTGGTCCTAGCTTTGAGTCCTAAATTGATGGTTCTAATATAAGGTTCAAAATTGGTATCTTTTTATATACTTTATGCTTTATAAATACTAAAGCATGTGAAACAATTGTAACTAGGATAAAGTGGATTTGGATACAATCTAAATGGTGAAAGTGATGAATATGAATCTACAATAAGGTATGTGGACCCTATTTATGTATGTGAACACCTATGTTGTATGTGAAAACCTATGTATGTATATATGTATGTATGTATGTGCAATTACACCATCCTTCAGTTGGGTATTTATCCAATCCTAAATTCCTAACGAGGCATGCGTTAGCCTTGGAATCTTATATTTCCATTATTGGTTCATTCATTTTAATTAGTTCTTGGGTTTTGAAACCCCAATTCTATGATGCTATATTGTTTATATTTTTACTCTACCAAATGAATTATTCAACATGATGAATTATTGACCAAATAACATTGTAGTGTACATGAGTACAAACCACCCATAGAGGGCATGTGTAATTTTGCCCTAGGGGAATGTGACCACTCTCCCTAGAGGAATGTGACCACTCTCCTCATATTATATATATTTGTAGGTGTTTGGGAATGTGACCACTCTCCCTCACCTATTTGTTGAGGTCTGATAGGTGCCTCACCCTACATTTGTTTATTTTGTGTCATAATATCATTCATGCAATGCAAATTATTATTGTTGTTGATCATGGAAAAATTCTTATTTCTTAATTATACACTTGCCTCATACTTTTGAACCCTCTTAGCGTAGAGAATATTTATTATACAATGTTGTAGTTTTTAATTGTCCTTATTCTCTTGCTTGACACATAATTTTATCTTCTCTTGTTGGGTGATCCCAACCATCCTGGTATAGGATCAAATTACACATCAGGAGCATGGTAAACCGGCCTAAGGCTAGGAGAAAGGAGTTCATCTATCTAGCATGGACTTACCTAATAAGTTGTTTTGTTGGAGACATGTTGATGTAGTTTTAGTCTTCCTCTACCTAGATCCTTTGTTTGTATAAATATTTTACACCCTTATTGGGAAATTTGTAATGCAATCTTTATACAATTGAATAGAGTCAAAGTTTAAAATTCCACTACTATTCATTGGTCTTTGTTTCCCATATTTAGTTGAGGGTGGTTCACACTCTTTACAACATGGTATCAGAGCCAATGGTAGTCAGAGTATTGACTATGTCAATTGTCTCCTTATTTAGAAACCCTTACCTCATATAGTATCCATTTAGTTCACTTTAGAATTAACCTATGATAAAAGGTTGATCTTGAACCATAATAGTTTAATATTAGATACATCTTTAATAAAATTTTAGGTGATTAGCCTATTAGGTCACTACTAGGGCATGAAATTGAAAGTGATGGTTTCTAGAAAGGGTCAGAACTTGAGGGTTGGCAATATTTTCCTCCACACCACTAGCTTGATTTACGGGGACTCCTGAGTTCATATGACACCAGCCTGGCCTGATCTGATACGTAATGCTCGAAATAGCATACCTTTAGGAAAATAACCTCACTATTGAGTATCATTATAAACAAAATAAAATCACCTTGTGATTCATAGGCTCCTTATATGATACTTAAATTTCCATATTTAGGGTTAGTGTACCCTATGCTAGACTTTGAAGTTTGTTAATGGTGATTAGTAAGACAATTAAATGATGGGTCTTATACATGTTTAGACTCACTCTTTTACCTCTATCTTAGTTTGAATTAGTCAACCCTTTTAAGTGGAGTAGTAGTGGTACCTTGACACATTTTGCATTTGTTGATTTCGAGGATGAAATCCCTTTTTAGGGGGATGGAATCCTATACATAGAAAAATCTAGCCACTTTGGAATTAGAAACCCTGACTCCATAGACATGGAATTAGTGATCTTATATGTGTTTAGTGTTGGACAAACAAATTATAATTATAATCTATCCTGTTTGGTGATATACCAATGAATATATATAATAAGTCATCTAAGGAATAGTTCATATGCTTGAACTCTAATAAATACTAAATGCACATAATAGTGAGTTACTCATCACTAATTATGAATATACATAATGTTTACTAAGTCACCCTAATGATATGGTTAGTAAGATAATGGAGCTAATGTATGCTAAGGATGCATAACATATAATGGTCATGTTGACCTAAACTCTCAGATGTAATCATCTAGCCTTAACAATATGTACATATATACCCTTAATGCTTTCAAGATACATTAGTGACATTAGATGTCATAACCTAATAATATACCTAAGACACATAAGGGGTATATAATCTCCTCATCATAATTAAATCAAGTTTTCAATATATGCATAAGGAACACCTCATTAATCACCTTATCATAACTTGGTATATGAATCAATTCATTTATGTTTAATGTGTTCCACCTTATTCACTAAAATACATATAATAACTCAAATATGATGATGAGTAATTGGATTCACATGAATATGAATACATTCCTAATGTGATGTTAAATATGTATAATTCATATTATGAAGTGTAATAGGAGAAAATGGTTAAGGATGTCATTAATATGAGTATGAAAGATGGTGTGACAATGTGTAATATAGGGATAAGAAATGAATGTGACATTATTTGGAATTATTATAGGCTTAATAACTTGTTGGATAATATTATCTATTTCTTACAACATAATCTGTGATAATCCTACATGATGGTAATATGAGGATTATGGAAAATAAATTTAAATCATGTGACCAAACACATTCATGAATCTTGAGATGACGTACTAAACCCTAATTATGCCTAAAACCCTTAATGAGATAAATAATGGTAATACATATGTTTTTTTTACTTAATAATTGAGATGTAATCCTTGTTACAACAATGTGAGTAAAATGTGATGCAAGTAATAGAATAAGAACGATGATGCAATTTCATGATGGAGATTATGCTAATAAGCCAAAAGTGTTAATTGTTTTATAAAAGGTTATATGTATGGTGGAAACCTTAGTAGAACTTGACTTATGTGTAGAGCATGTGAAGCACCCTAGATTAGGGGTTATCACCTATTTGCTTAAGGTTGGGTTGTTACGTACTCACCCTTCCCTCTTGTTGTGATTTCGGGGATGAAATCCTCTTTAAGGGGGGGAGTGTTGTAACAGACTGAATCTCAAGGTTCTTTTACAATTTTATCCATTTTCAAGGTTTCATTTCCTTCTTATCCTTTTTGGACTTTTCCCTAAATTTTCCAAGCTTTTCCTATCTTATTTGGCCTCAATGTTGAATTTGAGCTAAGCTTGATGGCTTGAACCACATTCATGACAATGAATGGGTGTTTGCACCAATATCTCAAATTATGTGTTAATTAGAGTCTAATAATGCAAATTGAACAATTATGAGAGATAATGAGTAGTTTTTGTTAATTGTGGCTTTTTGGAATGAAAAATAAGAGTTAATATGAATTTGATTTCAATTAATGAGATATTCACCCTCTTATATCCTCTCTCCTCCAAATTAGTATTAAAGCATTAAAAAGGAGAACAAGAGGTGGGACATGACTCTTAAATGATTTTATAATATTTATCTCGAATTTAATTAAAGGAATTTCTAAGAAAATATTTTTTTTATTTTAAAATGCATTAATATACACATTAATGGACAATGTGGTGGTTAATGGCCAAAAGTTATATAAAAATGAGATTTAAAGTCATAGGAATATTCTAGACTTAATTGTGGACATGTAGTTAAAATTTGAGACCATTTGACCATTGTTTGAACCCTCAAATCATTTTTAAAAGATTTGATTAAAGTTTTACCAAGAAATAAATTCGATTTCATCGATTGATAGAATTAAACTAAATTTTTATTTTCATTTCTCCTATCATGCGTTACCCTCACCCATGCGATCCATCCAAGGGACCACATTTGATCATCCAGATCGATGCTCACATCCAACAGTATGAGACTCATCCCCTTCCTTTGACGCTCTCACGGCTCACCGCCGTTTTGCAAGAAGTCGGTTCCCGATCAATTTTCTCCCTCATTCCTGGACCGTTTTGTGTAATTCATTCGCCACTCAATCCATGAGGATTCACCATTTCTTGTGAACCTTAACTTGTCCACCCTCATGGACCATAGCCAAAATGCCTAACTGGAGGCTCCTCCCCTTCTCCACCGTGAGTTCACAGAAGGGGTTAGAGTTCCCCCCCAACACCTATATAAGAGCAGTGTTAGGACCCTCAGCCCTAGAGTAGTCCTCCTCCTCTCTCAATTAGCCCCCTACAGCCCCGATGACCTCGAACTTCTTCTCCTTCACCTCCAGTGACCACAGATAAGAGTTAGCATTTCTGACCACCTCAGTCTAATTAGCTTCTGGGTGAGCATCTTCGACACCTATTCTTCCTTTTCCCGACCTCGCTTGATCCCGATTTGCATAAAAGTGCCGAATCATGTAGATCAGTTTTGTGCCTTCACCGACAGTCAAAATTTTGAACCTTCGATGCTTCTTTACTTGCAAAAAGTGGCACACTGATTTCTCCTCACACCCGTTAATGATTTCCCGACCTTCATCTTCTCGAGCATTGGCTCGTGTACTAGTTTTGTCCCTGGGTTAGGCTCCCCTGTTCTCTGACCTTCTCAGTTACATATTAAGGTTGTGGATTCCCCCACCCTATGGTGAAGGTTCCTTCAGCTTTTCCAGGTCTCAGTGGACTCATTCCCATCATCCCTTGGTTGAGAT
This sequence comes from Alisma plantago-aquatica, assembly GCA_963693085.1. Lineage (NCBI taxonomy): Eukaryota > Viridiplantae > Streptophyta > Magnoliopsida > Alismatales > Alismataceae > Alisma > Alisma plantago-aquatica. The sequence continues at coordinate 1,410,487,878 of OY856411.1, forward strand.
TTGTCCTAGTGTGGTGAGGCAGAGCTGGAGTCAAATCTCCAGAGGCACTGCTCGCGCCACAGCTTGGCCAGAATACGCCTGGTCGTAAAATGACCAAGGCATCCATGATTCACTGATTGATTCGATTAAACCATCATGGGTAGTTTAGGCATTTCATCTTTGCTTTTGATTTCCTATCACAGCTATTTTATACATAAGAATGACCATGTTGTCCTTAAAATTTTAATCGAGCCATTAATATCACATGGGTATATCGGTCTTTTTGCCCTTTACCTAGTTGCGTTTGACCGAGACCACATGGGTGCAAACTAGCGATTGGGCCACACCTGATTGGCCCAAGGCAGCATGGGTCCGACCACTGTGGCACATGCTTTGCAAGCTTTTATTTCCTATGGGGCATTTTCTTGAATTTTGATTGGCCAATATGGTTTATTTCATATTAAATCGATGCCTTGTCAGAAAAATGCAAACAAATAGTCATTGGAAAGGATTTTTTGTGTAGTATCCGAATATGTGTTTTTGAGTCCTGATTCTCATTCATTTTTTGAAGTTTATATTAAATGTTCTAAAAATGATAACTAAGTCATTTTAACTCCAAATTGGGAAATTAAATATGTTTTCCTAATCAGTGGAACTCAAATAATTGTTTGGCCCTAGTTTTGAGTCCTAAATTGATGGTTTCTAATATAAGGTTCAAAATTGGTATCTTTTTATATACGTTATGCTTTATAAATACTAATGCATGTGAAATAATTGTAACTAGGATAAAGTGGATTTGTATACAATCGAAATGGTGAAAGTGATAAATATGAATCTACAACTAGGTATGTGGACCGTATTTATGCAAACACCAATGATGTATGTGAAAACCTATGTATGTATGTATGTATGTATGTGCAATTACACAATCCTTCAGTTGGGTATTTATCCAATCCTAAATTCCTAATGAGGCATGTGCTAGCCTTGGAATCTTCTATTTACATTATTGGCTCATTCATTTGAATTACTTCTTGGGTTTTGAAACCCCAATGCTATCATGTAATATTGTTTATATTTTCACTCTGCCAAATGAATTATTCAACATGATCAATTATTGACTAAATAATAATGTAGTGTACATGAGTACAGACCACCCATATATAGAGGGCATGTGTAATTTTTCCCTAGGGGAATGCGACCACTCTCCCCAGAGGAATGTGACCACTATCCTCATATTAAATATATTTGTAGGTGTTTGAGAATGTGACCACTCTCCCTCACCTATTGGTTGAGGTCCGGTAGGTGCCTCACCCTACATTTGTTTATTTGTGTCATAATATCATTCATGAAATGCAAATTATTATTATTGTTGATCATGGAAGAATTCTTATTTCTTTATATACCTGCCTCATACTTTTGACCCCACTTAGCATAGAGAATCTTTATTATGCAATGTTGTAGTTTATAATTTTCCTTATTCTCTTGCTTGAGACATACTTTTATCTTCTCTTGCTGGGCGATCCCAACCACCCAGGTATAGGATAAGATTGCACATTAGGAGCATGGTGAACCAGCCTAAGGCTAGGAGAAAAGAGTTAATCTATATAGCATGGACTTACTAATTAGTTGTTTTGTTGGATACATGTTGATGTAGTTTTAGTCTTCCTCTACGTAGATCCTCTATTTAAATAAATATTGTACACCCTTATTGGGAAATTTGTAATGTACTTTTTATACAATTGAATATAGTCAAAGTTAAAAATTTTGCTGCTATTCATTGGTCCTTGTTTGCCATATTTAGTAGAGGGTGGTTCACACTCTTTACACATAATATCTTCCTTCTAATTCAACTTAGCTAAGTTAAGGTCTTAAATCATAAATCATTTTCACCCTTATCCCTGTGTTTGACCTTGTTTACTATGTAAGATCCAGTATCATCATTGTAGGTGTCTGAGGTATCAAATGCAGAATTAAGGTTTGATCAACCCTGATCCATCTATATTTGGCATAGTTGTTGAGGACAAGGCAATTGAAAACTATTAAGGACTTAAGGTCTACTTAGACTTTGTCAGTGCTATTGTGAGGGAGAGCTACTAAGCATATGAGGGGGATTATTCCCACCATGAATTTGAGGAAGGGTATTTAGTTACTACTTTTTACTATGGACTCACTTAGAGTGAAAGGACATCCATAAATGCAGAAATAAAGAGTGACTTCATTGGTCATGACTCAAAGTGATCCAAGGAGATCATAGGCAATTTGGTTTCCTGAAAAGCTGGTTGGAATAATGAAATAGGACCAACATGAAATGTTTTGTTGTAGAAGTTTCTTTTAATTCCAAATTTCTAGAAGACCTCACTACCAATATCAAAAAAATAGTCACATATGTCGGTGCCTTTGAGGGGACCAATGTTAAGTAAGCATTGTGTGGAGACTGTCATGAACTATGTTACCTATGGAAAGAGCGAGCATGGTTATGAATACTGCATATACATAGATTAAGAAGAAGATAACCAAGAAGGCAAAGTTGAAAATGTTTCTTATATGAACTATAATATATATGATCATCCAAGATTTTCATATGGGAACACAACTACATCAGAGAAATATCATATGGTCAATCAACCTAATAACCCACCTTCTAAACCAGTTGGTTTTGGGGGAGGAAGTGGAACATCCTATTTTACTTGTAACAACATCACAAACAACATGAACAACTTTTAGAATCAGAACCAGAGGCAACCTAAAACTCATTTGATAGCTGAAATGTTTGCTTTTGCAAAAGGAAAACTGAGATTAATGACAAGATAAACTAGAGCACTATTAGCAGCAACAACATGCTAAGTATGATGTAGGATCAAATAGGAAGTGCCATCAGACATATATCTAATCTGCAACAAGACAACAAAATGATTGATCAACAACTTGCAAATCTATTAGATCTTATAACGAACCTAAATGGAAGAATAATGTCCAAGATAGAATAAAACCTAGGTGGCCATGAAAATGATATGATGGCCACTCTTAAGCCATGAATTGTATTTAAATCCACAACTACCACATTTCAACTAGAGAATGATCTTATTCCTGACTATCAACTGAAAACTATTGAGGTTGTATAGGAGAAAATCCCTACTGCTATTCCTGAGAAGACAACATCAAAGGTAAAAATAAGGGAGACAAAGATAAGATATTTGAATATGTAAAAGAGGCTATTTCCAAAAGATACCTATACACCCCTAGACTCCTTTTCCCATATACTATTTCCAAAAGATACCTATACACCCCTAGACTCCTTTTCCCATATATGTTGATCAAAGCACATTTAAAGAAGAGATATGAGAAATTCATAGAAGTTGTACAAAAGCTACACCTTGACATTTTGTTTCTCTATGCTATCAAAAGAAATGCCAACCTATGTCAAGTTCTTCAAGGACTTAATAACTACAAGTAATGAGGTAGAAACTATCAAACTCACAAAGATGTCGAGTGACTTTGCTCAAGAAAAGATGCAAACCAAATAGAAGGAACCTAGAGCCTTCACTACCCCATTCAATGGGGGGACAATGAAGAATTAAAATCACTTGTTGATATGGAGTAGGCATAAGATTGATGCAAACAATAGTATCCTAAAGGCTTGATATAACTGATATGGTATAAACTATCATGAGGATCCAACTAGTTGATTATAATTTTAGAGGACCAATTGGCGTCATTAAAGATGTCCCTATGAAGTTTGTAAGATTATTCATCCCATTCAACATTGTTGTAATAGATACCATGGAAGACCCCTCTTGCCCTATGACCCTTGGAAGACCCTTACTATACAAGTTGAACATCAATATATGTGGAGGCAAGAATTATAACAATCTGAGTTGGGAAAAATCACATTGACTTCACAATCCAGGACTCCATGAAGGACCCATCACTATCTGAGTCTATGTAATTTGTCAATAGATACAATCAATCTGCACTACATCTAAGAGAGAGAAATGCCATAGTTGAGCCTTTGATGAGGGACCTAACTAAACAAACCTCTAAAATTGATGAATGATAGGTTAAAGAATTATTAGAATATATGAATGCAGAAAAAATTACTATACAACCGAAGAAGACTCCAATATTGAAACAATTAACTACACTTCTCTAAAAAGAACTATGCCATATAATGAAGCACCAATACCATGTCTGAGTTGAAACAACTACCAGAGGGCCTTTAATATGAGTTCTTAGATATTGAAGGGACAAACCATGTTATCATTAACTTTACTCTGCCTAAGGAGTATAAAGTTCAAATTCGATCTAAATTGAAGTTATGAAGGAAATACATTGGATACTATGTTGATGACATAGAAGAGCTAAACCTAACTCATTGCATGCATAAGATACACCTAGAGGAAGACACTAAGCTCCTATCTCAAGGCCAAAGGAGGTTGAATAAAAAATAAAGAGAGGTTGTACAAAAAGAACATATTTGTCGTGGAACTATTTGTTACCTTCATCCTACCACTACTGACTATAGAGTTTATGGTAGTAGGGTTTGGGTGTCCATCTGTAGAATGGCACAAATATTTCACACATATAGTATATACGTGAAAGCAAGAACAAGATGAGAAAACAAAATACATATGGAAAGTAGAGACATATACCCATTTCTTTTTCAAAGATGTCTTGTTGGTGTTTTATTTTAGATCTTAGAATCTTGAAAGTAACCGATCTTCATTTGGAAACTAAAATTTTGATAAAAAAATATATTAATGCTAAGTCCTATAGTAAACTATGAAAGGGAATGTAAACAAAATTTAAGAATATAAAGGTTTCTTGGCTAGAAACATTATATTAAGAAAGAAATAAAAACATGGCAAGAACACTTTAAATGAAATTCTTTTTATAAAGCATTATATAGGTTTATTTATCCATTTTATCAACATCAAGATTTTTGACCACTTCCAAAGGAAGGATAAAAGCCTATACATAATCCTATTATACATGAGGGACCTCAAGATCAAAGTCAATGAGCTAACCCAATTTCAACATGTCTTGTGCCCTTACCCTCAGAATTTTGGCAGGTACACAAGGTTATATAATGGATTTTTGTATATTATGTTCAAGGTTTGTCAACATAATGTATCCAAAACATGAAAAATTGTACTTTTAGGAACAATGGATCAAAGTAGTTGAATAGCCACACATTGAGAAGTCCATACATAAAAGAAAGCCAATATCATATTAGGGTCAACAAATTAAGCATACCGTATAAGAAGTGAGCAAATTATGATCCATGGGTAAGACTTTAGAGAAGGCCCAACTCAAAGGGTGACCTAATATGTAAATAGACATGACATGAGATCTATATCAGTAGTGTTTTGATAAGATAAACATCATATAAGTCATGTGGATGTTCCCTTAGGCCTAGTTCCATTTAGTTCATTCTTAGATCCAAGGTTCCAAACATGCAGACAAATAATCATCCCAATCTAAGTATCATCATTATGCCCTAGATCTAGGTGAACCATCCATTTTATGAGTGATACAAGATAAGGATAATCTCTTATTTAGAAATAGCGGAAGCATGTGATTTATATGATTATCAAGGTCTAATCATGCAAGACCATAATTAGTCATATAAGACCCATTCAAGGCAATTTGGTCGAATTTCTAAGTCACAGAAGCATTAACTAGATTGATTTAGAATTTAGATCTACAAGTAAGACACATCTACTGATTTGAACTCTTAAGATACATGTCACCAAACTACTAATTATTGAAGTCCAAACCCCTAATGGCTAGATAGATAAAAGTGAGAGGACCCAAGCTTCCATTTGTAGAATGGGTCACATAACATATGCATGAATAAGAACATAATAAAAAACATAGAAGAACTAAGGAAAAAGGCAACATGGCATATCTAACTAAGCTAGTACATGACACCAAGATCTTATTTGCCATATTTGAAACCACATGAATTCCATTTGTATGTCATTACATACCATCAGACTAATAGCAGCAGATTATCATATAAAAGTAGAGCCAACGATCACAACAAGATTCATAGTGTACCTATTACCTAAAATCATAAAATGGGTGCACCAACACAACTGTTCTGAGTACACCATAAAAGACATAAACTCACATGTTTAAGAGAACACATCTACTTGGAAACATTATACATAAAAAAACTATATGGCCTTTGATAAGCTTCCCAAAGGAAGGGTCCATGAGTGTCATTTGAGGCTCAAAGCCTAAATGTCACCTTGTTTCTACATGAGGGACCTCAAGACCAAAGTCAATGAGTTAACCTTGTTTCAACACCCCTTGTACCCTTACCCTGAGAACTTAGGCAGGTGCACAAGGTTTGTATAATGGAAAAGTTCAATTATGTTCAAGGTTTTTTTGACATACCTTAGTCAAGATCAAGCATAGTCATCATAGGGAACATGTAGGCAATCAAGTAGAAAAAATGTAAGAATTTTAGGCTTACATACATACAAGAAAGTTTAATATCACTAGTCTGGAAAATAAGAGGATAAAGTATACCTTGATTAGAGCACATTATTTACAATTTCATGTAAAATGACATATATAGCAAGCTTGACTAGATCTTGGCAATTAAGTCCAAAAAATGATCCTATGATTAAAATAAATGTAACTAGATTAACATTAGAAATATTTGGTCTCATAATTCATTATCATCGGGTTTGGATGTGTCATCTAAGTCTAGGTTCCAATTCCTTCAATATTTATTTCAACATCTCAACTAGTCAAACAAGTTCATTAACAAGTTACTTCCTACACCATAGAATCATTTCGATCTTAGGGTGACACATAATTACCAAATATGATCTAACATTATGGTTTCAAGATATAAAATATAGGAACCATGAGATTCAAGTAAGATAGAAATCTAGGCATCAACATAGTCACAAATAGTCATTTTGAGTCATTATCATGAAAGATCATCATAATTAGAGTATGTATAATGTCTACTTGAATTAAGTGTCACAAACATCACCAAGCTATTGATTTGAGATCATGATGTAATATATATGATCATTAGCATAAGATTTGCATAATATTGAATCTTCAATATTCAACATGCATACAATATTACATTACAAGTCAATTTTATATCAATTAGCCAAAGTATGTACAAGAAAGATCCATTATGGGTACAAGGCATGTAATGCTACTGATTGGGAGGTCACCCAAGATATTTGAGTAGTAATAAGTCAACATTTGAGAAAATTTCAAGATTTGACAAACAAAGTCCACATTAATCACCATCTACACACCACTTCACATCATAATGTCCAAATGGAGTAGCAATATGAATATGTTTGATTATTGTATCAACATGCATCATATTTTATCGATTTTAGATTTTCAAGAAGGATTTGAGTCATTAAAAGACACTTTTAGCATAAGGTTTAAGATCCATTAATACCATATTCATAAATATAAAAAATAGAGGCCCACACATACCATTGAACTCAAATTGGTGACAAAGATTGAATCTTGGGTCCTTATGTATCAATAACTACTAATATTTGACAAGCATGAAGGTTTGAATCTTTAAGGACCATAGTTTAGCAATTAACATCATTAATTATGCAAGAGATATTAAAATAAGTCATTCTTAACATATCAAAAGAAATATGTGAAGAATTAGATCTTGAAACTTATTATATTGGATAGATCTCATTTTCTAGATCAAAGTTCATTATTTAATATGTAAGGTTTGGTCCAAGGAATGTATTTATATAATTTTTCAAAGAAATACCTTCAAAAAAATTTAGACACTTGGAATGAGATTCAAGGGTCGGGAGAGGCCACATGGGGCAGGCGCTCATCCTCTATGGTTCTTTAGGCCTAGCTCCAGGGTGGTCCACACAACCCACCTGACTCAGAAACATGTTTAGTCTGAGGGAAGAGGGGTGACAAAGTGCAATTTTTCATCTCCCTTGATGGGTGATACTCGTGTGTATGTAGACACAATGCTGCATCGACGGACACCCTTAGTACCAAACTAAAGTGAAAGAGGGTGTTGCTAGAGAAGGAGCCATTTTGCACCAGAGGATGTTGGAGGAGAAGAGTGTGGTGTCAGTTGTTATAGATCATTTTTGAAGTAGGTCCTCTAGCTCTATTAAAGTTCCCACCACCATGAATTCGAGCTAGCTTGGTAGATAAGGAACAATGCACAAAAATGCACAAAGAGAAGGGGAAAAAGGGTGTAAGAGAGTGGGAAAGAAGTTTAGGGAAGGTTCACAGTTCAACTTTATTGAATAATATGGTATAGAGGGGTGGATACTTTGCTCCAGCCACCTACTCCCATCCATGGGAGCATGTTGGGAAGATGGCCTTGTGGGCATGGGATCTTGGCCAGATCCATGGACATCTAATCCAAGGGTTGTTGATGGCCAAGGAGAGACAAATGGATCACTGGCATGGGAAATTGAAACTACTCAAGGAAACATTCTTTTAGTCAAGAGTGTATTGGTTGGATTGATGATGTGACACATTAGAAAACTAAAATTTTAAAATAGTGTTTCTTGAGCAATCTTGTGAAAATCATCTCTTGAGTTGTAACTCTGCTTTGCATGAAATTTGTTTCCTTGGTTTACAAGTTTCTTCTAATTCTTATATTAAAATTTTGGGCCCAAGATGATGATTTTGAGACCATTAAATTTTGGAAATTCATTTTAAAGTCTAATTATGCACTCAAATTTAGTCCATTAATTAAAATGCAACATTTAATTAAATTTCATACATCAATTGGGCTTGAAGGTACTAAAACTCATCAAAGTGAGGGTGCATGAGATTATTATGTAAAATATAGCATCTATTGAGTCAATATGTACATTAATTGATTGGAAGAGAAAAACCAATCTATCACATCCACCCTCCTTAAAAGGATTTTGTCCCCAAAATTAAATCAATACATCAATCAAGAGTGGGACTCATATTCCATATCATAGTTATCTTCGTACTTCTTAAACATCAATATTATTTAAATGTTTAAAAGTCAAGCATCAAGGTCAAAGCATAGTCACATAGATCATTGAATTGAAAATATCATCATATGAGTCACAAATTGGAGAGATTCTCTTATAGATCACAACTCCAGAGAAATCACATTCTAGGTTAAATGAATAGAGCTCATTTAATCAAGAGTAAATCATGACATTTGTTCCCAACATCTAGGGTTCTACTTCTACATTCATATAGGTGGGGTTATACATCCATGATTGAGATATCATACATCAACAATTTGAGACAAATATCATATTTTAGTTTCATGATTTCGTCCTCAAAATCAATGGAAGATCCCACCCTAGTTCACATGAGATCTCACCCCTAAGTCCTAAATTGAGTGAATGGACGTAATTATCATTTCCAATTTTCAATATTTGGGAACATGAAAGTCATCGATTATATATCAAGGGTGATCTCAAGACCCAAATTAGGTGATCCCAAGAGCCGTATCATTATCAAGATCGCCAATCATGAGTTTGGATTTCATAAATCAATACCAAGGGTCAACATTTGGACATTTTTGGTCATGGGTCCAAAATTTCAAAGATAGGGTTTACATTCCTACTTCAACCATATGTATGATCATTCATTCATGTACAACAATTGATAAAACTTTTTGAGCAACATTCGAGCAATATTTTTAGGTATCAATGTCCAATTCATTATCATGATATTCAAACTCAATGATTAATCTCAATATAGCTCTTTTTAGGAACTTAACCACAATCTATAGTAAACTTCATCATAATTCAAGATCATTGTTAAATTAAGATTCAAGACCGAGTGTTAAAATTATCATAGGTTTGACCTATTAGTGAATTATCTCAACAAATCAAAATTGTGTGGAAGGGGTTACCTTTCCATACTCTAAATAATCAACGAGATGAAACTTTAGAGGTAATCATAATAGGGATGTGGCCTAGGTTAGGGGAGTCATGAGTCAACTACTACCCTAATTTAGCACATTAGTTCTCATAGTGATGAACCATCAAGCATATCCAAATAAGGAGATCATTAATTATTAATTATTTTTCACAAGTCATGAGATTAAAGACCAATATCATCATATGGAAACCATGTTTCAAGATTTTCCAAGATCAAGATCATAATTGTATTCCCTTCATTTCATGATCAAGGTAAAGATTTGTTTGGAAATTGAGAAGTTTAATTGGTCACACCAAGAGTTAGAGTGTAATCGGGAAAGATCAAGATCCATATTCATTATACCATTCAAAATTAAAATTACAAAGAGGCATAAAAATAAATAAGGAAAATTCCTCTTATATCAGAGTCTTCCGTCATGATTTTGAGAGTCCAAAAGCATAGTCATTTTGTGGCATGATCATGGTACATATTAAAATAGGGGAAACATTTCTTTGTAATGTATGAAAAGTGTAATCAATAATTAGACAACATAGACTTAATTAAATAGGGACCTCATCAAGCATGCGATAAAAGGTATAAATACTACTTATTTCATCGTATCAGGGCTGTCATCATGTTTCCTCAAATATACAAAGAACCTAGTCCAAATTTAGTAAAAGTAACTTTACATGATGATGGATCATACATGAGTTCTTAACTTCTGGAGTACTTTTCATTAGTTATAATTGAGTTTTCAAAATATAGTTAGAAAATGACATCATTATTATTTTAATCAAATTTACCAATTCATTAGAATTTCAGTATTCCCCAGACATAAGGTACCAATAACTGAGAGATCATGTGATTAATTTTCATAAAAGATATCACATGAGGGGGGTGACAGACTATTTATTCATCATCTAATGGGTGTGGGGGGTGACAAAATAACTATTCATCATCTAATGGGTGGCTTAGGGTAATTATTAAAGAAGAGATGAGATTCTAGAAGACTCTCTAGCATTTGTGAAGTTGGGTTATTAAACATGGATAGAAGATATATGATTTCTCTAATACCATTTGTCACGGAACAATTTATTACCCAAATTCAAAACCCCTAATGGTTAGATAGCCAAATGTGGGGGGACCCGAGCATCCATACCTATAATGGATCATATAACATATGAATGAATAAGACACAATCATCAACATAAAAGAACTATGGAAAGATACAACATGGCATATTAAAGAAACTAAACTAGTACCTAACATAAATATTTTAGTCCCCATATTCCAAACCATGTGAATTTCATTTGCATATAATTAGATACTACCAGAGTAAGAGTAGAATATTATAAAATAAGAGAAGAAGGTAATGATTATTACAAGAGTCATAGTATACCTCTTACCTAAAATCAAATAATGGGTACACATCAACACAACTGTGTTGAGTATTCTATAAAAGATGTAAATTCAAAGTTTAAAAGAAGAAATATGCTAAACTTAATATAATAATAAGGAAAGAAACAACATTAAAGTCTTTCTTATTAACATGAAAGCATATTTTAGGTGAATTTTCATTATACATAAATAACATTATATGACCATTGGCCAACTTCCCCAAGGAAGGGTCCATAAGGATCATTTGAAAAGCCTAAATGTCACCCCTTTTCTACATGAGGGACCTTACTAGCAAATTCAATGAGATAACCCTGGTTCAACATGTCTTGTTCCCTTATCTTGAGAATTCAACCAAGTGCACAAGGTTTGTATAATGGACAAGTTCAATTACGTCCAAGGTTTGTTGACATAGTTTAGACAAGATCAAACATAGTTATCATAGGGAACACATAGCTCAATCAAGTAGAATAAAGCCATGAATTGTAATCATACATACATACATACATACATACATACATACACACAAGTTCAATACTAGTATTTTGGCTACTAGGAGGATAAGGCGTACCTCGATTAGGGCTCACAATTAACAACTTTATTTAGAAAACCATACTATACCAAGTTTGACTAGATCTTGGAAAATAAGTGCACAAAGTGATCTTGAAATTACACATAAGTTTAGTTGGATTAACATCAACAAAATTTGGTCTCATAATTCATTATCATGGGGGTTGGATGTGTCACCTTCCAATTCCTTCAATATTGATTTCAACATTTCAACTAGTCATACACACTCATTATCAAGTTAGGGTGACAATCATTACCAAATAGGAGATATAACACCAAGGTTTCAAGATAAAAAATAAAGGAATCATGAGATTCAAGTAAGGTAAGCGATCTAGGTAAAAACATAGTCAAAACTAGTTAGTTCGAGTCATTATAATGTAAGATTGTCATCATTCGAGTAATGATGAGGTATACTTGAGTTAGGTGTCACAAACATAACCAAGATATTGATTTGAGATTATTATGTAATATGAGTGATTGTTAGGGAAAGATTTGGATAAGATTGTCTCTTTAATTATCAACATGCATACTAGATTACATTTCAAGTCAAGTTTTGGTCAATTGGACATAGTATTGTACAAGAAAGATCCACATAGTAATTAGGGGTACAATACATGTAATATTAATGGTAGGGAGATCACACAAGATATTTTAGTAGTATTAGGTCAACATTTGAACAAAGTTCAAGATTCTACATACAATGTCCACATCAATCTCCATCCACGCATCGTTTCACATAATAAAGTTCAAATATAGAGAAAGTGTGAAGAGGTTTGATTCTTGGATCAACATGCATCATATCATACTTATTTAGAGTTCTAAGAAGATTTGAGTCATTAAAAGTCACTTTTAGCATAAGGTTTATGATCCATTCATATCATATTCATAAATATAGAAATAGAGGATGACACCCATCATTGTGTTCAAATTGGTGAGCTAAGCTTGAATCTTGGGTCCTTATATACTAATAACTATTGATCTTAGACAAGAATTAAGGCGTGAAGCTATAAGGACCATGGTTGATAAATTAATATCATCAATCATGTAAGAGATATTAAGAGAAGTCATTGTTTGCATATGATAAGAATAACATGAAGAATTAGGTCTTAAAACTTGTTCTATCAGATATATATAATTTTATAGATAAAGATTCATATATAATATATTAGGTTTGTCCCAAGGAATGATTTTATAGCATTCTTCAAAGAATTACCTTTAAAAAAGCATATGAGGACCCTTTGATCAAGATCCAAGATTCGGGAGAAGCCACCTAGGGTGGGTTCTTAGTTTCATGGGATCATTGGGCCTAGCTACAGGGCGGTATACGTAAACCAAAAGACTCATCAAAGTATTTGGCTTGAGTGAAGAGGGGAGCCCTAGTGTGACAGGTCATCTCCCTTGTTGGGTGACACTTGTGTGCATGCATGCACAATGTTGTGGTGGCAGGCACCGTTGGAGCTAGGATTAAAGGTGAAAGAGGAGGGGGTGCTAGAAAAAGAGTCATTTGGCTCTAGAGGATGTTGGCGGAGATGGTTGCAGTGTTGGTTGCTGTAGATCATGGTTAGAATAGGTCCTCTAGCTCTGCTGGAGTTCCCACATCCATGAATTTTGACTAGCTTGGTAGAGAGGAAATGATTCACGTAAAGGCACGAGAAGAGGGAAAGTGGGGGAAAAGAGTGGGAAAAAAGCCTAGAAAAGTTTGTGACTCTCAATTTATAGAAGAATGTGTTGTATCTTTTGATCGATACACCTACTCCCATACATGGGAGTAGGTGAGGAAGATGACCCCATGGCCATTGGATCTTAGCATATCCATAGGAATCCAATCCAAGTGTTGTGGTTGGCTGAGGAGAAAACAAATGGATCGCTCTAGTGGGTAGGGGAAGCACTAGGGTAAGTAGGGGAAAAGTAGGAAAAATAGTGGTGGAAATAGGTAGGGTTATTTGGTCACCACAGCCGTGTTGAGGTGCCATGACCATGGTAGGAGTTGCATGGCATGGTCATGGGCTTTGGAACAACCGAGGTGGGAAGTGAAGTGGATATGATAAGTATGTATGGTGTCCACGTCCGTGGCGGGGTGCCACGGTCGTGGTGGGTAGGGGGTACTACGACCGCGTAGGGTACCACAACCATGTTGTAGGAGGAGGCCACGGGAGAGGCAACTTGGAGAGGTCGTCGTGTCTTCAGTTTGCCATGGGTGTGGGGAGCACCATGAGCGAGGTGGTCTTCAAGGGCCACAACCATGGTGATGGCCACGACTGTGGTCATTCATGTGTAAAAATGGACCACTTCCGTGTTGATTTTGGGGATCCTTGTGAATAAATCCCCACGAGTGAGGTGATGGCCACAGGCGAGTTAGAGTGTGCTGACCACGACCATTTTGGGGGCCACGACCATGTGGTCTTCAGTGACCATGGTCATTTTGAGCTCCACAACCGTGGTCATTCATGTGTAAATTGAGCACATTCCCTGTTGATTTTGGATCTCTTTGTGCATAAATTACCATGACTGTGGTGGATGTACCACATCCATTTTGGGCCTTTTGGTGCTGATCTTTACTTCATCTTCTTCATCTAGCCTCCTTTTGCTTTGAATTTCTCTTGTGCATCCAAGGACAACTCGGGGAAGAGGTAGGTCCACTCTTGATGTGTAAGACCCCATAGACATCCTTCATCTCTCTCCCATGCATCAATGCATGCATAAGTGCCTTGAAATACACACAAAAGGAGGCATAAGTACATTTATCATAAAAGATCACATTGTGGGGAATAACTTGTAATCTAAACTATTTAGATGTGATTATCATGCAAAAAGGCACATGATGGAGCTCTAAAATAGGGCTGCATCACCACCTCAAACTTAAAACATAGTTGTCCTCAAGTATGCTCCAACTTAATCTCTCTCTTCAATTTCTTTCAATAAACAAGAGTGAAAAATGCATAGAAAAAGATGATTATTAACTAAATGGACTTAAAAGTGACTAAGTGCATGTGTTCCACCTCTCTCCTCTCCTATATCACTTACCAATCATGAAATGAGCATTGAGCATACAAACTTCAAATATAGAGCATAGAATACACAAGTTTTCAATATATCCTTCATATCATTCCTGGTAAACCATTTCATGGTGGCGTTAATCAAAGATGACTAGGAGTGTTTTTTCACTTTCATGCATTACATCTTATGTCTCAAACCACACCAAAAGACCCACATGGCTGTAGAAAGGGTAAAGTGAGCTAGATTTGATGTTTTCTAGCTCAATAGGTATGCAAATGGAAGAAAGGATTGTGGAAAGATTTTTGGAGTGCTTTTACACACTCATCTTTTCTTTATTTAGATGCTCTTAAACAAGAGCATCTTTTTATTTTATTTTTGATTATTTTGTTTTTTCTTTTTCCCTTGGTGTAGATAGGGCATATGGTGGATAGAATGAAGTAGGGAGATGTAGATATGGCCACCCCAAAATTTTGGAGGTGGCCAAGTCTGAATATGTGCTCTAAGGCATCCTTTCATGAGGTGGAGAGGTATGGAGATGGTGAAAGAAGAGTCGGGTCAAAGGGAGGTAATTAGTGTAGTCCTCAACATAAGATTTCCTGCATGAAAATTAATCCAACACTTCATCAAATGATATGACACCACACGATTGAACAACATGAGATTCACATTTATATCAAGTGGTTCCATAGGATCCAAACGTTTATAGCTTGATCAATTCACAATTCAACCGAAACATTCACAAACCTGAGAGAAGTGGTGTACATGTAAAAAGTCAACAATCAAGACCAAATAGCAATGAAATCTAAGAAACTGACATGCATTTTTCAAAGACCAAAATGTTCATTTCAAAACATTGGAGATTAAGTTAAAGCATGCTTTTAGGCAAGAATATCTAAATTTGGGAAAAAATGGCCAAAATGGTTCCAATTTGCAATCAATAACATCTAACTCTATATTTTGGGAATTTAAAGCATAAGACAACAAATCCCTAATTTAAAACACACAAACATTACCAAAAACTACATGAGAATGAAATGCATGGCATGGAGAGCAAATGTTTTGAAAAATTATGCAAAAATGCATGAAGTTGAACTACATGTATGCATGGATGAAAGCAAGAAGAAATCTAAAATAATAAGGGAAAAAGTAAGAAATTCCAAAAATCAGGTAATACATGTACAAACAAAATGAGAGATCAAGATATGGTGGTGCATACCGCCCTACTACCCCAAACTTTTGAATCATGCTATCCTCAGAATGAAACTCAAGTTTAGGGATAGTAGGGTGAAGATCATGACTAGTGTTGTGAGTCAAATGGTAGGTCTCCCTGTAGTGGCTAATCAGGATGGTCTAGATGGTGCTTCTGAGGAGGTTGAGGTCCTGGATGGGATGGAGGGAACTGATAGCAATGACCCCAATAAGCATCCTGAGGGGGAGGGTAGGTCTCCTGGTATGCCGAAACACCACCCCAAAAAGTATTCACCCCATTTGGGGTTTCTCTGTTCCTGTGCATGGTGGTAGTGGTACAAGTGGTTGACCTACTGGTGCATTTGTTATTGGTCCTGCCACGTACTACTGTATGAGATGCATGCCTTGCTGTGTCTTCTGGATGCCTTGAAGCTGTGCATGGATGGATGACATATCATATGTATTCACTGAAGGCTCCTATAGCTGGGATGTTGCCTCATCCTTTCTTCTCACCGTTCAGGGATTTCTTCTTTTTTCTTCCCCCCTCTTCTTCTTACTGGCATGCATTTGATTATGCTATTTCTTCTTCTTGTGCAACATCAGGGTTGAAGTTTTCCCTAGGGTTGGTTTACTCCCATTGATTCAACCTTTCATGTAGTGCTTTAGGAGGGCCCAAGGCACAGAGAAGTAGGAAGGCGTGATAGGGTGGCTCGAGAACTCTTGAACTTATGGATTTCACATTGTACAACAACCTCTTGTTCTTGATTGTGATCATTTGAGAGCACACAAGATACTTTATATCAACAAATTGAGCTCCTTCGGCCTCTTTCAGTCTGATGACATCAAAACCTAGAGATATAGCAATTGAGGTCCCAATCCCTCCCATAACAAATGGAGTCTTGATTTTAAAGGAAACTATCCTCATATGATCTATCAAGAGCAACCCTACGTTGATGTGCAATTTCTTATTTAAACCATGTAGAACAAAGAGGTCCTTTTGCGAGATGCTGCCCTGATTGTCATAC
Source organism: Alisma plantago-aquatica (assembly GCA_963693085.1). Taxonomy (NCBI): domain Eukaryota; kingdom Viridiplantae; phylum Streptophyta; class Magnoliopsida; order Alismatales; family Alismataceae; genus Alisma; species Alisma plantago-aquatica. The sequence goes on from OY856411.1 coordinate 1,410,504,929, forward strand.
CTCCCTGCAATTATGTTGGCAAGGAGCTTCTGTACATATCTGAATAAGGGGTTGCTGATCAACATTGTCTTTGATTTCCTGGTTGTGTAACTCAGTCCCTATCAAATTGTATCATAAATCAATGTAGTCCAAGTCAACCTCCCTCTCAATTAAGCCATCACTCGTTTTTTTGGCTTCTTGAGGGTCCTTTGCAAAGATGAAATTTAGTTTAGAAGAAGTCAATGTGTGAATTTTGTTGAACATTACGAACTTAATTGCTTCTTCCCCTTTGACCTTGATCTTCTCTAATGTGGTGAAGAACTGTTGAGTTAGCTCCACATATGTGGTTTTACTGTAAAAAGAACTTTCCACAAACCGTTCCTCTTCATCTGCCTTACCACCTCTACTCTGATTCCCAGGTCTCCAATTACCTTTTCACACCCATATCTAGTGGAGATCACTCTCCTAGACATGCATCAGGGTAGATGGGTGTGATCTGCATCTTTCTCTGTCCTATGCCATAAGCCCTTCCCTTAGGAGCTTTGCCAAACCACTTCAGAATGTCTGCCTCCAAGTATGCTAATGTGTCCTCTGGCTTAGAATCCATCTCCTCTTCAATAGTATCATCATCATCTTCCTCAACCCTATAGGATCTTAACCCCGAGCTTGTGTCAAGATTCAATGGTGCCCGTTGCTTAGGGTATCACTGTGGTTGATCCTCTTCTTCTATCATCAATTGTCACCTTACTTGCAACTTTTGCTATAGTCTCTCCCCCAATGAAGAGGTAGAATGTCTTGTTGGAGTGTCCCGTGGAGGCATCCTTAATGAAGATGGGACTACAACCTCCTTACCCCACTTTTGGTGGGTTATGACCTCCATGTCAACCTCATTAATAATGTTGTCGATGTTGTTCCCTGATGCTTCCTCCTCCTCCTCTTCCCTATACATATCATCTGTAACGTCGTTGTTGTCAGATGATCGGGTGTGGGATGCACTCACGGATATTGAACGGGGAAGCGATTGGGCAATGGAATTGGATGGCGAGGGAGTGTGGGAAGGCATGGAGACTTGGGAAGAGGATCTCTTGATGCACACCTTGCCTCCAGTGATCACCTCAAGGCTCTTTTGAGCCCCCTTCTTCACTGCCTTGGTAATAATCCCTTCATTTTTTGGATATGGTGGTGGTATGGCTATGAAATTCAGATTTTTGTGGAGAAGGCCAAATGGAGGTTGATTGATGGGTGGAAATGGCTAAGATGGTTTCTTAGACAAAGGAGGATGGATTGGTTGGAGGATTTGGGTGAAAATGGGTGAATTTTGGTGAGTTTTTGTGTGGAGATACTGTAGGTGAGGTGGAGAACAAAAATGGAGATGGAGGCTTGATTGGTGGAGGTTTTAGGATGGAAACGATAGAGGGAGAGGTGATGGAGGTGTTTGATGTTTGAGGGATTGACTTTATGGGTCATTTTCCTCCCTCTTTTGGATATGTCTACATTTTAGTTACCATTGATTATGTGTCAAAGTGGATCGAGGCTATTGCAACTAGAAGAAATGATGACAAAGTGGTGTGTGACTTCATGAAATCCAATATCTTTAGTCGATTTGGTATTCCAAGAGTAGTGATTAGTGATGAGGGAAGTCATTTCATCCATCACACTTTTGAAGGCTTGATTAAGAAACACAGAGTGAATCATCGTGTGGCTACTCCTTACCACCCCCAAACAAGTGGTCAAGTTGAGTTAGCCAATCGGGAGATAAAGCTCATTCTAAAAAACATGATGAGACCGGACCACATGGATTGGTCATTACGTCTCAATGAGGCTTTATGGGCTTATAGAACTGCATATAAAGCCCCCATCGACACCACACCGTTCAAGATTGTTTATGAGAAAAGCTACGATTTACCGATTGAGATGCAACACAAGGCATTATGGGCTTTAAAGGCCATGGACTTTGATGAAGAGAATGTCAGAATGAAGAGAAAGTTTCAGCTAAATGAATTAGAGGAGATGCGACATGAAGCTTATGAGATGTCAAAGTGCTACAAAGAGAGAAAAAAGTTTCTACATGATAAGATGATCAAGAAGAAAGACTTTGAGCCTAGAAAATGGGTATGGCTATATAATTCAAGGATGAAGTTCTTTCTCGAAAAACTTTGGTCTAGATGGGAAGGGACTTATCTCATCAAAAAGATGTATCCATCTAGAGCTATGTTGATTTTTGAGAAAGAAGGAGCTAAAGAATTCATCGTGAATGATCAAAGGCTGAAATCAGTTGTGGAAGTAGGTTCAGACAAAGCCAATCAAAGTTTTGATATTGTGATGCTAGTAGAGGAACATCAGAATGATGAGGAGATGTGCTTGAATGCACATGAGCAAGACATTTACTTCAAAGATGCTTTGGGAATCCCATGAGGATGAATGAAGTCAAGAATTAATAAGCCCGGCTAAAGGCATAAAATTTAGCACTAGTGGGAGGAAACCCACCTACGTTTGGGAACTTTTTCACCCAACCTTCTCTTTTTGATACTTTTGTTTTCTTTTCCACAAAATACACACACACACACTTTTGCTTGATAGTTTTTGTTTGAGTTTTGATGAGATGCAGATAAAAGTTGAAGAGAGAGATAGAGAGGAAAAGTCATGGTTGTTGAAGTTAAAATGTGGCAAGGAAGTAAATTTTTTGCAAAGATATCAAAATTTTCAAATTTGAGTTGACAAAGTACTGCATGAAGAACCACCATGACCGTGGTGCCTCAAAATGGATGTGGTAATTTAAGTGCAAAACCTCAAAAAAGTTACAATAACTCCACTAAATTTGTGAAGGAATGACCACATCCATAGCCACCACCATGGCCGTGGCGACATGAAGGCAAGACATCCGCGGTGACCACCACAACCTTGGTGAATTAAATGCAAAAATTCAAAGGAGTTACAGGGATGAAGGAAATTTTGTACATGAACGGACACAACCGTGGTTAAACACTACAACCGAGGTGGGAGGATCACACCATAGTTGTGGTGCCCACCACGATCGTGGTGAGAGTCGATCTATAGACAACTTCACCCCCACCATGACCGTGGCACCCACCATGGACGTGCTACCAAGCCCCCACCACGACCGTGGCGGTACCCGACCCCACACATTTTTTCACTTAGACCCAACAAAACACCACGACCTCTATCACTTGCAAACTCATTTGCTCGACTCCAGAATGGCCGTGACAACGTGATCCACCCCAACACTCCCGATCTTGCTTCTCCAGCCCAAATCCTCCAAGAAATCAACCTCAAATCACTTTCTACACTCCCCCAACTGCCATTAATCCTCCTCACCCTCTCTTAAAAATTCATTGTATTCCCCTTGCATTTATTCTCTCCATACACCATTTCCACCTCATTTCCACTATAGAAACCTAGTTTCTAGGTTTTCAACCATAACCCCCTCCATTTTCATGTCCATCATCCACCTTGGAGGAAGGAGGTCACCCTACAACAACTAGGATGTGAAGATGGAGGATCTACTTTGAGCTCCATGGAGTCCTATCCCCATCTTCTCATTTCTTTTGCCTTTTCTTTGATTATGTATATCTAAGCCCCTAGTGGTGGGATGTTTGGGGGTAAAAATGTGACTTTGATACCATGTTGGGGGAGAATAATTTGTAATGAACATAATTTCATTATATGATGATTGCCTCTGCTTCTATCTCATCTCTCATTATCTTGCATGTAGTTTTTGCTCTTAAACATAAATTGCTTGCTTTGTGATGTTTGTTGACACTTAGCTTCTAGGAGGAATCAGAATATATGTAGCAATATTAGGAATGGCTCCTAGGTCCAATTAGTGGATCCCTAACTAGCCCCCTTTATTCCTACATACATATCCCTCCTTCTACAAGTGAGCGTGAGATCTAAGTAGCTAGTGTAAGTGTGATTAGTGCAATTTCCTAGAGCTTTCTAAAGGCTAGATGGATAGTAGCTTGAGGTGAAAAACCCTCATATCTACTCCCATTCCTACCCTTGTCTCTCAATTACCCTAATACCACTTACCATAGAAACCTAGACTTGGCAAGTCCTACTAGAATTACACCTAACCCTAGTTCTCCAACTAGTAGTATAGGGAACATTCTAATAGAAATTGCCTTGTTGTTTGGTTTGGTAATCTAGATTGAATTGTGATAACTGCATGCCATGTTGACACCCCCAAATAATATCAAACCACATTCCCAAACGTCCCACCTACCTAATCCATTGCTTGAAACCCCCCTTAGCATTCTTGCTTGATAATGCTAGTTTAGATTAGTTGCCTTTATTTCTTATAGACAATTTCTTAGTCTTTCTAGTTAGGGTTAACTTAGATTCTTGCTTGCTTTAGTGTTTAGCTTAGTTCTTAGTTGCTAATTGCCTTGCTAGAGTAGTGTAGATCATCTTGCCCTTGTTTAGTTCATTGCTTAATCTAGTTGCTTAGACCTAACTTGCCTAGGATAATTTAGTTTTTAGTAATCTAGTTTTCATATTTCCTTTAATTTCTTGCTTGCTTGCTTAGTGTAATCAAACCAAAACCCCTTTTAAACCCTTCAACCCTAGTCTCCATTTTAGGAATGTAGCCAAAACCAACTAAGCTCTAGTGCCCCCTCTATCCCTATGGTTTGACCCCCTTTGCTTGCCTCTCATCTATGCTATAACATGACCCCGTGTGCTTGCAGAAGCATATTTTAGTGTTGTGAATGAACCTAGTTAGGGGAACCTTATAAATTTGAAAGATCATACGTGCATGCAAAACTACACCAAGCTTTTTGGCACCGTTGTTGGGGATAGAGGCACTTGGCCTAGCTAGTTAGTGTAGCTTAGCCCAACCTGTTGCCCTCATCTTTGCTATTCTTTATTCTTTGTTCACTTTTTCATACTGTCATTCTAACTTGGCTTCTTGTTGCTTGTTTGTGTATTGTGCAAGTCACAGATGTGCAATCACCATACACATTCTACTTGTACTGACTTGGTGTTATACGACCCCGAGATAGGTAGGAGGAGATGCTAAAGTTGTCGCAAGCAGCACCAAGTAGCCGACATGGTAGAAAATGAAACCCATAGAAATGCTCAACCACCGCATCCCAACCGCCCCCTCCATGAGTATTTCACCCCGGGGAACTACAATTCTCCCATTGCCACCCTTGCTGATCAAATGTCGGGTCAACAGTTCTCCATTCCACCCACACTCCTTGGACTCCTCCCTACCTACTATGGGATGGAGAATGAAAATCCCTACCATTATATCGATGCCTTCCTTGAGACTTGTTCCACCTTCTGCACCCCCATTTCCATCGATGATTCCATTCAGAGGACACTCTTCCCTTTCTCTATAAAGGAAAAGGACAAAGAATGGTACATTTCAAAGCCAGAGTTGGTGATGCAGAATGCAGTCAAAAATGAGTTTCTCAAGAAGTTCTTTCCAATTGCCAAGCTGACTCACATGCAAAGATGTATCACCACCTTCGTCCAAAAGGAAAATGAACCTTTCCACAAGGTGTGGGAAAGATTCCAGAAGCTCCTGCATGACTGCCCTCATCACGAGGTACCCTTGTGGTAGCTGGTCTAAGCTTTCTACATTGGGCTTGAACAGTTAAGCCAGAACAATGTTGACTCATCAAGCGGAGGCACATTCATGGCGAAGCCACCTAAGGAGTTGTGGCATTATTTGAACACCTTGTTGAAAATTCCTGCCATCGGGTTTCTACTAAAGGGGAATAATGTAGCTGGAACTACACCCCTCCACCTCCTCCCATAGCTCCAGCCTAGACTACTGCCAACCCTGACATGATGAAGATGATGGCATACATGATGAATATGTTGAAGAGACAAGATGGTGGTTCTTCTAGTCAATCCATCATGATGGTTGAAACTGAAGAAGAGGAAGTTCATTCTTTGCACTCTTTTGGCAATGAGAACAACCAAGGTCCTATGTCCAACACTTAAACTCTTGAGTGGAGAAACCATCCTAATTTTTCACAGAAACAACAAAATGAAGATGGTTAAGGATAAGGGTAGCCGAGTCCAAGATATAGCTCCAAGTTTGAAGATGAAGTACTTGGAAGATTGAGAAGTTTGGATGAGGTAAAGAAAGATGTATCCTCTCATTGGAAGTCCATTAGATGACTTGAGCAAAGATTGGACCAAATATCTCTTTCACTTACTAGGAGGGAGGAAGGAAGACTCCCATACCAACCAATGCCAGATCTAAAAAATGACGGCACTTTCATGGGAAATTCTCAAAGTTCATATGTTCCACCTTCATATCAAGAACCACCAAATCCCTATGCTCCACCACCTCCTCAAGCCCCTCTCAACTATCAATATGCTCCACCTCCACCTCACTCATATCAACAACCCCCTCCACAATATCACCCCATCCACATCAACCACAACCACAACAACAACCACAACCACAATTCATCCTTCAAAATCCCAACTCACCCCACCAAAAACCACCACCACCTCAAGAGACGAAGCCAAATCCACAAGCTTCCTCCTCCTCTCCCCATGAGCATGTGAAGGCGGTGATAGTTTTGAGGAGTGGTCAGACTTTGGAGCTGCCCCGTGATACTGTTGTTGATGGTGCAACCGGTGAGAATAGAGGTGATACTGTGATCATACAGATTGATATTGAGATTAGGAGTGATGATACTATGACAGGAACTAGAGTTGATACCATGACATTGAGAAGTGATACTATAATACCCCTGACCTGGGTTATGGCTTAACCCTAGAATTTTTTCTTAAGTAAGTTACTTATCAACTAGTTCTAATCTCTTGAAAAGTAATTAAGGCTTCTGCTAAAGTTTGTTTTCAAGTTCGAGCTTAATTACAAACTATTTGTGCATTATATGAAAGTCTGAGTGAAAAGTGCAATTTACCCAAGATGAGGGGTTACATTGCAAAACGTCACATGTTGAATGTGTTCTAAGTGTTTAAATATCATAAGAGAAAGTATGATGCTAAGTGGTGGCTTGTGGAAAGCCTAAATCCCAAGTTATAACCTGTGTGAATAATGCTAGTACTTTGTGCACCAATTTTGGTACAATTTGTAATTTTCCCTATATATGGGGTTGGAATGCAAATTACCACCTCTAGAGTGTACATACTCCCTCTATGTATCTTTTAGAGGAAAGAGATAGATGGAGGCGTTATGTTTGAATCACCTTTGAGGGATGATACTCTTGGTGATGGAAAGACCAAGGAAAGAATTGAAGGAGAAGCCTTATATGTGTTGTATCGAGTTCTGGACTTGATATAGGAATCCTATCAGCCAAAGAGCCATAGTAGAAGTCTCCTATTAGTTTGTTGAGCCTTGGCAAAGTTCATGACAGGTAGATCACCTCAAGGAGATGGTCCATGATGGGTTGCAAAGCCCCTTGCATAAAGTGTATCGGGTTGCCTTGTATATGAGATAAAGATGAGGAAACTTATCTAACAAGATAAAGGATGGTTGAGATATTGTCTCTAGCTTATCCTCAAGACTCTTGCATGGAAATATATAGATGTGTGCATGCATGGCCATGTGTCAACCATGCATGGCCACTTGTCATCTAGTAGCTTGAGGTGAAGACACCTCTTATACACTTTATCTCATGAAACCAAGTATACATACTCCACCTTTCACCAACTTATGAAAGTTTAAGATCCTCATAACCATATCCCTTGGAGATATCATGCAAAGACCCTTAGGTATCATACAAAGTATCTCAAGGAGCAAGGAGAGCTCGAGCACCAAGCTTTAGGTAAGGCTTTGGTCATCTTCAACCTTGGTTGAATTACGATATCAGGTTATGAATATACCTTTCTTTCCTTCTTCACCAAGTGCTTAACTATGGTGATCTGTTATCTATGGAGGAGTTTTGAACGAGCCTTGGACCTTGTAGAAGTTCTTATTCAACCTTAGGAACATAAAGCTTTGGATCTTGGAGCTTTGAAGTTGTTCACACGGCGGGTTATATAACTTGAACCCAATCATGTTATTATTTAGCACTTAACTTGTTACACTAAATGACCACTTTCAGTTCTGAGTTTTTATTGAATACTTGATGAATCCATGAGTTCTAAGAATTGCCTAGACCTGTTATTCATAAACTAGAATAGATGGAACGAAGGTCTAGAGCTTGAAGAATATGGTATCACTTTATAAAATGATATCGGGTTCAAGCACCCAAACAAGTAGCTCTTACCCGATATGGTAATATACATGCATCACTTGTACGATATGCTTGTGAGATGATATCCCCTTGCACGATATGGAGTTGTAGCTTATACCTTGAAACATGATATGGTGTTAACCATAAACCTATTACACGATAGGAAGTCAAATATAAACTCCATGCACGATATAAGGTTTAATGTATACTTGTAAGTCGATATGAAACCCTAATTTGGGTAACCCGATATGAGTAAGCTAAGCAAGTGCTTCTTGCACGATATAATCATGTAATATACCCTTTGTACATGATACCTTAAAGCAAACATATGGTTCACGATATAAATAGTTGAGTAAACACTTATGCACGATATAAGGTATGGATTCAAGAACAAAGTGTAACCCAATATGGTTGAATACCTCAACCAGATATGAAACCCAAGATGGGGGTTAAATGATATGGGGATAGATGTTACCTCATACACGATATGATCCATGCACTTTGCATGATATGGGAGATATCCACTTACCCTTATACACGATACAAGTCTAAGACTACATCTCTTGCACGATAGAGAGATAGTGAACACTCTAAACAATATTGAGCTGAATAATCCTAGGTGATGGGTAAGCCGATACAAGTGGTGAGTGATACCACATGGACGATATTAATTATATCTCTTGAATGATGGGAATAATGCCTACTCCTATCTTGTGAATAATATGAGGTTCAATCCATACTTCATGCACAATATGGCATAATTAACCCAAATTGGTGGAGAACCCTAGGTGAGGGATTGAAACCCGATATACCCTACCCTTTGTGTAATGGATTGTGGTATGAGAATTTAATAAGACACCTAGATTTTCAAGTAACTATATGATAAGGTTGATCCTTGAAGGAAGGAAGGGGTTATGAGCTTAAGGGTCTACCTAACATGGTAACACAATATGTTACCTGACATGAATACCCCATATGATAATTCTGAAAAGAAACCGATATGGTATATTGTATATATACCTTTCAAATGATACATGATGATGTACATGCTCTATGCCCGATATGGTGCATAGATTATGCACGATATGGTATCAGGTACATAGATTATACCCAATATGGGATCAAGCACCTAGCTTATACCCGATATGAAGTTATGTTGAAATGATAAGAACTAAGTGATAGTCAATTTGATATGGGCATATGATATGATGATTAGGGGATACACACTGAAACATGACATGGTGATGTGACTATCTCACACGCTCAATTTGGATACACAACATGAAGTAAAGGATGTAACTTAAAACATGATATGATAATATACACACATCTTAATACCCAATAGGGTAGAGACACTTCAATCATATGTGATTGATTGAGTGACATATATTGCAAAATAAAAGATGATGTGAATTGTTAATGACGAGCTATATTCCTCAAATAGGAGGATTGAACCAAGAGTATGATGTAATCAATATCCTAGTAAGGATGAGAGAGAAACTCATGCTTTGTGTTAATAACCATTTAATGATAAATGGTGAGAAGAGATAAGTATGGTTGCATACTTATGATGTCAATATATGCTCCTAGATGTGTGGAGCAATGAATTAGGGTATGAATTAATGATATGAACTTGAAACCCTATTCGGCTATAAAGGGAAACCTTAACCCTAATAGTGGGAAGGTTGTATTTCTCTTATTGAATAAGCCTTGAGAAACATGTTAAACACTTATATAATAAGTATAAAGTTTATGTGGTCTGATGACCTAAAAGATATTATTGCCTAGTGAGAGGTGATGAGATGTATAATGGCCTTGTAAGCCATGTGAATAGTTGTTTCCCTGTGAGAGGTGACGAGATGTATAATGGCCCTATGAGCCATGTGAATTATTGTTGCCCAGTGAGAGGTGACAAGATGCTTAATCAAGCCATGTGAGCTATGTGAAATACTTGTACAACAAGTGAAATTAATACCTTGGTCTGAGGACCTAGAGGTAATAGTTACCTGTTACAGAGGTAACAATGCTATGTGGTGATATAAGGGTTTGAATAACCATATCCAGTAATCATGATAATGATGATGTGAAGGGATGATAATTCCCAGTAATGTGATAAGGGACTGAGATCCTAAATATCACGTGTCTTAAAGATTTGAAAAGTACTTGATAGATGTATTAAACCTTTCTTTGTAGCATTTGCTGTGATTAATGATTATAACTTGTTTGATGCTAAAAGAATGTTGTAATGCACACAATATATCATTTAGAAACCATAAAATATTGTCCTGACCATAGATCCATTAGCGTCCGAATTTGCTGAATGGTGAAATGGGTTTCTCTCGGCATAACCCAAAATGCATATTTTTGAATATGTGGGGGGCGTAAGTACGGATGACCAATTGTGAGCTGATCCCCTTACAAACTCGAAGTGAATGTCTCAATAGAGCACGACGAACTAGCCCGTGGCTCAGAGTATGGTGGCTGTGTGACCATAACTCAGTAGTTTCATAACTGGGGACGGTTGTTAGTAGATGTTCCCCTAAGAGAGTACATCTTGACATAGTACTCTGAGTGGAGATGCCTTTATACCCTAGCACGTTCTAATTATAGCTGACACGAGATGTCCTGCCAGTAAATGACACGAGATGTCATGCTGAATCCTGTGTGGTCTTGTACTGACCGAGACATGTGAGGTCATGGCAACCAGCTCTTCCATTGGCCTTGTATGGTACCGACTTGTGAGAAGTTTGTGGTCAGTTGGAGATATACGGGGTATACTTCATCTCCTCAAGGCATAAGTGTGATTGTAAAAGATGTTCAACTGTGTAGCATATTTGTTTAAGGATTGAATATGGAAAACATTGTTTGATGTGCAATTCAGTTATACATCTTAGTTGATAGATGTTATTTATGTTTCTTTACATTCCTTGTAAAGTAGATAGATGGATTATTACTCTACCATGGGAAGATGCATAATTTTTTTAAGCAAAGAGATTACTCCGTTTTTTTTCATACAATGAATAATCTTGCCTGTTAATATAAAAGAACCCCTGCTCAGTTTTATAATGTTTATCTAAAATAATAATTTGGTCAGCAGAGAGTTATATCTCTCACTGGGACAATTGTATCACCTTGTAGGATCCATAATTTTTAGGTGGACGAGCACGAGGCGGTGGAAACCTTTCTACAGAGGAGGAACAATATCTAAGGCAACAGTAACAACTCAGGTTGAGCGTACTGTGTATCATTTCTTGTAGATAGAAGTCCTATGTGTCGTCTCTATACTCTCAGGTCCTTGGAGTCAGTTTGTAATGGTTTCATGAACAATATGAGATTTTGTCTTGTAAGCCTTGAGGTTTTGTGTTTCTACATTACATGTGTTGATAGAGAAACTGCTATATGATGCCCTCGAGATGAGATGAAACAATGTTGTACAATGTAAATCATGATATGTACAAGTTTTGGATCTTTCATTAAGAGTTATCTAGAAGATGATCTTTTTGAAAATGGTTTTAAAGTTTAGTGATTTTTTTTGTTAATCTGCTATTTATGGTAATTCCGCTTAATTAGTAACAATTTGGTTGTCGGTTTGATGATGGTCATTACAGATACCGTGATTCTCGTGATTCTAGTTGATGATTCTATTGATCTGAGCCGTTTGGGAGCCCAACTTCCACCATTTCCTGATACTCTTAAGGAGCCTTCTATTGAGAGAAGAAAGAAGAAACATACTGAAGATATCATGGAAACTTTCAAACAAGTGAAGATAAACATTCCTTTTCTTGATGCGGTCAAGTAAATCCCTTCCTATGCCAAGTTTTTAAAATATTTGTGCACTTTTAAAAGGAAAACAATGGGGAGAACACCTAAGAAGGTAAGTGAGCTCAATTATACATCACACCATGCTGAGAAAGCGGAAAGACCCCAGTGCTCCCATCATTTCATGTTACATTGGGGCACACCACATAGACCAAGCTCTTCTAGACTTGGGTTCTAGCATAAACTTGATTCCATGTGATGCGTTTGTCGAGCTCCAAATGGGACAATTAGGTCCATCTCATTGCACCTTGTAGTTGGCCGACCGATCAGTGAAGACACCTAGAGGGTGTGTTGATGTTGTGCTAGTTATACTTGATGATGAGACTTCCACATTCTTCCCCACAAACTTCATTGTGCTAGACATGGAGAAAGATACAAGAAAAGTACCTATCATCTTGGGGAGGCCATTCTTGGCAACTGTTGATGCTGTAATCCACGTAAGAACTGGAACCATGTATGTGATATTTATGCACATGAAGATCTGGTTGAACATCTTCAAGTCTTCAGCTACAACTGAGGTGATAGGCACCACAGAAGAAGATTTCTATCTTGTTGAATGCCTTGATGAGATTATGGAGGAGTGCCTACCTGTGTGGATTTAGACTGCCACTCAAGGTAGAGGTTTAGATCCCATTTTTGAGTTCCCCGATGATGATGATGAAGAGGATGAAGTGAATGAGATAGCCTTGGTGGCCACAAGCGAGGAACTCTCATCAATTTTTGATCCATTGAAGAACTCTCTTAAAGAACCTCCAACTCTTGAACTCAAGTTACTCCCATAAGGATTGAAGTATGCTTTTCTAGGATCCAATGACACCCACTTGGTGATCATTTCTTCCATTCTCTCTCCGAAACAAGAAGAGGCATTGATTAAAGTCCTAAAGAAGAACATTCAGGCCATTGGATGGTCCATTGCTGATTTGAGGGGTATTGACCCCTTCATTTGTGTGCATAGGATATATTTGGAGGATGATGCAAGGCCAACCCGCCAAATGTAAAGGCTGTTGAGCCCGAAATTGAAGGAAGTTGTGACTCAAGAGGTTGTGAAGCTGTTAGATGTTGGGATTATTTATCTAATTTCTAATAGCACATGGGTGAGTCCCATCCAGGTTGTACCAAATAAAGGTGGGATCATAGTGGTAGGGAATGATGATGGTGACATGATGCTGGTTAGAGAACAGTCCAAATGGAGAATGGTGTAGACTACAGAAAGCTCAATGAGAAGACTAAGAAGGATCACTATCCTCTTCCATTTCTTGATCAGATTCTAGAGAGGTTGGCAGGGAAAATTTCCCATTGCTTTCTTGATGGATACTCCGGGTACTTCCAGATTGTTGTGCATCCCGCGAACTAAGAAAAGATGACATTAACTTGCCCTAGTGGTACTTTTTCTTACCATAGAATGCAATTTGGCTTGTGTAATGCCCCTTCCACTTTTCAGAGATGTGTGACCTCAATCTTCACTGATATGATTGATTCATCACTTGAAGTGTTCATGGATGATTTCTCAGTTTTTATTAAAACCTTTGATGAGTGCTTGCTCCACTTGGCTGCCATTCTTGAGAGATGCATCAAGATTTGCCTGGCGCTATCTTGGGAAAAGAACCATTTCATGGTACCTGAAGGCATCGTTCCGAGCCACCAGGTTCCAAAAGATGGTATTGAGGTTGATAGGGCCAAGGTGGGCCTCATTTCTACTCTCACCATTCCTTCTACCATAAGACATGTCCAATATTTCTTGGGACATGTAGGTTTCTATCGCTGCTTCATCAAGTATTTTAACAAGATCTCGGAGACCTCTCTATCATTTGTTGGAGAAAGATGTTGAGTTTTATTTTGATGACAAGTGTGTTGAATCCCTCAACCACTTGAAGGAAAAGCTTATTTATACTCCTATAATGCAGCCCCCAGACTTCTCTTTGCCATTTAAGATCATGACTGATGCATCTGACATGGCAGTGGGGGCTGTGCTGGGCCAAAGAGTTGGCCAAATTCCACACTCCCATCTATTATGCTAGCAAGACTCTAGACAAAGCACAAAGAAACTACATGACTATAAAAAAGAGTTTCTTGTGGTTATCTTTGCTCTTGACAAGTTTTGATCATATCTTTTACAAAAAAGGTAGTCATATACACATACCATGCTGCATTGAAGTATCTCATGGAGAAGAAAGACTTAAATCCAAGATTGATTAAGTGAATTTTTTTGCTTCAAGAATTGGACATTGAGATTGTAGACAAGAAGGGAGTGGAAAATTCAGCCACTCACTATATAGATAGGTGGTAGGGAAGCACTAGAGTAAGTAGGGGCAAAGTAGGAAAATCGTGGTGAAAATGGGCAAGGTTAGGTGGTCATCACAGCCATGTTTAGGTGCCACAGACGTGGTAGGGGTTGCATGACACGGTCGTGGGCTATGGAATGACTGAGGTGGGAAGTGAAGTGGAAATGATAAGTATGTATGGTGGCCATGACCTTGGTGGGGTGCCACAATCATGGTGGGTAGGGGGTACCACGACCGTGTGGGGTACCATGGCGATGTTGGAGGAGGAGGCCACGAGCAAGACAACTTGGAGGTCGTTGTGTCTTTCGTTCGCCATGGGTGAGGTGGTCTTCAAGGGCCACGACCGTGGTGATGGCCATGAACGTAGTCATCCACATGTAAAATGGACCACTTCCCTGTTGATTTTGGGGATCCTTGTGCATAAATCGCCATAGGCGAGGTGATGGCCAAAGACGAGTTGGAGTGTGCTGACCACGGCCGTTCTAGGGACCATGAACGTGGAGTCTTCAGTGACCATGACCATTTTGAGCTCCACGGCCATGGTCATTCATGTGTAAATTGAGCACATTCCCTGTTGATTTTGGATCTCTTTGTGCATAAATTACCATGACTCTGGTGGATGTACCATGACCTTTTGGACCTTTTGGTGCTGATCTTTACTTCATCTTCTTCATCTAGCCTCCTTTTTCTTTGAATTGCTCTTGTGCATCCAAGGACAGCTCGAGGAAGAGGTAGGTCCACTCTTGGGGTGTAAGACCCCATAAAAGTCCTTCATCTCTCTCCCATGCATCAATGCATGCATAAGTGCCCTGAAATACACACAAAAGGAGGCATAAGTGCATTTATCATAAAAGATCACATTAAGGGGAATAAATTGTAATCTAAATTGTTTATATGTGATTATCATGCAAAAAGGTACAGGATGGAGCCCTAAAATAGGGCTGCATCAATTTCTCTAGTGGGTAGAGCAAGGCTACTCAAGGAAACATTTCGATCATTGAAAGTGTATGAGTCATATTGATGATTTGGCACATTAATATATCAAAACCAAAGTTTAAATTGTTTTTCTTGAGCAATCTTGTAAAAATCATATATCCCTAATTGTAACTCTGGTTTGTATGAAATTTTTACATTTGATTTACAAATTTCTCATGCTTTCTACATTAATAATTTGGGGCCAAGATGATAGTGTTAAGGGAATTAAATTTTGGAAATTCATTTTAAAGTCTAATTATGCACATAACTTTAGTCAATTAATCAAAATGTGACATTTTATAAAATTCAAAGCATCAATTGGGCTTAGGGGACTTACAATCATCAACTTGAGGGTGAGGCAGTTTATTGAGTAAAATAGAGAATCTAATGAGTCAAGATTGACATTGATTGAATGAGAGAGAAAAATGAGGTTACCATGATACATGTGTAACATTAGAAAATATTCTAGCAAGGTTAGAATTCAACAATCACCACATGCATTTGAAACATGTTACGTGTTATAAGTATGTCACAAGTAGTCAAAATGAGTACATGTGTGTATTACATGAATTTTTTGTCACAAGTCATCTTAAGGACTGATGTGAAGGTCATCATATAGGTTTAAAAATTTAGAATCACTTTTGTATAAGGATCAATAATCTAAACATGTAAGTACTAAAATATCATGATTTTGGGCATATTAGGAGTAAAAAAGTAAGTATTTTTGTCATATGAGTTATTCATGACAAATGGGTATAAGATATTAGTTAAACATGGCACAAAACATCATAAGATCTACTGATTTCAATGTTAAAGGGTCACATGATGATAAATTATGCTAAAACTTCATATTAGATCAAATTACATCATGAAAGTGCATTTAAGAGACATTTGAGTCAAGATAGACATTAGGGATACATATTGATGGTTCAAGTCATTAATTACATCTAAAGTGAGATAATGTTATCGATTTAGAATATTTAGTGAGAAAAAGATCATTAAAGACATGAGGAAAGCATGGTTAAGTAGTAAAATCTTTTAATAAATAATTTAGATAGAACTTTTAGTAAAATAGAAATTATCACTAGAAAAGATTAGGGCCTAAAAGTATATCCATTGCATAGATCTTGTCAAGCTAATCAATTTGGTATATAGGTTTGTTAAATTGTGCAAGGGAGCTAGAATATAAGGATTTTAGAAGATAATCCATTAAAACTATAGGTGAGCGGGGGTTCGTTACCAAATATTTGATTATTAAAGTGGGCCATCAAGATCTCATCCATTGACCGAGATCTCATTCCCCTTTACAACCAGTGCCAAATGTAGCTCAGTTGGGCCCAAAAGTCTGATTGGCCCGATGCCCAACTGTGCATCTCATGACCCCACATGCTAGGAGGTAGTACGATAGTGGTGCACCGTGACTACGATGGTGGCCGCATGCTAGTGAACCAAAAGAAAAGGAGAAATCGGGGGTTTTAGGGGCTGGAAGTTAGTCGTATGGGCTCACAGGAACACTACAGATCCAAAGGTGACCTCAAAAGGTCACGAGGAGGGTTAGAGACAAAGATGTATACCCACAATGGGAAACATCAGCCATGGCTACAACTAGGGTTTTGAGGAAGGAGGAGGAGTGAATGAGGGTTATAGGATACAGAAAAATGCAAAGGAAGAGATGCAAATGAAAGCGGGGGTAGAAATAGGAAGCTTTTGGGGTTCAAAAGTGTCAATAGGAGGTTCCAAAAGTGGAACCAAATCCCCCCTCCTTGCATGAACACAAGGGTGTATTGAGGTTGAAGAAGACACATTAGCTGTGGGATTAAAACCTCAATCCTTGGATATGGGATTGGAGGGCCAAGATTGGCCAAAAAATATAAAAAAGGATTGTTGACTTGTCAAGTTAGGAAGAAAAAATGTGGCTGGACTATGCCTATGTTTTGACTCAAATAGTGCTGGACCAGAATAAATAAAATACAATTTAAATGAGGTATAAACAAGGTTACAACAAGTAAAAAGTTCAAATGAGAATATATCTCTTATACTAGCTCAAAATTGAGTGAAATGTGGTGGGCTGGAAATGTGGGAGCGTCGTCTGCACAATTAAAATGCCTAAGGGTAAGAAGAGACTGTTATATGGTATCAAAAAGGGATGAGAGAGGATGATGTATAATATAGATGTGACCTTAATTTTATAGCAAATTGAGTGTCACCTCTTATTGTATGAACATAATATTGTACTAAAAATCTTCAAAAATTAACTCAAATCATGAAATTGATTGCAAGAGTGAGAAATTAGTGCAAGGATGAAGTAGATAGCACATACATGAGGAGAAAAAGATATCTAGGTTATCACATTATCAAATCATGTGATGTTGGAATCATTAATATATCATTATTGACAACAAATAGGTGAGCCAAGTTTATGTGGTGCCAAAAAGGGGTGCTATTACAGTCATGAAGGGACAAAATGGTGAAGGGATTGCAACTCAAGCTGTTATTAGGTGGAGGATGTGCATTGACTATAGGAAGTTGAATTCATTCTTTATAGATAAAGTGTTAGAGAGTCCAACCCACCACTCCTATTTATGTTATCTTTACATCTATTCATGATTCTAGCAGGTGTCAATCCATCCATATGACCAGGAGAAGATGACATTCACATACTTCTATGGTACATATGCTTTTAGGAGAATGTTAATCGACTTACATGATACACCTGTAAATTTTTAAAGGTGCATGAAATCTATATTTTCTAATTTCCTCAAATATTATGGAGGTGTTTATGTAAGTTTTTTCTATCTATGAAACATCATTTGATAAATTCCTACGGAATCTCTCTTTTATTGAAGAAATTTTAGGAAAATCACTTACTACTCAATTGGGAAAAGTGCCATTTCATGGTATAAGAAGGAATAGTGCTAGGACACAAAGTCTCTGAGAGAGGAATATAATTCGATCTGAGTAAAGTTGAAGCAATATTCAAACTTCCACCACTCAATTCAATAACTGGGTTGAGAAGTTTCTTGGGGCATGCATGGTATTATAGACATTATATCAAAGACATTTCAAAGACTTCCAATCCCTTGTCGAGTTTACTCGTAAAGGATACCACCTTTGATTTCAATGAGAACTATTTAAAGGCCTTCAATACTCTAAAAAATGCTCTCACTATTGCACCTGTGATTCAAACACCAGATTGGGGCCTTCAATTGGAGCTAATATGTGGTACAAGTGACTACATTGTTGGAGATATCTTAGGCCCAAAAAAGTACATGAAACATTACATCATAAACTATGATCGCAAAATTCTTGATGAAGTTCAAGTGAATTACACTACTAGAGAGAAAGAAATGCCAACTACTATCTATGTATTTGACAAGTTTAGGTCATATCTAATGCATTCAAAGTTATTATGTACACACACCATAGATCCATAAAATATCTCATGATGAATAAAGATTCAAAGACAAGAATTTTGATATGGGCTCTTATCCTACCGAAATTTAATCATGGGATAGTAGATAAGAAAGGATCTAAGAATTTTGTAGTTGACCACTTGTCCAAAAATTAGTTGGAAGAAGACCAATATGTACCCATGAACAATAGTTATCCCGATGAATCTCTAATGTTAGAAAAGTTTATCAAGTGGTGTCGAAGTTTGCAAGCATTTGCAACTATTTAGCCTACCATCGAATGCCTCCTAGCATCATCTATAATGAGAAGAAGAAACTCCTTTTAGATCTGAAGAACTATTATTAGGATGAAAGTGCATTGATAACCCTTATAGGAGGCGCATACCCAAATAGGATTGCCCAAAATCATACATGGATGTCATGCCTTGTAGTGTGACGGGTACCTGGCGACATATAGAACTGCAACTAGGGTGCTTCAGTTAGGGTTCTAGTGGCCAACGTTGTTTAATGATCTCAAGCTTTTATTTAGTCTTGCAATGAATGCCAAGGGACTAGCAATATATCAACAGACAAAAAAATGTCACTGTCTGACTGGATAAAAGTTGAAATTTTTGATGTATGGGGAATTGATCATATGGGGCCTTTCCCTTCATCATGCAGAAATCAATATATTTTTGTTGCACTTGATTATGTATCTAAGTGGGTAGAAGTTGTAACAATTCCCACTTGTGATTCTAAAGCTATGATGAAGCATTTTAATGAGGTTAAATATCCAATATATGGGGTCCCCAATGTTGTCAGAAGTGTTGGTGGATCCCAATTTGTTGAAAGGCAATTTACACTCCTAAGGAAGCATGGAGTGAGGCACGAAGTTGCCACCCCTTATCACCCTCAAACATATTTTCAAGTTGAAGTGTCTGATAGATAGATCAAGAAAAAAAAAAGATAGTTGGGAAGTCAAGAAAAGATTGGTCCACCAAACTTGATGATTCACTATAGGACAACTTATAAGACACCTATAGGGACCAGCCCCTGTAGATTGATTTATAGAAAAGCATTCCATCTGTAAGAAGAACTTGAATATAAATCCTTCTAGGCTATCAAGTTCCTTAATATGGATTCAGAAAAGGCAGGGAAGAAGTGGTTCTTGTAGCTTCAATAAACTGAAGAAATAAGATTGCATGCCTATGAAAATGCAAATATCTATAAGGAAAGAACCAAAGTGTGGCACAATTCACACTTAAAAAAAGAAAATATGTTAAAGAGGGAGACAAATTCATCATGTTTAATTGTTCCATTAGGTTATTCCCTAGAAAACTATGATTGAGATGGTATGGACCATTCATTGTCACAAAGATCTATCTATTAGGGATGGTGGAACTTTCAGTGAATAACCATGTACCTTCCCAGAAGACATGCATAAAGTGAAATGTATTGTGAGGATGAAGCATTCATGAGAAGAGATGATCTACAAATTGGTGAGCCAAAAGCCAAATATTGAAGAATAGATAAAGTGAACATATTGACTCAAAACTAGCACTTAGGCAACCTGTAACAACCCAAATTCTAGTACTAAACTTGATGTTGAGCTATTATACATGATTCTCTCAAATTGAATTTATATTTTCATTCATAATTTAATTTCAATGAACTATCTTGAAAAGTGAGTACCAAAATGAAACTTTCCTCATTTTTGATATGTTCATCCCATTTGGGACTCACATGTGCATAACCAAACCCAACTATGAACTATTGGCAATGAGATCACATAGAAAAATAAAACAAAAATATTTCAAAGTAATGTTATTGTGAGTATATATAAATATGGGGTTTAGAATTGATAAAACTAAAGTATAATATTTATAAAATTTAAAATACATTAATATATAACCATAACAAAATTATTTGATCGATCATGATATTAATGCATCCTAGGGGAATTAATGAATTAATAACATTAATAGATTAATTGAGAAACTAGTCAATAATGGTATTAAAATAAAAAAAAGAGCCAGGTAACGTCACGTGTCATCTTCTCTGCACAATATGAAGAATGCTACCCTAGTATTGAGAAACAATGACTAAGAACACTGCTTCTCTGCTTCACTCTCTCTTCCCCTCCTCACTTAATGTCTACATACACATGACCTGACATATTTGTCCTCTTTAAAATGTCACCCACACCAATTTCCCCATTACCCTAAAATGCTAATTTGAAACTGAAAGTCAAGATGTCACACCCTTCATGATAAACTGACAAACCATTGGTCCTCTTCTTTCTCACCCTCTTCCTATTTGTTTCACACTCCTGAAAACCCTAGAACATATCCCTTCACCTATATAGCTTGAGGCCATACCTGTAACTTGATGAATCAGGCGACATATTATAGACATGTCAACTTCATCCCCTCACTATGCCTCCTGTAAACCCTAGGACACTTATCACACCTACATATACCTTGTCAACCCTTAGGACATAGTGTCCAATCCTCCTCATCCTCAGAAGACATTTTCCCCTATTTAGATTATTGCTCAGCCTCCATCCACCTACTGTTGACACACTAGCACAAAGCATGGTGGAAATTGACATAGTTGAATATCATATTCTGAGAGAAATGGCCACCAGTTGGTGGAAATTTTTAATCATGTGTCAATTTTGTTGGGTCCTCTGTAGTAGAGGCAAAATAAACATATTATTGACACATGTGCTAATAGTTAGACAACTCCTTGTGTCAATCTAGAATGGGGCCAACTGCTATTAACTACTCCAATTAAATAACAAATATTGGTGTCAATTTTTGTTCCAGCAAGGGCCCACACCAAATTAATATCATGGAAGGACCTTTCACAAATGTTGACCTAAGATATAATTTTGGCTCCAGGAGCTATGAACAACACCAAACAAACCAAGCCACACACTTAAAGAAAAGTGGTTCATTATACGTGGAACAAGTTTGATACATAACTTCTAAGTTGAAT
Organism: Alisma plantago-aquatica; assembly: GCA_963693085.1. NCBI lineage: Eukaryota > Viridiplantae > Streptophyta > Magnoliopsida > Alismatales > Alismataceae > Alisma > Alisma plantago-aquatica. Next base: position 1,410,526,559 of record OY856411.1, read on the forward strand.
GTAATACAAAGTCACATATACCATATATCACATTCCATATATTCCATATATTATTACATACTATACATCTTTTCCAAATATATCATTCTTTTTGAACCAGAAAAAGTGCCCCCAATATTGTCAAAAGATACTTGACAGAGAAAAATAATCCTAAACTAATCACAACTAAAATCACTTGCCCCTGATCCACATGAAAAAGTACTCTCTAGAGGTTGCAGAAACCCTAATTAAATATTGTCTTTGCAACATACTTCACTCTAAAAATTGCAAGAAACTTAATCATGCCATCTCAAAACTGTACATTAAAGGATAAATGTATTTCAGCTTAAATGAACAAAGTATCTTAACTGAAAGCCTGAAAAAACAAAAATTAGCAATTGAAAATATAAGTATCCCATCATAACACAGAGATCAAGAATAGGATTGTTAGAAAAGACAAATGCAAAAAAATATAAATAATCCATCATTTGTGAGTCTAATTTTTGTAGTTACCATGCCATCCAATGCAACAAACAAAAAGAAAGATGAGGCAAGGCTAATGGAAAGAACAATTAGATTGATTGTTTGATTTTACTTTATCTACTACTAAGGATATTATTGTGTCTTTCCAGGTGTGGTTGGATTAGAAACTCTTATAATATAATGAACTCTCCTTATTGAAGTTCCAATTTTTTTCAGTCACAATACTTTTGTCCAAAAAAGAAATACTACCATGAGAACTATAAACTAGATGTACTCAATATAATTCCATAGTTGCATCAAGTTCCTTCTCAAATAGGGTCTCAATTTCATGTTCTATTTCAAAGAACTTTAGAGTCCTGAAAGAAAATAGACTTCTCTTTTGGATTTTTATGAATTCAGTCATCAATGAAATAAGGAGGTTTCAACAATGGCATGTGATGATGAACAAAATGCATATTTCATGAAAGCCTTGTGTTGGCAGTGAAAATACACTTATTAAGTTGTCCACATATATGTCATATATATGTTGCCTAATCTTAATGTGTATAAATGAACCACATTATTGAATATTTAAGATAGACATCCACATAGAGGTAATAAGTTAAACACATTTTGTATCCAATGATGAATCTGGACAGAACATTAATCCACTAGTTCATCAACAATTTCAGAACTATTACTCACTTATTCATCCTCACGTGGCATGAAGCTTCTCTAGCCCCCCATGTTACCTTTGACAATCTGATACATGTAGATCGAAAAAAAGAGAAGCCTGATTTCTCTCAACCTCAATGTCGTCCTAACAATGAAGAAGTTATTGGAGAATATTATTAACTATTTTTTTAATAAAAACAACCAATATGATTGTCTTACAATTCTAACAACTGCACATGCTATCATTTTCATGTAAGACAATAAGCTTGAGTGCTTGCATCCAATTCTTCAAGTACAACAAATGAAGAAACTAGAGAATTATGTTTAGAAACATTTTAAACTTCAAAAACTAAACTCAATCAACATATAGAAATAATTTAGATCATGTTTACCACCACTCCTACTAAAATAGAGTGTTCATATCGTTACTTGAGTTTATAATGGCAATATAGTTGTCAGAGATGGATGCAATGCATTCTAATCATTTATTGAGCAATGTCATTCAAACTTTATCAGATTCAATAAGGGAACTAATTATGGTCCATTTCTACAACCATTGATGCAATTTCCAAACTGGTGAGGTAGAGCTAGAAGAAAAACAAGGACCCTTACTCTTTATGATGGTTGGAGATTCTGGCTTTAAGTTTCTATGTACATGACCTAAAAATGACAGGGACAACATAGGGTACCAAAGAGCATAAAAGAGTTTGTTGACTGAGGATCCTTAAAATGTGTATGGTCATTTCTATCAAAATATGTACCCCAAAACTATATTCAAGTTAATATTTCAAATAACAACAAAAAGAACTTTTAGCCTTTCCAAAATGGGATCAATGAAACAAGGCAAGTCTATAAAAGGAAATCCTATAATCTAATAAGCAAAGCAACCCACTTATATATCCCTTTCTTTTGAATGCAGGGATGAATGTAGGTCATAGCGGTGGTAAATTTTTAAATGCTAAAACTTTATAGTCAAACACCACCTAGATCCTAGTCCAAACACACATCCAAGAAGACCATAATTTGTTTTGTGATATAAGACATATTTTTGTAATTAGTCCCTTCTTCAACTTCCATTCTATGCTAAATACTTTCTTTAATAAATTTTATATTAAAAATGGTTTAATAATGTAGGTAAATTATTTTTTATTTGATTATAAGACACAATAGAATTGTGTTAGATGGATTTGTAGCATAGTTGGGGAACAATTGATTTTTTCTTAGATTTCATTTCAGGACAAATATGTCAAAGAACGTCTCTAATGAATTTTCCATCCCTATAAGAGCATGTGCATCACCCTGGGTCCCTTAGTATATCCAACAAGAAAAAAATAATTTGATTTTTGATATAAGACACAATTTTATAGTCAACCCCTTCTTCAACTTCCATTCTATGCTAAACACTTCCTTTAACAAATCTTATATTAAGAAAATGGTTCAACAATATAGGTAAATTATTTTCAACATGACTATAAGACACAATAGAATTGTCATAGAGGGATAGCATAGTAGAGGAACAATTGTTTCTTGCTCCAATTGCATTTCAAGAGAAAAATACCACCCTTACTATTTCATCCCCCTTAGGTCCCTTACTATTTTTGACAAGATGATCACATGATAAGAGCTATTTCACCATGATTCCACATATAAGGGTGAATATGATGAAGTCCCAAGGATAGAGATGGACATCATTTGCCTTGATCCATACTAGAATTGTGGTAGGGGTTTCCTTCACAAGTTTATTGCCTAATTTCAAGATATCAATTAGTATGTGTTTCCCCTTCATGAGCCAAGATCCATACTCTAAGGTGTCTTACTCCACAAGTTTGAGGATAAATCCCTTCCCCTATTACTTGGCTCCATATCTGCTATAGTAATTCATAGGTGTTGAAGATATTTTCTCATAGTAGGGAAGTGTAGTTGCAAGCATGGTTTGGTTTTTCATGAAGATCATCATCACCATCATCTAAGCCTCAATCCCAACTATGTTGGGGTCAGTTACATGGAACCTTCATTTCCATTCAACTCTATCATGGGTCATATTATGGCCAATATGTAGAGACTTAAAATCTATAAGCTCTTCCCATGTTAATTTAGGTCTTCCTCTTCTTCTATTAATTGTGCTTCACTCAATAACAAAGTGATGCTTCTCAAAGTTACTTATGTTTTAGCATGCATGGTATACATGATTTTAGTAGTAATAGAAAATTCTAGCGCACAAACTAATCATGTCTCACCCAACCCTATATCATTCGACAAGCATCACTTTGTTATTGTTTGAGAACCTCGGTCCTTTTTGTCTCTAATAACAACAATATTGGACAAACATCACAAAATCCATTAGCATTCAGCCAATATTATTAATACCATTGTGACCCTAGACAGAAGGCCCCACCTATTTTACCATAGCAAGATGATCCGTGTTAGAAAGTACTAGCCTATTTAGTTAATAGGTTAATCAGATTATTATGTACATGGGCATGTCTCCCATGGCCCATTAGAGTTTAGTCAACTTCCCTGTGCTCCCTTGTAATTATATATATATATATATATATATATATATATATATAGGGGTGTACATGTCAATACAATATAATACCAATGAATACACTTGTTTACAATCCTATTATAAAACTATATCTAAAATTTTGTATCGATAAACTTACCAATTAAAAGTTATTAGCAATTGAAGTTTTGAACAATATATCACTAATTTATTGACATATACTAAAGTTTTATTGATTAATTGATCAGGTTGTGACACATAAATATGTCACACAACCACCCATTCCTGATTTGATGAACCTTAGGTTGTCTTTAGCCTCTAAATTGATCACATAAGTTATAGTATAGGAACATGGCAGAAAACCACATCCTACACAACAACCTAGACTGAGTCTCATATATCTGAGAGGGGTCCAACTCATCGAGATGAACCCAACAAATACTCCCACATGCCCCTTGGTGCTCAGATCAGGGATAACAGACATGATTCCTATATAATAGCACCTGAACCTTTGCCAAACCCCCTTTAGTCATTTGCAAGCTTCAATCGTTCATGAGAAACCTCAATTCACCCTCTCCAACCCACCTCCTTCTACCTCTGAACAACCCCGACAAAGTCTAGAACATCACAATTAATCAGCCCATTCACCTTTGTTGAGATTTGAAGAACCTCCACAACACCTTTCCCAAACCTAAATCACTCCACAGTTCCCTAATCTCCTCTCTACAGACCACCTAACTTCAAGCTCTACGATTGCGGTCCACTACAAAGGAAACCATGAGATAGAAGCTGGTCACCCAAACACAAGAACCCTACCCAAAGGCAGTGAGAGCTTCACTTTTCCTCGAGTAAGGATACAACTCGCTCAAACCCTTATTGGCTTCATGAGGAAGTTGTTGCTTATGAAAAGAAAAAGTTTGAAGGATGAGCAAACATGGCACTAATCTATCTTAACTTGTTCAATCAGAAGTTGCCACCTCAACACATAATTGAACAAGCTAAGCATGTACTTGTAGTTATCTCATCTCTAATAAAAACAAGTATGCCCTCTTAGTTATAAGTATGAAAAACAATTATAAAGGTCATTTGCACTGTTTGTGTGCTCATTATAGTTTGGCAAGACTTAGTTCAATATTTAATTTTTGAAAGATCAAAGAAAGTATTGTCAAGCATATCCTTATATGTATATTTAGTGTATCTTTTTCTTATATATAGGTGTACATAATTCAACAATCTAGACATGTGATCATATTTATTTCATTTCTAATAGAAAAACAAAAATGATGCACACAGTTAGAAAAACAAAATGATGCACACTTAGTTATAACAAGCAAATATAAAAGGTTGTGTGTGTTGTCTGGGTGCTCATTAGTGTTTAAGAAGACTTAGATTTGATATTTTATTTTTTAATGATCAAAGAAAGTATTATCAAGCATATCTTTCTATGTATACATATTCTAGCTTGGGTCTGTGTAGGAACACTAGCTAAGAAGCACATACACTTCAAAACGGGTGTTGTACCTAGAGATATAGATGGAATTAGAGATGGGTATTGTAAATAAAATATGAATGAAAGTCTTAAACTGGGCGCCTAGGTTTTCAGTTGACTGGAGTGGATGCCTAAGGCCTTTTAAACCCCACATTAAAGCACTTAAAGATCAAATAAGCATGAAGTTTTGGTCAAATTAGATCAAGTTTTGCCATTTTAGTGAAGATGGGGCATCTAATTTAGGACAAATTAGGTATACTTTAGGCATATTAGGTATGATCTAGTAGGGACTTGTTTCATTTCGAAAAAATAGGTCTTGTTTGGGGAAATTCAGTCTTAGTTCAAAAAATTAGGTTGTGTTTTAACAAATTAGGGCTCTTTAGGTTAATGTATGTCAAATTAGGGGAAGTTGGGTTTGATGAAGTCATGTTATGCCAAATTAGGTAGAACATACACCATATTATGGAAAACATGAGTTATATTAGGTCCAATTCAACTTGGTTTAGATCAAACTAGGGTCAATTATAGGTTTAATGCTAGGAAGCACACAAACTTTCCCGAGACAGCCGTGTCCATCCTGGACGCGTGTCGGACACTGGCACAATGTGGATACAACGACTCAGAAGTGTCCACTTCTTTTTAAAGTTAGGACACGACTCATACACAATGTGAATAGCTTGGACACAGCTTGGACACGCTGTTGACACGATTGGCCCAAACCAATTCCCTATATAAAATAAATATAAATTATAATTTCCTCTCTCTCCTCTTATTCCAACACACTACCATATGTCTCCTCCCATCCTTTTCCTAATTGTTATAAAATATTTATATTTTATATATCATACTTATCGATATAATTCATCATTCATATAATGAGTGTTCTAGGAATTTGACGTATAAATTCATTGTATTCATCATTCTTCATTCATAATTGATTTCATATTGCAAATGTATTATAGATGAATAATTACACATTGATCATTTATTATCAGATAATGAAATTGAAACATACAGTGCTTTTTTACAAAGTCTGTATTCATATCATAAGTGAATTTTGGGTTTGATTTGTATTTCTTTTAAGTTTATCTCTTTAAATATCACAATTGCTTTACAAATTTTGATTGATAGATATTATATGTATTAACTCCATGTTATGTGTATATTTTTGTATATTTATATGTATAAATATAAATGTGTGTTTGTATATGTATACAACTATGTCTATACTAATACATATATGTATTTATGTATATGTATATATGTATATGTATATGTGTGTATGTCGTGTCCGTGTCTTATAATTTTTAAATTGTTATGTTCTGTGTTTGTGTCCATGTCCACATTGTGTCCGTGTCCATGCCATGTCTTGTGTTCGTGTCCATGCTTCCTAGATATAATTTAGGTGAAGTTATGATTGATTAAACTTAAGGATAACCAATATACATGCACATATTAGTGTATATATTTGAATATAGCTAAATAATGTGTAATTCATTTATATATTTGTATAAATAGAAAACTATGAAGATGCTAGGATCTCCTAGGCTCCCCTAGGTGGGAGGGACCACCTAGACAAATATACAATATGATATTCATAAATATTAAACCGTCTCTACTTTTTGTAAAACCAATATGCAAAGTACCATCTCCACATTTTCTCAATGATGTGATTGCTACAATAAATTGTGTGTTAACAAATCACTAAACATACCATGAGAGAAAATAATATCTTTGGATGCATCCTCTCCATGAAATTGCCTTCATTGTATCCATCCAAATTGAATAGGGGCTCACATCACATCAGCCTATTATATAACATCAATTGTAAAACTTAAAATTTAGTGATACACACGATGAATACATTTAGATATTTAATAGTCTGAAATTCAAGAGTTAGGCTTTATAAAACTATACAAGGAAAATGAATTAGGTGTCCAATGTGGTATTACCTCATACAAAAAATGTGTATAATTGAATTTCAAAATTCTAACATAATTAACGCTTCTTTATAAAAGAAACCCCAAAAATATTTCCAATGTCTTTCTTTGTAAGATTGGTATTTTGGTACCCAAACCATATAATATTGATGTGTGTGATAAATTTATTATCATATCCATTATGGATCACTGATAACATCCAATTTTGTGGACATTTTTGTGCCTATTTTATCTTCATAATGACTTATCTCTTAGGATTTATCTAGTCAATTTTAATTTTTTTGGCAAGACCTGGTGTGACTACTTAAACTCACCATCCTTTTTACTTTCTACAAAATTCCAATCGGTCGCTACACCTAAAGCCAACCTAGAATTCAATAAAGGCAACCCCGAATCAACATGGCAGTCACTACTGCTCTAATGCTCCTTTCGACCGAAGGGGAAGGAGGTTCTCCTGCGACTAATAGACCAATGAGGTCAATTCTTTAGAAGTCGCTACAAGCTATCCATTCCATCAATCAAAGAATGACATGTCTCAATGATCACTACGTGCGATGGTCCTTTCGAGCGATGAGGATCCAAAGCCTTCATGGTCGCTACAAGTCAATGTAGATACGGAAGCTACATAACGATGTAGCGACTAAAGCCACAAGCCCGGGTAGCGACTGAAGTGTGGGTATGCGTAGAGATCGACGCTAATCTTAAATTAGTTCCCACATATATAAATAGATCCCTACCTCATCCATGCAAGGGGTCGTGACATTGAAGGGATGACGAAGTGTTTCTGCACTCCATACTCATCCACCATCCTATCCATTAATCTTGGATATCTGAAGACTAGAGTTGAAGGAGAGAGAAGATCTACATTGTTGCCATCATCCTTGAATTGTACTTTGAAAGGAGGACTATCTGCTCTCTATCATCCTCACTGGATCCAAATATAAAGGCAAAGTACACCAATTGTTCTTGTCTGGGATCATTGTTGGTGTATCCCCTTTCTTCCCTTCTAGATCTGTTCATCTACATGTACCCACTTCATTGTTATCCTTAATGTCTCTTCATTTGTGTAAATCCATAATGCTACCCACTAACATGAATGGCTAAACTCATTTCTTGGGTTAGGAGTAGCCACTAAGGCTCTTCCAATATGTATATACTTACGTCCATTTGAATATATATATACTTCTAGCAAAGATTGTCTCTATCCACTTGGCCTTAATGCTTCACTTATATGATTAGCTACCATATGGTGATGTTTGATTGTTAGTTTATCTAAAGAGTAAAACTAATCTTATCTAAGTTTTTTGGAGTTGCAAGAACATATGCAAATGTTAGATAGCTTAAGCTAATGGTCATGTAGTTGTAATTATGATTGTTTGTTTGCCATCTCGAGAAAGAGACAACCTAACAATATAGATCTATCCTAAGCTTGAGAGAGGAGGGAATAGACATTAATGGTGATTACTTGTAATCTTGTAAGGGGTATACGAAGGGTGTGAGTATTGCATGTTGGTGAGAGATCTTAGTAGGTGAAACCTGATCCAAGTTCCCTTCTGTATTTGTTACCACACTCTTACTTATTGTTGTTCTCTTATTTTGCTTTCTTAACCTTTTTTTACTTGTTTTGTTTGTCTGGAGTAACTTAGTTCTATAAGGAACACCATCTTAATCTACCCTTTTTGTTTGGTGTATCTAAGTCAAGGTTTTATGTTCTTAGCACTTACTATAACTTGAACTTGTGGTTCGACCCTGATCTACTACTTCAGACCCTATATAATAGTTTTGGGGGCCTCGGTGTCGGGTTATAAAGTTAAGAGTCCAACTACTCCAGATCTGCTCCTTTTTAGACGTTTGATTTTGGCTAGTCAATTACCTATGAACAAGATGTAATTCAAATACCACAAATACATATCCTAAGAAAATAGAAGCAATTAGAATTGAATAGAATCTTTCTATAATGTGCCAATTTAACTTCCCATTGATAATGATAAGGTAAAGTTCCATTAAAAAAATATTGGTCTTGTTCTCAATACACAACTCAATGTAAATTATCACATCCAATTCCCATAACCACATCAGTGATAAAAATATAGAAGATGGACATTGTTGAGCTATAAGTTGTCCCTATCAACATAAGATTAGTAAATAAAACAAAAAATGATGTGGCATTGCAGTGACGTTTTGTTTTTATCATCCATTAAGGTGATCACTTTAAATTGAGGATTCTAGATCCACGATAAGAACATGTTTTTAGACAGTCATTGTAAACAAATTTATATGGGCACAAATTAACCTTAGGAAGTCATTAAAACACCCATTAAAAAACCATATCATCATATGACTACACAAAGTTTTCTTGAAATTTTCTAAATAGGGGATATTTGAATCAAATTGCATTAAGATGCAATATAAGACATGTGTCCTTACTTTAAATTTCTTTAGTAGGTTATGGTTGTTGATTTCTTGACATGCTTTAGTCTATTAGTGTTGTCATTATTGTTGTTGCATTGTCCTGCAAAGGAGGCATTTGCACTCTTCACAGCAAAATCATATAGACTGCAAAATAACAAAGATGTTAAAGAAGAAAATGAGGCATCTTGCCTTGATCAAGATGCCAATCTTTCAATAAATAGTATATGATATCTTATAGACCTCTAGAGTATTTAGGATTTTTCCATTGGTATTTATTAGGGAAAATAATAAGATTAACTTCAACAAAGGTTCATTTCCATGTAAAGTAAGAAGTAGATCTATGTATAACAACCAAATCCCTAACTTCAGAGAGAAGCAACATATTAACATTTGAGACCCATAAACATATAGAAAAATAGAGCCATAAAGTATACTATAACTTCTTGTGATATACTCAACATGAATATTCATACAAGGGATACAATTCTTTTCATATATGTAAGAACAATAGAATCAAAAATACTGACCTTTTGCATTTTGTCATGTCCTAAACCGTTCCCTCCCAAGCCCATGATCCATCAATAAGAAACCCCCCTTTTCCTATAGAATGAATGTCATCATGGCTCTTAGGGAAGACCTTAGGTCTTCAAACATAGGCTTTTATCTAACAGGGGAGTGTAGATTTGAGGAGGATAAAGATGAGAGGTAGAAGGCGAACAGAGATGGTGGAAGGCAGGATTAGGAGGAGGGAGGGAAGTAGGTATTCGGGGAGCAAACATGATGGGGGAGATTGAGAAGAAGGATCACAGAAGGACTGGAGAGAAGTAGAGGGAGGTGAGGCACACAAGCATAAGGGGAAGAGGGGAAGATTAGTGCATGTTGAAGGAGAGGCACACAGACAGAGTGGGAAGAGGGGTGAGGAAAAAGATAGGGTGCGTAGGGAAGAAGGATAAGATGGTTTTGAGGATGAGGATGATGAGCAAGAAAGGGTGTAAGGGTTAGAGGCTAGAGCAGAGAAGGGAAGAGTGAAATTGAGGTTGGAGGCTTAGAGCACAGGACTTGGGAAGAGAATAGGGGATAAATAGAACGTACATCGTTTCCTATTTTCTAGATGAAATTTGGGTTGGAAATTTTTTGGATTACTCTTGCACTTTTTGGTTTCTCAGTGCAATGGGAGTTTCTGAGGGAATGAGCATGTATGTCAGGTGGGAAGGCTGTATAATTTTTCTAATGGGATAAAATGACACATTACCTTGTCTCCCCATTAACACATGTCAAAATATTGGAAAAAAGGTGTCAGTTTACACCACCTCTTCTAACAGTGACACCCTCTCCAGCAAGCCATGACCGACTTCAACTATGACGACCACCAAAGGCCTACAACCATGTGGGATATTTGCAAACCAACCTCTAAGATACCGTGATCTATAAGAGCAACAACAAATAACTAAGACAACTCTACCTGGCTCTTTTTCCCTAGACATGACAATCCACAAAGCCATCAAGTAGTTCACAAGGTGTTGATGACCTGTAGTAACCCTACAATCACCGTCATTGATGTCAACTTCATCTCCATCTTAAGAACAGATCTGTTAAGACATGTTACTTGAGGGAAATACCAATGAGGTAATTTTTATACAGATAAAATAAGTTGAAGGTTAGATGAGAGAGTATATATGAAACCCGAAAACTTTCCTTGGAACCTGATCCATAAGAAATCAGTCGACTTCCTATGCTTCCTCAAGATCAAATTTTGGAGTCCGTAGTTGATTTAGGTTTGAAGATAATGGAACTGCTAAAAGATATAGATCTTAATTAATGGGTAACTCAAACAAACAAAAACCAATAACTAAAACTTAACTAAAGAAAGCTAGTTCAAATGACTATAGAAAGGCTAAGCACATTATCATATCATTTTAGAATACTACATGTATAAGTGATTGGGACTCTCATCACCTATACATATATATCAAATTTATGTTGTGAGACTAGTTAGTAAGAATATAGAATGTACGTTTTAAATAATAATTAGATAGTCATAGAGATATATTTATGATAATATTGTATATACTAAACTAAAAATATCAATACATCATAGGTTTATAGTATCTAAATCTAGAAAGTTGTATATTGGAGGAGAAACAACATTTCTTAGATATGGTAATAAGTATAAATCATAATTAGTACCTACTCAGTTGAACTTATGACATGTAGGTGTATTAATGTACCATTAACTATAAATAATACATATGAGTATATGAAAACAATCTACATAGATCTATTAGTTTGAGTGAAAAGATACATGAGAGAGAGTATATTAATGTGAATTAGGAAAACCCATCTTGACATAAGTTACTGTATTATATAAAGTTGACACCATATTTTAGTAATCATTGAATGACTTAATATGAAATAAATCAAAACCATGAATTGGTAATACAACCAAGGATACAACTAAAAAATAGTAACTAAGAACCTAAGAGATAATTTCCAAGACAAGAAACACAGAATAACCCTAATACATTCTCTCTTTTTAGATTCATGGGAAATTGTCTTATATAATTATTACATACATCTTGATTAGAAATTCTCGATTGGAACATGTACTAAATTATCAATTCTTTTATTGAACTATTTGTCTCCCTCTTGAATTTCATTTATATAATTTTGCAAAAGTGGTGAACCAATTTGTTATTAGCCTTTTCCTCTTGTTGAAGGATACCACGACTAAAATGAATGTTGAACATTGTTGAGAAATTGAAATATTGGTTGATTTTGTTATTGGCACAAAAACTAAAAATATTGGTTAAAGAACTTTGTCTCACTAGATTCGATGGGTCATATCCCCCAACCGTGCATAGTATATAATTGACAATTAAAGGTCCCCCAACACTGGTTACCCCACAAGAAGATCTTATGTTCTCTCATAGAGAGGAGGATACTAGGAACTCAGCCACTGGTGAAGAAAAAAATATTAGATTGATTGTGCCAATAGATAAATTGTTTCATTTTGCATAGTTGGATATCTTGATATTAGTTTTGATAATATCTTTATTGTTTCCAGTTAACACTTTGACTTGTTATACCTTTCTGAAGCTAACAAGTTAGCTAGACTAATCTCTTATTAATACCATAATCCACCAAGTAAACTTATATATATTTGATTACATAAATCCTTATTTTTTAAAGTAGTGTAATAGTTGAATTTCGTACCAGCCTTACTAACCTATATTATCCCTTCTTGGGGTCTATTTGTGGTTTTTTTCCCTCTGGGAACTCATGGACAAGTGGTACAAAGAAGAATTAGAAGAGACATCTAGGAGTCATCCCCTATTGAAGAGTAGATAAGACTTATTCAAAATCTTACTTAGTAGTCCAATGTATAAATAAGCTTCCATGACTCTGATGTAAAGCATGATTGTAAAAATAGATTTGTTTATATTTTCTTATACTATTTTGTAAATATTCAACTGTAAAAATTAGATATTTACAACTTGGCATCTGAGACTGTAAATAGTCAGAACTCATGTACATCTTGTGGAAGTAAGAGTTAGATAACTAGTACACCTATACTTAGACAAATAGTTTACAACCCACCCTAGTTTTTCGAGCCCTTCCTACCTAAGATAGAAATGGAAAGTTAGGTGAAATTAGTTTCTAAATATACCATTTAATAACATCACCATGTAAGTAGAATGATCTGAGGTTCTAAGGAAGAATTTTTAGTGAAGGTTCTAACATAATTACTTCCAATCCACTTAGGTGGTGGTGGGGTTTCCTAACTTTACATACTGACCTGGACAAGGAAATTTCTACTACTTGGGGAAAATCATAAATCATAGACATAATCGTCAACCCAAATAAGGGTGTAAAAAAAAGAACATTTGATTACAACTATTGAACAAAATAGTAGTACAAAGGAAGATAGTCATACTAGAAGCCCTAAGTTTGAATTTGTAAGTCTGTGATTAGTAGGACAGATAAGATACCCTAGTGACCCTTTATCCCCTAGAAATCCTATTTTCACATTTGAGCAAAGTAGTTAGTATAGTGGAGTAATGTTTAGTATGGTGACTGACGCTAAGATGTCATTGTGACTTAGTCCTTGCATTGATTTTGGCCATTATTTAGTTTCACATCGTAAACTTTTTTCAATCGAGAAATTATTATTTTTATAATACTACATGTACAAAGAAAAAGATTTTTGGAATTTTATGGATGATTTCTTGAGCTAAGTCTCAATCAAGGAGACATGATAAAACCTTAAAGGAGAAACTTAGAGTTGGTGAAGAATACTACATTTTAGTTGACATGCATATTTAGACTTTTAGTGGAATCCTTTTAAGGAGTCGTAACATACTCGAATTTTGATTCAAGGCTACATCCCTTATTTTACTATGCCCCTTATGGGGGTATGTTTGTATAGATCCATTACTCCCTAAATAAGATTACATTAAGAGTAATTGGCAGTCAGGTCATATTTAGCTTATCAAATATATGTTCATGTGAAGTCTTAGAGTTCCTTAATAAATTAAGTTCACTAATAGGTTATATTTTTATGTGAAATTGTAAAATAAAATAATTTCTTACTAGATGACACCCTAGAGCCCTTCTAAACTTTATGGATGAAAGGAATCAATTGATGCATCAATTTGAATAAATGGGGAATATATTCATTACATGTAATGTTATCATCTGAATAAAGAAAATAGATGTCAAATAATGTTAAAGTGAGAAATTAATGTTGATGTTGGGTTCCTCATATCCTATTTGGCCTACATGCCAAATTTCATATCAATCTGACTCCGATTACTCCTTCAATTAAATTAGAAGGAGAAAGACTGTAATACCCTAAGTTTGATAACCAAATTTATTATCACATTTGATTGGCATTTCTATTTCCTTATCCCTATAACCCAACACATCTTCCCATTGACGCGCTCAAAGCGACGCTCGTGGCATGCCTCCATGACTACTTCAACTCTCTCTCTTCCTCTCATCATCTTCTCTTCAATTACATCCTCTCCTTCCCCCTCTCCTCTGCCTTAGTCATTGTCTATTTTGTCCTCCATTACTTCTTGAGTTCCCTCAACCATAGCGGCCCAATTTGTTCTTCATTGTCTCCACACCAGCACTGGTGTCGACACCTAGGAAGCAGCTGATGATGTGGTCTCATGTCCAGTAGGTAACCACGATTTTTCCCTCCTCTTTCATCCCTCCTTCTCCACTGCCACACCTAGCTAAATCTAGCTAGCCCTATTCCTCCTTCCCCCTTACGCCCAACTATTGTGGCAGTAGAGAGAAAGAACCACCCATTGTGGTAGATGTTGCTAGCCTAACCACAACCACACAACCAGGACAACATCCTCAACCTAGCCACAACTCACTCTTCTTTTTCTCCTATTCTGACCTTGCTTTGAAGCTCTACTGCCAAAAGGAAGCCATGGACATTGCAAGCTTCCTCAACCACCAAACATGAAGGACCACATCCCCTGTTCTCCTCTACCTCGTCTACTTGCATCTAAATGGCTGTTGCTCCCTTTTGCCCTTGCATCAACCTTGTCCACCGCCACTGCCTCGACATCCACTCCACCAACCTCGCCTGCAACCTAGGATGTTGCCATTAGCCATTATTGATGTGCCGCTGGTAGTTTCAATCCATCATAGCACTACCGTTGATCCCATCTTCCTTTTCCAATACACAACCTCTTCAACCTCAATCATGTATAAGACGGATTTGTAGAAGGCATATGCAGACCTACAATCATCCATGACATCATGCCCGTAGACTTCATATCTGCTGCCTAGTTTGACAATGGGAACCCCATGGAAGGTTTCGTCGGGAGCCATGCCAAGGCATGGTGCACAAAGACATCATTCTAGAAAACATCATCTTCTCCTTCCTTACTCCTAACTGAATTAGAAAACTCACTCATTGCCTTTTCATAGGACAACCTAGCTTATGGGGCTCAACTGATTCAAATTCCACTGTGGATAGCACAACTACTAAATTCAACATACAATCATTGCTGATCCAGTCTGACAAGAAGGATGGAGCAACACCATGCATTAAACCTTCTTCTTGGGATACTTGTTACTGATGACTTCAGAAGAAGGTATGTCCTCATCTATATGTATTCAAATTTACGAACACAAATGATAAGAAGAAACAGATACAAACCTGAAAACATTATCCTAATTAACTTAGTAGACCCCTATACATATGCATATATACTTATCATGAGAATGCATATATGTACTACTGTATTAGTGATATAAGCAGGTATAGTAGCATGAGGCTTCCTATAATTTGCATTTGAAAGGATCTAATTGAGAAGACTAAGTATGACAATAGTCCAGTTAATATCTTAGAGTAACTTAAGTAGTCATATATCCCAATCATAAAACTCTATAGTATATATGTATAGTTATAAACATATATGTCATATATCACTAATATAAATACATAGCAAATCAATAGTGTTTTACTGTAATTGATTCAATATAAATCCATTTCATAATATACTGCTATAATAGATAGCAAGTGATAATCATGAGGACAATTTGCATAAAAGACCCATTTGGAATTATAGAACAAACTTGATAATCAATTGCATCATTTAGATAATGTGTTAATGAAAATATACTAGTGGATAGTATACAGTAAATATACATGTAGTATTATTGAGCCTAAGAATAATACAATACATTTAATATTTGGGATATTTCATACAATGTTTGAAACTAAATTGAGTTCCAAACTAGACATAATAAGGGATGGTTGTATAAATCAGTGGAACCTAAATTTCAATCATAATAAATACATAAGTTCATTGATGGTAAGTAGATAGAAATATGCAATTTCAAGCAACTTATATTGGTAATATATCCCACATAGTCATATTCTACTCTATCCTATAAATGAGTAGTAAATATACTTTAGAAAATCTGATATCAATTTATAAGCCACGAGTCTCAAATTAAAACACCTTTAGTAAATACTTTGAGTGAATGATCAACTTAAAAGAATATTATGATAGACTATTATGTTTATATATATATACCACCTCTAGGTGGATAAGGTCGAACTAGGATTCCCCTTAGAAGTAGGGTTAGTTGTGAACATCAAATATCTACATCCTCTATTTTGTTTTGGGCATTAATTAACTGAAACCTACATTCTTTTATTGAGGCATCTCTTGTACTTTAACTCTTTTGGAAATACATTTGTTTGGATATTCATATTCCTTATCTTGATTCATTACATTCATGTGGATATCAAACTACTCTATTTATATGGGTTCTTGGACCCCACTTTCTCTGAATATCTTTTAATGTGAAATTGACTTAAATGATAGTCTTGCCACTCTATTTATGCATGTTGCATATTTGACTAGAATATCTAGAATAGTGGGGCTTATGTACAACCATACTTATAAAGGGTGCATGTATTGCACTGCGAGTGATCGTATCCACCCTTATTTCTTTTAGGCCATTATCCTATGGTGTTATGGCCCTATTTTAGGTATATTTAGTCTACATTGTTATGCATGCAAATGTTTATTATTTTAAATTGGAATTGTGACTTACTATTATGGCAAGACACTTTTATTCTCATACTTGTAATCTGAATATTAATACGCCTCATTTTTTGTTACATTTCTTTTGAACTTACCTAATTGCAAATAGCCCCTTCTTGTGAGAACATCTCGTTTTGCCCTTTTAACCTAATTTAATGCCCAAAGTGTTTATTATATGTTCATACTTAGCCTTTGCTAACCTATACCTTGTTTCCTATATTCTAGATGATGTTCCCTTCCACCCAGGTGTAGGAACTTTAGAAAACAAGGATCTACAAAGATCGTATACATGGCCCTAGAACTAAGGATAGCTTGGAATGGCTAGGTTACCCTATGCCACTGACTTTAATGGTAGTTAGTTCAAACTCAAGTAATACCATTATGTTTGTTGAGAAATAATTGTATACGGATATTGTAAATTTGTAATAGTTTTGTTTCCATTGCTTTATTATTACACGTCACTTATATTGTACCATCTGAGTGGTTCCCCTCTCAGGTCACACTCTTTATAGGAATGGAGAGTAATACTTAACTAGGTCATGGTCATGTTGATTTTGAGGATGAAATCATTTTTAAGGGATGAAGAGTTGTAACATACCAAACTTTTGTACCAAACTTTATGTTGAGCTATTATACATGATTCTATCAAATTGATTTTGTTTTTTTATTTCTATGCATAATTTAAATTCAATGAATTATCCTAAAAATCAAGCACCAAAGTGCAATTTCCCTTATTTTTTATCTTTTCATCACATTTGGGACCCACATGTGCATAATCAAACTCAAATGTGAATTATTGGCAATGGAATCACATGAAGAAAAAGAACATATTTCAAAGTGATTTTATTGTGAGGATATATAAACGTGGGGTTTGGAATTGATAAAACCAAAGTATTATATTCTTACAATTTTAAATACATTAATGTAGACCCACATCAAAAATTTTAGATTGATCAGGACATAATGCATCCAAGAGGAATTAATGAATGAAAAATATTTTGAGATTCATCGAAAAACTGTTCAATAATGGTATTAGAAAGAAAAAAATAGCCAGGTAACATTGTGGGTCGTCTTCTCTACACGATTCGATGATCATTACCCTAGTATGGAGTGACGATGAACATGAACCTCACTTCTCTGCTTCACTCTCTCCCCCATCCTCACTTATCGCGTGCATCCACATGACTCGCCACTCTCATCCTCTTCAAATGACAATCACACTGTTTGCCCCGTAACTCTAAATGTTGATATGAAAATGATAGTAAATATGTCACAACCCTAATTGTAAACTGGCAACCCACTAGTCCTCCTATTGCTCCCACTCTTCCTAGTTGTTTCACACTCCTAAAACCCTAGAACATATCCCTTCCCCTATATAGCTTTAGACCAGACCTATAACATGATGAATCGGGTGGTAGATTACGAACGTTGCAAATTCCTACCCTCATTACGCCTCCTGCAAACCCCATGTTTCCGATCATACTATAGATACCTTATCAACCATTAGGACCTAGTGTCCAATCCTCCTCAGCCTTGGAAGACCTTTTCCTCTCTTTAGATTGTTGCCTAACTTCCATCCTCTTACTATTGACACCCTCGCTAGAAAGCCAAGACTAGCTCCAACTATGACTGCCACCAAAGACCTGCAACCATGTGGGACATCTGCAAACCAACCTCTTAGACACTACGATCTGGAAGAGAAATGCCTAGCAACTAAGACAAATATACCTGGCTCTTTTTCCCTAGCCATGATCATCCACACAGCCATCAAGTATTTTGCAAGGTGTTGATGACCTGTAGTATCCTTGCAGTCACCTTCATTGATGTCAACTTCATCTACTACTAAAGAAAAAATCTGTAAAGACTTGTTAGCTGAGGGATATACCCATGATGTAATTTCCATATAGAACAAAGAAGTTGAAGGTCAGATGGGAGAGTATATATGCAACTTAGAAACTTTCCTTGGAACCTGATCCATAAGAAATCATTCGAGTTCCTCATCTCATGTTTGTACCCTTCCTATAGATCAAATTCTGGAGACAATATTTGATTTTGATTTGAAGATAATGGAAACATTAAAATATATAGATCTTAAACAAATGGGTAACTCAAATAAGCAAAAAATATCTTAACTGCAGAACACTAGTTCGGACGACTATAGAAAGGCTAAGCAAATAATCATATCATTTTGGAATACTACCTGTATTAGTGATTGGGACTCTCATCTCCTATACATATATACCATATTCATGTTGTGAGACTAGTATGTAAGAATATAGAATGGATGTTTTAGCAATATTTATATAGTTATAGAGATATATTATGATAATATTATATGTACTAAACTACAAATATCAATACATTGTAGGTTTATAATCACTAAATCTAGAAAAAAATTAATGGAGGAGATCAACATATTTTTTAGATATGGTAATAAATATAAATGATAATAAGCACCTAGTCAATTGAACTTATGATGTGTAGGTGTATTAATAACTAATAAATTATAAATATTACATATGAATATAGGAAAAATATATATATGTAGATCTATCTATTTGAATGAAAAGATATATGAGAGAGAGTATATTAATGTGAATTAAGAAAACCCACTATGACTTATATTAGTGTATTATATTAGGTCAAAACCATAGTACAATAATCATTTAATGACTTATATGAAAAAAAAATGACAATGAAGCTAAGAGATAATTTCCAAACCAATAAACATTGAATAACCCTAGTACATTCTATCTTTCTAGATTTGTGAGAAATCAACTTCTTTTATTCTTTTAGACATCTTGATTGGAAATTCTCGATTGGAACATGTACTAAATTCTTGATTCTTTTATTGAATGATTTCTCTCTCTATCTCTTGAGTTTCATTTATAATTTTGCAAAAGCGGTGAACCAATTTGTTATTAGCCTTTACCTCTTATTGAAGGCCACCACGACTAAGTTGAATGTTGAACATTGTTGAGAAACTAAAATATCAGTTGATTTTGATTTTGGCACAAAAACTCAAAATACTGGCTATAGAGCTTTGGCTCACAAGATTCGGCAGGTAATATCCCCCAACCTTGTGCATTGGATAATAGAAAATTAGATGTCCCCAGTCCTGGTTACCCCCATAGGCAAAAGTGTCATTCTCTCATACAGGGGAGGACACTAGGAACTTAGGCATTGGCAAAGACAAAATATTAGATTGATTGTTCCAATGGATAAATCATTTCATTTTGCATAATTGGATATCTTGATATCAGGTTGATAATATATTTATTGTTTCTTGTTACCACTTTGACTTGTTATACCTTTTTGAAACTAGCATGATAGCTAGACTATACTCTTATTCATACCATAGTACACCAATCAAACATTCCTATATTTCATTAAATAAATCCTTATTTTTTAAATAGCTCAATTATTGAATTTAGTACCAGCCTCACTGACCTATATTTTCTCTTCTTGGGGTCCATTTATGTTTTTTTCCCTCTGAGAACTCATGAATAGGTGACGTGAAGAAGAACTAGAAAATATGTGTAGGATTCGTTCCCTATTGAAGAGTAGACATGACTTATTCAAAATCATAATGTATAGTCTTATGTATAAATAATCTTTCACAACTATGATGAAAAGCATGACTGTAAAAAAAGATTTGTACATATTTTTTGATATTTTTTTGTAAATATTTGACCGTAAAGATTGGATATTTACACAACCCAAGAAGTCTTACCTTTCTTATATTTTTTATTTTTAAATTTTAGACTTTCTAATTTCTCTTTCAATGGCCCCCATAGTTTTTCCTCCCCCTATGCAATTTTGCTTTTAATGTAATTTTCATCTTATTAGTGCTATTGTAGATAGAATAAAATGTAATTGGTGATGAGCGGATGATTAATTTATGACAAGTAAAACTAAATATGTGAAGCCCAATTATTAAATAAATAACTCAAGAATCAATAGATATAACAAAGTAAATTTTCTATCAATTAATTATGCAAGATTTCCTTCATAAAAAAGATCCTTCGTCAAAGAAATGGCTTCATTAATATACAACAAATTAAATTATCATCGATCTTGAAGCTTGCATGTTTGCCAAAGTTTACACCTTGAAATTCCATTGAAGGAGAAAACCAAGAAGTACCATCAGAAGGTGTATCCAGATGCTCCATCGAAAGATGTTACTGATTCTTTGTTGGTATAGACCATCATATATTCCCATGATAGCTCAAAGCAAGGGATAGAGAAACCATCTATTTGCAACATACCCCCTTTTATGGGTAATTGGCCTAGGATACCATTGGAAGACACCATCAGTACATCTGAACCTACCTTTTTGTCAATTGACAACTTCTACTTCTTTAGAAACTAGTGTATCGACTGAAGAAATAGTGGGACCCTCCAACACTAAAACTCCAGGGTATAAAAGCAAGGAGGTTCCTATAGATGTAATCTCCTAAAAAACCCTAGTCACCTAAGAAAGAGAGTTAAGAAAACCTATTTTCCTCTCTAATCTCCTATTTCCATTGATTGAGCTACCTCTCATTTTGATCGGTTCTTTGTTGCCCACCTCCATCCATCAACACTCGACTCCCATCCACTGACAAAAATACTCCACCTCAAAAAAACCATAGTTGACCTCACCAATGTTTACAAAAAGGCCATTGCTAACCCTAGTCTCCATTATGCAATGTTTGAAGGAAGATCGACTGCCCCAACAATGAATTAGGCCAACGAGGTATTGTGAGGTCATTAACTTCATTATCAAGACAAAATGGTGTTCTTTACAACTAAGAAAGAATGAATGGTCAATGGTGATCATCCTAGCCAGTAGACAAACAACTCTTAGCTCCCTGCCCGATGAATCACTATGTAAGGTACATTTTACCTCCATGCACCTACTGTTTAACAACTGATTCATGATGATTTTCCTTACATCCTTTTTTTGAAAGGACTTGATTTTTGTTGAATTCAACTTCCCCATTGCTTTAGTGACAAAACCCTAGGTTATTTTTATTGGTTCTTCCCAAACGAGTTTGATCAGAGATACTTCACCCCTTTGTGTTTGACAATGATTCCTTATACCTACTCTATGTCTTTACATCTGACCCCCATTCATCATTGATGTTATCTTTCTCCATTGGAAAAGGTAACATGATCCTTTCCATTCACAAAAAAATCTATATTCCCATTGGTTATTTAAACCATCTATTTCCATCAGTTGTCATGCCTCCACTTGACCTATTTTCACCAATTGACTTGCCCTAAGTTTATAGATTGACAACAAGACAACATTGTTATCTTCAGCCTATAATAGCCTTTTGCGTGAGAGATAAACATATCAACATAGCATCTAGTTGGAATGGGAGGAAAAACAAGTTTTCCAAAGTCTCATCTACCCCCATCCCTAGCTAAAAGGATGAAGGAGGTAGATATATTGAAGTAAAATTTGTAAAAAGAACATATGGAGAAGGCAGAGAACCTGAATGCTAAGACAAAAAGGCACTTAGAAGAACATGGTGACCCTACTCTAGAGATCATGAGAGCTATGTATGAGACTGACTACATGAAACACCTACACACACCCAACCCGTAATTATCTTCATAGTCAGTAGATACATAAGGGACAAAGTCTTTTGAATATATCCCTATTATGGAAGGTGCACATATCAATAAAAGAAGATGATCAACCCTTTTCCCAGTGGTGGTAAAGAAAAAATGTCCAGGGTAGCTAAAGGAGGAGGACATGATGGGGAGGAAGACTAGAAGGGAACAAGAGCAAGAAATTCTGAGATAGCCATATGGGGTTGTTGCTAATGTCCTAGACTTATCATGAACTTAATCCTCTATCCAACCTAAAAATTACTCCAAGCTTAGGATGATGAGCATCAGAAGAGCTGGGATGACATGGTAAAAAAGAGAACTTTTAAAGCAACTAGGTATGGATGTGTCTGCACTCTAACCAAGTTTGGGATATACAACAGGTGAAGGAATTTTTGGGTGCCACAAATCTACACCAGATGTTCTTCAATGACCAAAGGTCATATGAACATATCACCCTAGAATTCTTTTCTTATTTAACTAAGTTTCCAAATAAGAAAGAAGAAGTTGAAGAATGTGCAACACCATACAAACTAGTTGTCATGCCAATGAATACAGACTTCATTCTAATAGAGTATATGTTGAACTCCTTCTTTAAAAAAATAGAGGAAGAAGTTGCACTCACAAAAAAGGCAAGAGAGGACAGAGAGTCAAGAGAGTACAACACCCAAAAAACTCAGGTACGATTGTCATGAGAATCAATGCATACTCCCGGGTAATCAAATACCTCTTAAATTAATTTTGGCCTTATGTGCGTAGTTCACAAGATTGTTGTCTATGCAATATTTACATGAGTCGACACTAGGAATATGACCAGGGACACCCAAAAAACTCGGATACGATTGTCATGAGAATTAGTGCATACTCTAGGGTAATCAAAGACCTCTTAAATTAATTTTGGCCTTATGTGTGTAGTTTACAAGATTGTTGTCTATGCAATATTTACCTGAGTTGACACTAGGAATATGACTAGGGATGGCATCCACATCTTATGAATCTTCATGTAAAAGAAGCCAATGAAATATGAAGGGTTCTAATCGACACACTAACAATGGAAAGTAGTCTTGAGGGATTGAAAGAACTTTGCACGGGAGGCCTAATCACATACATAAAACATAGGCTTCTGTATCCTAGGATACTCAAAAACTTCATAGAGACAAGGGACATAGATTTATGACGTGATGTACATAACATAAACAAGTGTTCAGGAAAGGAAGAAGAACAATCTACTCTATAGATTCAAGAAAACAAATGATTTGCTACCCTTTCCAGAGATGAGCTCCTACAACTATGAAAAACTCATCTCCTCGATGGGTGGCATTCTAATTATGAAGTTAGGGTCTACCCCTCACCCTTAGGTTAGCAAGCCCCAAGCAGAACACACCACCCATGCTAAAGCAGGTCAACCATTAGGGCATACTAGATGCCTAGGATAATAGCAATGTCCCCAGAAAGAACACAACATCACCTGGAAGGGAGAAACCTTCTACATCCTAACTTCAACAAAAAGGTTCAGTACAAGAGTAAATGACTACACCAC
Source organism: Alisma plantago-aquatica (assembly GCA_963693085.1). Taxonomy (NCBI): domain Eukaryota; kingdom Viridiplantae; phylum Streptophyta; class Magnoliopsida; order Alismatales; family Alismataceae; genus Alisma; species Alisma plantago-aquatica. The sequence goes on from OY856411.1 coordinate 1,410,550,743, forward strand.
CTATCACCATGCTAGAAGAACATATAATTTTCCTACCAAAAAGATGTTGACCTAACATTTTTACGTTGTCCATATTTTGATGTTGACTTAACTATTCCATTCATATGTATCTAATATGTCTATTTGAGATCAATTTCAAGTATTAGGTACATGAAAAGAGTGAATTCAAGCAAGCCCTAGCTTGACCAAAAAAGCCAAAATCAATGCAAGTGCACTTTTGTGGAAAAGGCCTTAAATCTATTAGAACAAATTTGTAAATCACTTGTATTGATGCAATGACTTGTAACTAAGCTGAGAAAAATATAAAATGCACTAAAATTGAATATTTAAGCACTTTTATGGAACTTACCAAAATTCATAACATGCACTTTTATCGGCCGAGTTTTCTTCTCATGAAACTTGACTGACAAACTATGTGAGTTTTATTAACTACTAGGGTCGGCCGAGTTTGTCCCAGTGACAACTTGACCTACACCCTACATAGGAAAATCAATTTTAAGTTGTCAACCGAGTTTCATCTAGGATAAACTCGATTGATGACTCAAAATTTATTTATCACATAGTGCTATTGGTCAAGTTACCTTTATTGAAACTCAACCAACAACACTGCACAGAATGTGCAAAAAAGTGTTTCTAACTGTAGAAGTGTTGCAAAACTTGAAAAAATATAAGTTTCAACACCCCAAATGGCTAGAATTCATTCCTAAGTGCATATACTAGTTAGTAGACACCCCCAAATATAAATAGAGGCTCTTGGACTTCATTCCAAGTTTACCTTTTTATGCTCCTTGATATAGTTGAGTGTTTTGTCTACTAAGATCCCCTTTCTCTCTCAAGATTGCTACATGTTTACATCAATATGAGTGAGATAGGTTTATTGTAAGAGAGATGCTCCATTGTACACTTTGTGAAGCTCTCAACTTCCCTTTCCCAATCCCCTTTCTCAAAGAAAAGATGGTGAAAGCTTCTCCATGGTGAAGGTGAAGAAGAAGGCTGGAGATCCAAGAGAATAGTGGGTAATTCCTTTAAGGCGTAAGAGTTGTTATAAGAGTAGATCTCTATGGTGAAGGAGGCTAGCTCATTGCAAAAGTGGGTAAGCCCTTTTAAAGGTAGAAGACTCTTTCTCTAGGATGGGTAAGTCCTTGTAATGTTATTGGATCCTTTGATCCTTAAAAGGAAAGCTAGGCACCCTTGACCTTAGAACAGTGTAGTCATATCATATCTCTTATAATGGAATATAAGAAGTATGCAATTGTTGCAAATCCTATAGATTGACCCTTCTAGGTAGTGAAAGTACATCTCCTAGTTTGGAGTTTCAAACCACTATACATAGCTTGTGTTCTTGTCCTTGTTCAATCACTCTCATCCTTGCTATGTTTGCTTAGTTGCACTCAAATTCCATATCAACAACCTTAAGTTGTGATACATAGTTGTATTCACACCCCTCTAGAGCCCATTGATCCTACAAGTAGTATTAGAGCAGGTCTTCACCAAGACAAGTGCTCCTAAAAGATAGAAGATAGGTGAGAATTTGTTGGGGTCCCTTAACATAGAAGATGGATTCTCTACGTGTCCTCTCATATTCGACGACACAAAATTCCTCTACTGGAGAAGAAGGATGCAAATATACCTTCAAAGGATGAGCTATGTGATGTAAAGAGTGGTTGCTTATCCATACAAAGAACAAGAGGGATATATTTCTACTTGGAATGCAACTTCTACGAAGAAGGCTCAAATAAATGTCGAGGCAATAAGCAACATCTATTTAGACTGAATTCAATAGGATCTCCGCTTGGGATACAACTTAGGAGATATGGGATAAGCTTTGTGTCACCTATGAAGGTACCAAGCAAGTCAAGGAATTAAAGCTATACATGTTTGATGGAATTTTTGAGAACTTCAAAATGGGAAGGAAAGAAAGAATTGTTAAAATGTATGCTAGGATCAACAAAATTGTGAATTGGCTTGTGACTTTGGGAAAACCCATGGACCAAAGGAAGGTCAACTCAAAGATTCTTAGATCTCTTCCCAAGAGGTGGCAATCCAAGGTGACCTCCATTGAAGAAACAAAGAGTCTTGATGATATTCCTATTAATAACTCATTGGGAATCTCCAAGCTTTTAAAGTGTGGCTTGTAAGTCAAGAAGAAGAAGAAAAGATAGAACATAAGGAGTCAAAGAAGATAAAGGATGTAGCCTTCAAAGCCCAAATGGAGGCCATTGTTTTTCAAAAAGAACTTGTGTGCAGGCCCACTCCTCCCTATAGTGAAGATGAAGCCCATAGTGATATTGAAGCTCATTAATCTAAGGGGAAACACTTCAAGGGAAAGACCTACTCCTCTACTCCTAGATGCTATGAATGTGGACAAAAGGGACATTACAAGAATGATTGTCCCAAGGCATAGAAGTCACATAAGAAAAGTAGATTTAAGAAGGAGGACTACAACAAGGAGAGAAAATTCAAGAAGAGGGAGAAGAAGGAAATAAGAGGCAAAGATGTTGTTGATTCCTCTTGGGAGGAGTATTCCTCAAGTGCTTCTGGCTCAAATGAAGGAGAGTGTCATCTTGTACCATGTCCTCAACAAGTGAAGACATAGGTGAGGTAAGTGAGGTACGTTTGTATGAACTTTCTAAAGATGCTCTCATTGATATGATTCAGGCTTCCCGTTCTTCTTACACCAAGTGAAAATATAAAAAGATGAGATTAGGGAAAATCATAGATGATCTACATGCTAGAATTGAAATTCTTGAAACAAATGAAAAAGTTCATCTTAATAGCATATATTCTTTGCAAGGGAAATTCCTTGATCTAGAACGTAATGGAGTTGAAATAAAAAATGGTGTTTATCTAAAGAAAATGAATGATCTTAAAAATGAAAACCAAATCTATGTTGATGAGCTTGTTATGCTAAGAACTAAAAATGCTAGACTTCTTGCTAAAACTAATGATATTGAATATAGACCTATCTTGCCTAGTAAAGAAGTAGCTAGTATAACTCTTGAAAAATATTCTTATTTGACTAAATCCCTCTATTTGGAGGCTGACCTTTTCCATAATCTAGATGATCTTGCTAGTCTTTCTTTTGTAGTCCTTACTCTTAGTGATGATAACCATAGACTTAGATAGACCTTGCAAAAGTTCCTCAAAGGGAAAAAGTCCCTAAATTAAGTCCTAGAGCACTCTACCAAACAAGTGGGTGATAGTGGTTTGGGATATGAGGGAGCCCATAAGTACAAAGAGAAAGGTAAGAAAAAGAGAAAGGGGCCTTCAATATACCATGGAGAGACTTCTAAATCTAAGGAATCTATGGTTTTCTCTCATTTTAAGTGTGATGATCATTACTCTACTTTTTGTCCTTATAAAGAGAAGGGGACCAACCCAAACATGAAATGGGTCCCAAGCTAACTCCAGATCCTAATGTTTGAATTGGGCACTGACATCTCCTTTCTATGTAGGATAAAGATAAATGGATTGTTGATAGTGGATGACTGGTGATAGGATCCACTTCAACACTCTCACGAAAAAGAAAGGAGGTGCACTGACATTTGGGGGCAACAAGAAAGGTAAAGTAATTGGTGAGGGTGATGTAGGTGATTCACTATGCATAAAGAACGTTCTTCTTGTGGATGGCCTACATCACAATTTAATTAGTTTTAGCCAACTTTGTGATAATGGATATCTTATTCTCTTTACTTCAGATGAATGATTGCTTCTAGATTCCCTCTCATACAATGTCATATATAAGGGAACAAGAAGTGGAAATATTTATATTCTTCTTCTGGACTTTCTTAAGGCTATTCTTGGTAAATGCCTAGTTGTTGATAAAAATGATGTATCTTTGTGGCACCGTAGGCTTGGTCATGTAAATATGCATCAATTGAAGTATTAGAGCAAAAAGGACTCAATCAAAGGACTTCCTAAATTGGAATTTGAGAAGGATGAGAAATGCCAAGCTTGCACTGAAGGAAAGAAAGTCAAACCCTCCTTTAAATCCAAAGGAGTCCTTAGCACCAAGAGAGATCTTGAACTTCTTCATATTGATCTATTTGGACCAAATAGAAATCAATCACTTTGTGGTAGTTATTGTTGTCTTGTGATTGTCAGTGATTCCTCCCATTTTGCATGGACTTTCTTTTTGGTTAGAAAAAGTGATACTCTTGATGTTTTATTGGATTTTTGCAAATGAATTGAGAATGAAGCTTGTTTCTGTATCATGTCTATCCATATTAAGCATGGGGGAGAATTTGAAAATGACTTGTTTGAACACTTTTATGAGAATTTCAATTATTCGCACAATTTTTCTCCCCCCTATACACCTCAACAAAATGGGGTAGTTGAGAGGAAGAATATTTCTTCACAAGAAATGGATAGAACAAAGCTTTTGGAGTATGATATTCCCAAGAAGTTTTGGGTTGAAGATGTTTGCACCGCATGTTTTGTGCAAAATTGGGTTTTCACTCATACTTTACTTAAGAAAACCCCCTATGAGTTACAATGTGGTAGAAAGCCTTCAATCAACTTCTTTCATATATTTGGTTGTCCTTGCTTTGTCTTGAACACAAAAGACTCTCTTGATAAGTTTGATGTAAAATCTTATAAAACTTTCTTTCTTGGCTATAACACTACAAGTAGATCTTTTAGAGTTTTTAACATTACACTATCTAAAGTTGAAGAATCTATCAATGCTAAGTTTATTGAGACTAATCCTTCTATTTCCAAGAATATTTTGAATGATGACGTTGTAGATGAAGTGATTTCTGTATTGAAATAACTCAACATCAATGACAAAGGAAAAGGAGGTGGTTGTAGATGAAGAATAAAAAGAGGATGAAAAGAAGAATCCTACTTTCTAGTTTGCTAAAGATCATTAAAAAGAGCTCATAATTGGCATTCCTTTTGAAAGGGTGAATATGTGGGGTTCTATCAACAAAGAACAAGCCGATAATTCCTTCCTCTCACAACTTGAGCCCAAGAATGACAAAGAAGCTCTTAAAGATGATGAATGGATCCTAGCAATGCAAGAGGAACTAGAACAATTTGAAAAGAACAAAATGTGGACTCTAGTGCCAAGACTAAGTGATATAAATATCATTGGCACAAAGTGGGTCTACCGCAACAAGCTTGATGAAAGCGGTAAGGTGGTAAGAAATAAATCAAGGTTAGTATCACATGGTTATAATCAACAAGAAGGTATTAACTTTTTGTTAGATAATGGCTATGTCATGGGGAAATTTGACAGTACGCTCTTTCTTAAGCTCACTTCTAACAATTCTTGATTATTCAAATATTTGTTGATGATATCATTTTTTTGTGGGATTGATCTTGATCTTTGCAAGGAGTTTAGTTCTCTTATATAGAGTGAACTTGAAATGAGCATGATGGGGGACCTTACATTCTTCCTTAGCTTTCAAATCAAGAAAACCAAGAATGGAAACTTCATCAACCAAGGCAAGTACACAAGTGAACTCTTGAAGCACGTTGGGATGTAGAACTCAAACCAAAGGTTACTCCCATGTCCAACACCACCAAAATTGATAGAGATGAAGAAGGTGAAAAGGTAGATGAGAAGATCTATAGAGATATGATTGGTAGCTTACTATACTTAACTGCCTCTAGACCAGATATCGTGTTTAGTGTTGGCTTTTGTGCTAGATTTTGATCAAGTCCTAGAAAATATCATCTTATAGTTGTTAAGAGGATTCTAAGGTAGCTAGAAAAGACCCAAAATTTTGGACTATGGTATCCTAAGTCAAGGGACTTTACTCTCATAGCTTATAGTGATGCGGATTAAGTCAGGTGCTTAATTGATAGAAAGTGCACAAGTGGCACTTGCTTTCTCCTAGGACCATGCTTGGTTTCTTAGGTCTCTAAGAAACAAAGCACATTGGCTCTTTCATCTATCAAGGTTGAGTACATTATAGCTGGTAGTTGTTGTGCCCAAGTCATATGGATGAAGAAAATCCTCCAAGACTTCAATGTTTTCTATGATGCTTCTCCAATCTATCGCGATAATACTAGTGTAAATGCTCCAAGGTTTCAATGTTTTCTATGATGCTTCTCCTATCTATTGTGATAATACTAGTACAATAAGTCTATCTTACAATCCTATATTTCATAGTAGAGCCAAACACATAGAGGCCTCCACCATTTCCTTGATGACCACATTTGTATGAAAGATATCTATATCACTCATGTGGACACTAAAATCAACTCGCGAACATTTTCACTAAAATTCTAGCTAGAGAGGAATTTACATTTATTAGATTAAAACTACTTGTAACTATTCTTGATGATAATTCCATGCCTTCTAGATAAAATGTTCTCTTATCTCTATGTCGTTGATCATAAAATGCTCATTTTATACTTGTTGTGCTACAAATGCCAAGTTTCAATGCTTTATGTTTTGGTGTTTTTGCTTTCAATGGCAAACGCTTGCTTTATCGCAATATAGTAGCCAATGATGAGTCAAAAAGTGCCTTTATATGTTCAAAATACATGACAGGATGGAGAAATGCATTTGTATAGTGGTCTAGGACTCTAGAATTAAATTTCATAACTCGCTTGCAATCACCTTTGTCGGCCGAGTTTGTTCTGGGGCAACTCGACCAATAAGATGACCAAGGACTGAGCTGACAGAATGTCGGTCGAGTTTCCTAAATCAAAAACTTGATCAACAACACTATTGCACAAAAAATATAAAGGGAGTATTGACCGATTTTCTCCCTCTCAACTAGAGAAAACTCGACCGACCAGCCCCCTTTTGAGTTCATCCTTAAACCCTAGACCCTTCCAAACCTTCTCCTAGCCTTCTCTAGCCCTGTTTCACCTTCCCTAGAAATACCTAGCTGTTTGGGCACCCTATTGCTGGTCTTTTCTACTCCTATGGGCATCACCTACCTCTCTTCTCTTCTCCATGGCATCAAACATGATAAAAAGGAAAGGCCCTACTGATGTTCCTTCTTTGTCCATCTCTTCATGGGTCATTGGGTATGATGGTACCTCCTTTCTCAATTCCCAAGCTGTAAATTGATACAAGGAGTTGTTGCCTAGAAATACCTATCCTTTTAGACCTTTGATAGAATGAGGAAATGAGCTTTTGAAGGAAATTAAGAAGGTTTTTACAGTGCAAAACCTTAGTGCACTCTGTGTAGAGCGCTCATGCTTTTCAAAATTTCCAATCTAGCATGAAAGTTGTCCATGAATTCTATTCCAATCTAACATGGAACTTCACATCTTTAGTGCCACCCCCTAATACCCAAGTTTCCCTATCTTCCATGATTGCAGGGACTAATTTTAGCATCTCTGAGTACTCCTTAAATTAGTACTTATCTAGCTCTCATCCTCACAAGATTGGATTTTTTCCTATAACCAATACCATGACCTCCTTAATATTGAAGGATTCTCAAAGAGTTTTAACCCTGAGCTAACCCTTCCTGACATACACAAAACCCTGAAGAAACATGAGGTTCTTTATAGGAATAAGGATATCCTACCCTATTCTTCTCTTGACATAAGGACACATCTCATAGCACTTATAGTCAATTGCAATATCCACCCCAAGTGCAACCAAACAAATATTGTAGAGAACTCTATAGTGCTTATGTATAGTCTTCTTCAGAATGTCAAAGTCAAATGGGCCAGATATATTCTCCATCACATGACCTATTTTGACACTAAGAAGAATACCAGAGATTCCCACCCACCCTACCCAAACTTGATCTATGGTCTATTTCAGCATCATACTGAAAAATCTCTTTTCAAGGATCTTGGCTACAAAGCCAGTAGAAATGGGGTTTACATCAGTGACTCCACAATCAAGAAGTCCTTCCATCCCACCAACACCTCTACCCCTAGTGCATCCTCCTCTACCCATGATCCTCCTCCTCCTAAACCTACTTGTGAATCCTTTTCTATGTCTAATGACACAATCCTAGGCTACATGATGTATCAGAATGCATATCTGATGCAAGTTTAGGAGCACCTTCACCAGGACCTAGTTCAAATCATGTCTCACAGTAACTTGTCTAGCTCACACCCTTATCCCTCCTACCAGCCTTACCCAACCACTGATTGTGCTTGCTATTCATATGATCAGTTCTACTGGGTTCACCAGTATATTGCTTCCACTCTACCTCCTACCTATGGTGAGGGACCTACCCATGTTTCATCTCATCCTCAGCTTGATGTCACTTAGTTACTTGCACTCCCAATTCATCCTTCTACTACCATGCTTGCCAACTATGATTGGGTTTCTATACCCAAATATGAGCAAGCAAAAGCACTACTTACCTGCGAAATCTCCTTGGAAGAGCAATAACGACGGTGGCCCAGTCCTCATTCCTTTGTTCCTAATGAGGATAAGGAGATGGTTGATGATTCTGATGAGGATGAATGTGAGATTGCAAGTGATGAGGATGATGGTTCTGATGGTGATGGTGATGAGGACACAACTATACCTTCCACTACTGCACCTTTTGAGTCAGTTAGTGATCAGAACTACCAGCCCAATGAGGAGTTTGACTTGAACGAGCTTTATCTTTAGTTCCTAAACTCTAAAGTTCTCATATATATGTATTTCTGTAGCCTTTCATGTATTTTACATTGGGCACTATATCTGAGGACTACAATTTTTACATTTTGTCATTTTCTTTATCATTTGTAGTTTTCATCTTGAGAGGTCTTAATTTTGTTGTAATCTTATCATCTATACCTCTAACTCTATGCTCTTCTATATTTCATGAGTTATTGGTGTGTGCTTCCATATTTTGTTTATGACTTTAGTATATCTATTCTCTATGGCTTGTGTGTGTTGTTTGCAAATGGTGGTTGTATGTGGTGTTTGTGCACTTAGATAAGACTTGTTTTACCTCTTCTACCCCTTCCTTTTTGATATAACAGAGGGGGAGAAATGAGCTTAGCACATATTGAATTTGATCTTTTTCTAATTAATTTTCTAAAATATCTTGTGACTATGTAAGTGGACTCAAATAGAATATATATGTTATGGTTATGGTTTTGGAAGAACTAACCATACAGGTAAAGGTAAGCAAAAATTAAGGTTGCCATTGTACGTTCATGTATCCTCCTACATTGACAAGGTAAAAGTTTTAAATTCTAAGTTATTTTCAATATGCTAAGGAATGGTTTGTTATCTTCAAAAAGGGGGACAATGTTGACCTAAAAATTATTCATTGTCCATGTTTTTATGATGGCTTAACCATTACATTCACTTGTTCTCATATGGCTATTTTAGATCAATTTTAGGTATTAGGTATATGAAAAGAATGAATGCAAGCAAGATCTAGCTTGACCAAAAACAAGCCAAAATCAATGCAAGTGCACTTTTGTGGAAAATGCCTCAAATCTATTAGAACAATTTTGTGAATCACTTGTATTGATGCTATGACTTGTAACTAAGCTGAGAAAAATATAAAATGCACTTAAATTGAATATTTAAGCACTTTTTATGGCAGTTACCAAAATACATCACATGCACTTATATCATCTAAGTTTCCTTCTCTTGAAACTTTGTTGATAAATTATGTGAGTTTTGTTAACTTCCAAGGTCATCCAAGTTTGTCCTAATGACAACTCGACCAACACCCTGCACAAAATCAATTTTAAGCTGTTGGCTGAGTTTCATACATGATAAACTCGACCGATGACCCAAAGTTTCTTTGTCACATAGTGATATTGGTTGAGTTACCTTTATTGAAACTCGACTGAAAACACTGTATAAAATTTGCAAAAAAAGTGTTTCTAACTATTAGAGTGTTGCAAAACTTGAAAAAAATCGGTTGTAACACCCCAAATGGCCAGAATTCATTCCTAAGTGTATCTACTAGTTAGTAGACACCCCCGAATATAAATAGAGGCTATTGGCCTTCATTCCAAGTTTGCATTCTTATGCTCCTAGATATAGTTGAGTGGTTTTGTCTACTAAGAGCACCTTTCTCTCTCAATATTGCTATAGATCTACATCAATCTAAGTGGGATAGGTTCATTGTGAGAGAGATGCTCCATTTTACACCTTCTGAAGCTCTCAACTTCCCTTTCACAATCCCCTTTCTCAAAGAAAAGATGGTGAAAGCTTCTTCTTGGTGAAGGTGAAAAAGAAGGCTGAAGATCCAAGAGAAGAATGGGTGATTCCTTCAAGGTGGAAGAGTTGTTGCAAGAGTAGATATCCTTGGTGAAGGCGGCTAGCTTGTTGAAAAAGTGGGTAAGCCCTTATAAAGGTAGAAGACTTTTTCTCTAGGATGGGAAAGTCCTTGTAAGTTTATTGGCTCCTTTGATCTTTAAAAGGAAAGCTAAGTACCCTTGACCTTTGAACATGGAGGTCATATCATATCTCTTATAATGGAATATAAGAAGTGTGAAATGGTTGCAAATCCTAGATATTAACCCTTATAGGTAGTGTATGTACATCTCCTAGTTTGGAATTTTTAACCATATACATAGCTTGTGTTCTTGTGCTTGTTCAATCGCTCTCATCCTTGGTACATTTGCTTAGTTACACTCAAATTCCATATTAGAAAACTTATCTTGTGATATAATTTGAAGGTCTAATTAATGAATTTGGTTTAACGTTTTATAGATCTATTCATCCCCTAGAGCCCATTGATACTACAAAACACATCTAGAGAAGAGCAATCTCCCATTCTCTCTACTATCATAGTTTTGGGTCACCAAGTGCTTCCCTAGAGATAATACATCAAGGTGCCCATGAGACTGGGCCTCAACCACAAATAGCACAAGATAAGTCTGCAATTGAGGATCCATTGACAAGATAGGAGACTATTAAAGAGCCTCCTATTGATGAACCAAATTCCACAGTAAAAGAACTAATAGGTGATCTGTTCTTGAATAATGGAGGAGATGAACTACATTCCTCTACAAAAGAGATGCCCAAGAAGGAGGCCAACTCAGCTCCACATATTTCTACAAGAAGGAAAGCTCCAGAAGTGATGTAATTCATTAACATTTGGCATCAGTTTGATGGCATACATGAGATCATTTTTACATTAGTCAATAATATTTAATATTTATCTTTAGATGTACAAACACTAATGACATAGGTGAAGGAGGCGACGACACAAATTCAACCCATTGTGCACCTATTGGAACACATGGAGATCTTGGTAGCCAATCAATGCTAGATGATGAAGGTGATGTCTAACAAGGACAAATGAGTTGCCCAAATACAAAAGGAGTGTGACGAGCTACACAAAGAATTCAACCTACTGCAATAAAACTGTGCCTCTGAGGAGATAAAAAAAGGAAGGAAAAGCCTTTAACATCCGCACTGATTGAGGACCCAAGTGCTAAAAGAAAAATGACACAATAGGAAGGGGAGAGTCTATATATAGATACAGAACATAGTTATGATATCAAATGCAATGTAGTTGTGTCATTCTTGGTACAAGGTGTTGATATGTCAATATCCCTACTTGATGACTGTTCCATAGTGGTCCTTTCTAACAATGACAATGGGGAGATGTTTGTGAAAAATGTTGGTGATTGTAATAATGAAAACGATGATGAAGTGAATTATATTGCTTCCCCCATATAGTCAACAAATATATCTAAAACTATAGGGGAGAACAGTCATGACAAGGCTACTAGAGAGAACATCATCTACGATGACAATGAAGAAGTCACACATGCTCATGCAAAAGAAGCAACTGGGGAAAAGGAGACCTCTATACATAAGAAGGGGAGATAAGGGAAACTACATATGAAGTGATGGAAAATCTTAACGATCTCCTTTTCTACAAAGCCCTGAATCCACATCTCACAAACAAAGATATCAACGACAAATTCACATGCAACTAGCCTATAGTACATTCTAACAATGACCGGGTACATCAAAATGATGTGTTTGGGGAAAGTTATTACGAGGACATTTCTGAGGATGAGGAGGGAAACATAGATTCTCTATTTAGATAGGCCCCTAAGAGTTAGATAAGCCAGTCTTCCCCAAGCTCAAAGTCCTTTATGATATGACATCTACAGTGGGGATGCTTCTAAGAGATATCTATGTTTTGGCAAACATCCTAAACAAATCAATCATGAAAGTGATGTAATATTTAAGCAACAACAACTCATACTGATAAAGGAGGAGCTTCAAACAACATTTAGAACAAAATGTTTCTTCGCGGTCTTCTAGGGCACTATTATAAAAAAAATCATACAAAAAGATAAAGAGGGACCAATGTTCAATGGCACATCAAGTTTGTCTTCCAAACTCTATGAATACAACTCTAGAGCATCCTTAGTTAGAAAACTGATATATGTACTAAAGGGGAACCAATAGTATGAAGCTCGTCACTCTACCCTTCAAAGCTAGGGATCACTTTTTGATGATAGTAGTAGACTTGGTTGAATGGAAGATTGTCACACATAATTGTAACATTTGATATCTATGTGCAACATGATGATCTTTAGATACTTTGGGACCCTATGAGATGCAAAAGATCTTGATCATACTTGAGTATCTAATTAAGGGGACAAACAAATGGTATTACCCAAAATGGAAGGGTACCTCAATAAATTATGATGCCCCTCCCCAAAAAAACTTTTAAATCTAGGGAAAACGACTTCATCATACTTAGGATGATTGAAGACTTGATTAGGAGAATCTCTTTGGAAGATATCACTAGTGAAACCTTCCATGCACTTTAGGGACGTATGTCATGGAAACCATTCATGATAGGTGATTCTTTTATGACTGATGCATGAAGACCATTCCAAGGAGGATGTATACAACAATTTCTCTACCAAACAAGAAGACATGGAGAGAGGTACTTAAAACACTCTAGAAGGATCCTATGGAATAAGATATGCCAGCTCAAATCCCAACAAAACACTCTCCCTCTCATCTAGAACTAGAACTGATAGCAACCTATACAACTGAAGCACCTGAGACAAAATAGCAACCATAAACAAATCAAGAGGCCCCCCAATAAAAGGCCACATCAACAACCAATGTATCACCTGAGAAAATGGGCAAACAAATTTTTTGACAACTTTGATTGGCACTTATGCTATGGTGTGCCAAAGGAAGACTTAGATATCATTAGGGAAAGGCTAAAGCCTAAACAAGGTGATCTTGTAGTCATCTTCGAATGAGGGGATGTACAAGTTCTGAAGCCAGACCATTGTGAAACACTTACAATCAGAGGATACATGACTATGAAATCATGACATGTTACCAACTTTTTTTGGGTGATGAGCTAGATGACATATACATGGTTGTTAATGAACTCCTTAGGTACATGATCCTAAAAAAGGATTAAGAGAAGAAGAACAATTGATTGAGAAGATTAATACACACATCTCTTGAATCATCTCCTCCCTATCCTTCATGATGGGCATTGGACATTGCTATCTGTCGATACTATTGCTAAGAAATAAATTTTATACAACAACTCTGATGCAATGTACAACATGAATAGAACAACAAACAACACAAATTGTAATAGTGTAACAGAATAAAACACTGAACAATGCAGAAAGAGCATCATTGAGATAATACAAAATATGGTAGGGGTACTCAATAGAGAAAAGATATTTTGTTAATTCATTCTTTTGTCATAGGAGGACTTAAAACATGAAATAATTAAATGACTCCAACTTCCACATGTTTTTCTAGATGCAAATACTGGCCACTACAGACAAGGAGGTGGAATGATTCTATGATGCCTAGTACCACCATTTATGGGGTGCCTACACCGTCGAGTTGCTAAACTTTGAATGGGAAACTCAAGGACAACTTTGTTTACATCTAACCTCATCCTCTAATACTCTGGGGACAAAATAGAGTATAAGTTGGGAGTGAAATGGCAAGGTAGGTACACCCTCATTCCCATCTTTCTGATATGACCTTTCCTTTTCTATTTCTTTTCCTCTGCATATTCTGTTTAAAAAGTTTGGAAATTTGTTAGTTTGCACATGCTAGATAAATGAAACTTACTATTTTTTTTCTTGGTCAAGAATTTTATGAAAAAATGAAGGACAAAGTTTTGGCCTTAGGAAAGTTTTGATCCAATTTTCTTGGAAGTTATTTTCACTCCTAAACTAGATTTGTTTGTCTCCAAGATTTCCTTTAGAACATTATCTATCAAGTGACTAACTAGGGCAATAAATACAAACAAATTTGTTAGTGATCATTCTCATACATGATACCTACCTATGATGATACATATTGTTAATAAAAATGCTTGCTAGTGTCACATAATTTTTTGTTACCCTAAGTCCACACCCCTAATGACAACATAGCCAAAGGCGAGTGAACTTGGGTGCCGTACGTAGAATGGCACAATATTTCACACATGCAATATATATGTAAAAGCAGTAACAAGAAGATATAACATGATCCTAAAACTGGAGATAAGAGATATGTACCCATTTCTAGATTCAAGTATACCCATTCATAGTTTAGAGTCTTAAGTGCAAATGATCTTCATTTGGGAACTACAAATTTGATAAACAAAATATATCAATGCGAATGCATTGAGTACGCTATGAAAAACATGTAACCATAGTTTAAGAGTAATCTAAATGTTTCTTGGCTAGAAACATCATATAAATCAAGAATTAGAAATAAGGCATGAACACTTAGTGACATTATTTTATACAAAGTGTCTTTTAAGTGCATTCCATTATACTTCACAACATATTATGGCCATTGACCAACTTCTCTTTGGAAGGGTCCGTAAGGGTGCTCAAGATTAGATAACCCTTTTATCAACATGGTCTACCTTATCTTGACATATCAAGTAAGATGCCCAACCTTGTGCCCTTACCTCAAGAATATAGGTAGGTACATAAGGTTTGTATAATGGACAAGTTCAATTGTGATTGAGGTTTATTCAACATATCTCAATCAAAATGAACGTACTAATCATAGGCAACAAGTAGTTCAAAGAAGTAATTATCTATCCAAGCATTCATATGAACATACATACAAACAAGCCAATATCATAGTAGGGTCAAAAGATTGAGCATACCTCACAAGTAGCGTACATGATTAAGCATTGGATTTAGAAAACCATATGCAAAAAGCTTGACTAGATCTTAGCAATAAAGTCAGTCAATTAATCATGATATTACACCAAAGTATAATTGGATTAAAGATCAGCAAGATTAGGTCTCATTAGTCATAATCTTGGTGGTTGGATATGTCACCTAAGTCTAGATATCATATTATTCGACATCATTTTCAAGGTCTCAAACTAGGTCATGCATGTGCATTGTTAAGCTACATAGTACATAATGCGTTCATTAGCACTTAGAATGACACATCAAAACTAGATCAAGGATATATCATTAGAATTCTAAGATCTTAAATAGAGCAATCATAATATTTGAGCAATCTAAGTCAACATAAGCATCCACATTGGCATAATTAATCATATTGAGTTATCATCATGCAAGATTGTCACCATTAGAGTATAGATGGGTTATACTTGAGTTAGGTGTCATAAACATAACCAATCTACTGATTTGAAGTCATAATGTATCATAGATCATCATTAGAGCAAAGTTTATACAAAATTGGAGACTTAGTTATCAACATGCATATTACATCACATTTCAACTCAAGATTAGGGTGTTTAATCACATAAGGGCAAGAGAATGATTCACTAAGCATTTGGGTGCACAAGTAATGATAAGTTACTGATTTGGAGTCCACAGAATCATCTTGAGTAACTTTAGATCAATGAAGCATAAGGGTTAACATTCATTACAAATGTTCACATAAGGTCATATTAAGACACATTAAGAATAACAAGATCATCATTGGTGTCCAAGAAGGGATAGATAGAAAATGATAGAATTTGAGGGTTAAATCCTCTAATTTTGAGCAAACATAGGTATATGAAGAACACTTGAACATGTTACAACATAAAAGAAGGGATATTTTACATATAGGTTCATTTTAGGTCATTTCATCAACATAAGACCATTTTAGAGTGCAAAAATGGATAAAGTTCGAATATTCATACATAAGGTTCTTCAAGTTACTAATGTTAGTCTTACATAAAGATTTGGAGCATAAAAAATCAAGGACATGCATTAAATAGGTTAAAACCTCTTTAAAAGACTTCAATAGCAAGCATTTTAGGATATCAGTGGATATATGAGCATAAACAAACACTACATATTTTTAAGTTGTAGATCTCTTCGAGCTAATCAAAATGATATATTTGAAGTCTATTTTTTGTGAGATAACATCATAAATATATGAATTTTTGAAGATATACCTTACATTAGGGGCTGAGGACCCTTGGATACAGATCCAAGGGTTAGAAGGGGTGCTTCTGGGTTAAGGGTTTGGCTTCGTAGGCTCCTTGGTTTGTCACCTCCTGGGCCTGACTCCACTTGATATAGCATGGACCATGCCTGGATGGCTCTATCTTGGCTAGCACAACGATAAGAAACCACTCGATCGGTGGTCCGCACTGGAGTCATTCCAAAATTGGATGATGTGGTGTGTCACTCTTGTACGAGACCCGTCTGCCTGACCTCCAAGTCACAACAATGATCGACGACATATGAAGAGAGTGATGGAAAAGGAGAGTCATAGGAAGGAAAGTAACCGACCACCTAAGTTTGCTCGTGTCTTGTGAGGCTAGGGGGAGGAGTATGTGTGGACTTTTGTGGCCAGAGAGGGTAGCACGAAGCTTGTCAGAGAGATTGGTGCCATGGCACCGCCGTTGGTGAAAAATAAGAGAAAGAAGGGGAATGAGAGAATGAAATGGATGGGAAGGAGAGGGGAAAAGAAGAGGGATGAAAATGAGATGAAATGGGATATTAGTTGGATTCAAAGAGACTAGGGGATGTTGGATTGGCCATTGTAAAAAGGGGTTGCAAGGCTGTTGTACTTGTCTGACACAAGGTAGAAGATGACTAGAGACTGTTGGATTAGAGTCTATTGTGAACCATCAAACAATCTAAGGACAGGGAGCACATATATGTGTATCTAAAAGAGGGCATTATTATTGTTCGAGGGGGGAGGGAGTGCTATGGATCACTGAGGTGTTCATGTAAGTTGGGCCGCCTCCCCGAATTGGGCCACACACCCACTCATGTCCAATTTGGTCAAAAATGACTTAAAACAAGGATTAAACTGTTGGGTTTTATGGAGAAAACATCTGTGGTGGAAGCAACAAAAATAAATTTCCACACAATCCAAAATAGGATCTCGTCAACAACAACATATTTAGAAAGAGTGTTCACGGGATATACCTTATCGTGGATAAAGTCTGGCGATGTCCCGCTGCACAATGGTGTGCAACATTGTTGGCCTACATGGACAGTACTTCTCTCCCGTTCATTGAGTGCATCGTGGGAAGATCCGACGGTGCTCCTTTTGTGCGTGGTGTACGCCGCTTGTAGCATGTATGGATGGTTGTTGACATCCTCTGAATGCATGTCTCATCATCAGTGTCTCTACTTCGTCCACGTGGATGGACTGAAAATCCACATCACACTTCCTAATCCAGCAAGAAGGAGTAGTCTCTGTGCGGTGACGTGCTAGCATCACGGTGCTCTGCTTTCTCTCCTAAGGACGGAGAAGGATAGGGTTTATGTACCTGATCGTAAACTAAAAAGCCTCACTCAATATCTTATCAAGATATTGGCCGTCAAGCCCCTTTAAATAGGAGACGAAAAGAGGCAGGGTTTCCTAAACCCATCAGTAAACAAAAACACTTCATTAATTAAAACACTCATGGATTAATTAGAATATTTTGGAATTAATCAATTAACCAAATTATCATATTAATTGGTTAATTAATATCCAACTCCATGCAATCACTTGGGATGTCTCTATGGACATATATACAAACAGACTCCCACTTGCACTTACTCAAATATTTTCTTATATTCCAATATTATTCTAATAGATAACATAAACATTTTTGTAATCAATGTGATATGGAACAATTCCAATCAAATCTACAATTATACTCCTATTCCAAAACATCCTATGCGTGTGACCTGGTAGACTCCAAATTACGTTGGCAGTGATATCCATAATCATATTATGATTTCACAAGCAATGATTGGTACCTAGCAAGACTTCATTGCCACCCAAGTAATTAGAGAAGTTGGAGAACAACTTAACCTATCATTCATGATTGGTATTACAATGATTGTATAGTTCCTTTGTCACTGAGATCCAGATTGAACTTGAGTCATGAAATATTATCCTCTTCAACGTTCAATCCATGTTCCTTCAACTAGAGTAGACTTTATGAGATATATGTAAGCTCAATATCACATATTGACTCACATCAGCATGGCCATTCATTTCTCAGTCTCGCTTATCAAGTGGCTGGAATATCAAACTCCCGTAGGAAGGACAAATTCAATCAACATCACTCATAGTCATCCCCATGTGTTACAGTGCACCCAAGCACCATCTTTGTGGCATTCTTTATTCAAGACCACAATGGATGATGTCAAAGTACACCGAACGACATGGAATAAGTGTAGTGACTTCAGGTCTAAGAACCATAATCACCACCATCATTATGAGATGTGACTCTAACTACCAATCATGGTATCCATGTGTCACTCTCAAGGTGGGTCTGTCTGATGCATTGTTCTCTAACAAGTATATATGTATTTGGTTTGATATCTCCATATCATGGATAATGAGATTCTTCCATCAACCAACATATATTCTAATCTTATGTGTTATTGATGTCTATGGATATTTCCATAATAACAATCGATTAGGGACAAAACAAGAATACATACTCTTAGCATACATATGATATCACTGTTCATGTCATCAACCTGAAGACATATGACATTGAGTATATTATTCTGTAGACGTCTATAAGTTTTATGGTCATCTCACAATATAAAACACAAATATATAGATTGGAAACTTACCTTTACTGGAATGATCAATGTAGTATTACAAATCATTTACATAGTATCCTATTACAATCATCAAATGATAGTCTCTATGGGCATACAAACCAACAGATTCCCATTTGCACTTATACCCAATCACTCATGAATCTCAATCCAAGTGATCGAACATGTCCATCATGTTTCTGCGGTGAAAGTACTTTTGTGAGCGGGTCAGTCACATTGCTTTTTGTAGTTACTCTATAAATCTTCACATCTCCTCACTGTACGATCTCTCGTATGAGATGGATCTACCGTAGAATAAGTTTGGAACATTGGTGCGATTTTGATTCTTTAGCCTGTGAAATTGCTTTGTTGTTGTCGTAAAACAACTCAATTGCATCACTAGCGCTTAGAACCACTCCAAGTTTAGAAATTAACTTCGTGATCCACACATCTTCCTTTGCAGCACTAGATGCAGAAATATATTTGGCCTCTATTGTATAATCCACAACCGTCTCTTACTTGGAACTCTTCCATCTCACAACTCTATTGTTCAGGAAAAACACAAATCCATATTGTGATCTGTAGTCATCTTTGTCAGTTTGGAAGCTAGCATTGGTGTAACCTTTTACCATGAGCTCTTCCTCACCACTGTATACCAAGAATTGATCATTAGTCCTTCTCAAGTATTTTAGGATGTTCTTTACGGTTGTCTAGTGACATTCACCTGAGTTTGACTAATACTGGCTTGTCATTCTCAAAGAATATGAAACATCAGGACGAGTACATAACATCGTGTACATAATAGATCCAACTGGTGATGCATATGGAATATTACTCATGCATGCATGTTCATCATATGAACTAGGAAATTGGGGTTTAGAGATCGTAACCCCATGAGACATGGGCAAGTTAACTCTCTTAGAACCCTCCATGCTAAACCTCTTTAGCACCTTGTCAATGTATGTGCTCTGGCTTAGGCCAAGAAGCCTTCTAGATCTATCTCTATAGATCTTGATTCCTAGTATATAGGATGCTTTTCCTAAATCCTTCATAGAGAAGGTCTTCCCCAACCAACCTTTTACTGTCTGAAGAGTAGGGAATGTCATTTCCCATCAATAGTATGTCATCCACATACAATATGAGAAATACGATTGTGCTCCCACTAACCTTTTTGTAAACACAAGGTTCATCTTCATTTTGACTAAAGCCAAACTTTTTGACTACTTCATCAAAATGTAGATTCCAGCTTTGAGATACTTGCTTCAATCCATAGATTGACCTTTGTAGATTACATACTTTATTGGCTTCCTTCAGATCAATAAAACCCTCAAGTTGTGTAATGTACACATCCTCGAGTAAATTCTTGTTAAGGAATGTTGTTTTAACATCCATCTGTCAAATCTCATAGTCATGATAAGATGCAATGGCAAGCATGATCCTGATGGATTTAACCATGGTAACTGGTGAGAAGGTATCATCATAATCAACACCTTGAATTTGACATAATCCTTTCACAACCAATCTACGTACCTTTATAGGTTTTTAAACATTTCCATCCATACCAGTCTTCTTCTTGAAGACCCACTTGCACCCTATGGGTTTTACCCCTTCAGGTGGATCCACCAAGGTCCATACCTTGTTGGTGTACATGGATTCCATCTCTGATCTCATGGCTTCGATCCATTTCTCAAATTCGGGTCCCTTAGTAGCTTCTAGATAGGAACTTGGCTCAACTGCTATGCCCAATTCATCACTATCTTGAATCACAAGAAACCCACATCTCTCAGGATCAAGTCGTGTCCTACTAGACCTGTGAGGTTCTTGTGTTACATTTAGAACTTGAAATTCCACAACAGTTTGTGAGTCTTCATGTTCCTTATGTACCTCCTCATGTTCTCTACTTTCTTGTTGATCTCTAACTTCTTCGAGCTCTACATTCCTCCCATTGATTCCTTTAGAAATAAATTCCTTTTCAAGAAATACAGTAGTCCTAGCAACAAGCACTTTGTTGTCAGTTGGTGTGTAGAAGTAGTATCCCCGAGTTTCCTTGGGGTATCCAACAAAATAGCATTTTTTAGATTTGGGTCCAAGATTTTTAGGAAATTGTCTCCTAACATAAGCTTCACATCCCCAAATCTTTAACACAGACAAATTGGGATGATTCCCATTCCATAACTCATATGGTGTCTTTTGAACCAATTTAGAAGGTACACAGTTAAGTGTAAACTTTGTAGCTTCAAGAGCATATCCCCAGAACGATATTGGAAGTTCAGTTGAATTCATCGTTGATCGTACCATGTCTAATAATGTATGATTCCTTCTTTCTGACACACCATTATGTTGTGGTGTACCAGGTGGAGTCCATTGTGATACAATACCACGGTCTCTCAGAAGGTCCTCAAACTCTAGGCTTAAGTATTCACCACCTCTATCTGAATAGAGTGATTTAATACTCTTACCAAGTTGCTTCTCTACTTCATTCATGAAAGTCTTGAACATTTCAAGAGTTTTTGACTTGTGTTTCATAATATATACATAGTCATACCTACTGAGGTCATTAGTGAAGGTAATGAAGTATTGATAGCCTCCTGTAGCATTTGATCTAAAAGGTCCACATACATCAGTATGTATGAGCCCTAGTAGATCACTAGCTCTCTCACTGTGTCCAGTGAAAGGAGTCTTGGTCATCTTTCCTAATAAGAAATCTTCAAATGTCTCTAATGATTCAAAATCAAAAGACTCAAGAGAACCATCCTTAAGGAGTCTAGATATGCACTTCTCATTTATGTGCCCAAGATGACAATGCCATAAGTATGTTTTGTTTGAGTTGTGAAGTTTTAGCCTTTTAGTATTTACGTTGTATATGCTAGTCTCAAGTTCTAACAAGTAGATACCATAAGAAATAGGGGTATTTCCATAAAATATCTCATCTTTAGAAATAGAAATCATTCCATTCTTAATGTGAAATTCAAATCCACTCTTATCCATAAAAGATACATAAATAATATTTCTATTAATGGAAGGTACATAATAGCAATTGCCTAATTCTATTACAAGGCCATAGGCAAAGATAAACTAATAACTCCAACTGTGGTGGCATCAACTCTTGCTCCATTAGCGACCCACAACTCGACTTGGCCCTTTCGTAAAGGCTTACTTCTTATCAGATCCTACATATTTGAACATATGTGAGATCCACATCCAGTATCTAGTACCCATGATGAAGAAGTATTTAAGTTTATCTCAATAACATATATACCTAAAGTGGAGATCTCTATCCCCTACTTCTTCTTCCTTAGTTCCTCCAGGTAGAGAGGACAATTCTTTTCCAATGTCCATACTAGTGACAATGGTGACAACTACCTTCTTTGGAGATCCCACCTTTAGCTTTGAGCATAGATGACTTTGGCTTCTGCCCGGCTTTAGAACCTTTCTTAACCTTGCCTTTTCCTTTTGAATTTCCCTTTGTCCTACTGATCATCATCACAAAATTAGGCTTGTCTTTCTTCATCTTTGCTTCAGTTGTCCTCAACATGCCCAACAATTTTGACAACGTCTTGTCAAGATTGTTCATGTTGTAGTTCATGACAAAATGACTATATGATTCAGGCACGGATTGTAGAATCACATCAGTGGTCAACTCTTAACCTAGGGGAAATCCCATCTTGGATAGTGTTTCCACGTACTCAATCCTTAACCTAGGGGAAATCCCATCTTGGATAGTGTTTCCACGTACTCAATCAAGGTGAGTATATGGGTGCCAACTGAGTCTCCTTTTTCATCTTTCTCCTAAACAAAACCTTGGAGACATCATATCTCTCATGTCTTGCTTGATGCTGATACATGTTCTTGAGATGTGTTACCATCTCCATGACATTCATGTTCTCATGCTACTCATGTAACTCATAGTTCATTAAGCAAAACATTAGGCACTTGACATCCACAACATTATCAAGGTGCTTCTTGTAAGCATCCTTTTCATCCTTGAGCGCATTTGAGGCGAGTTCCACTGGCTCTGGTGTTTCAAGGACATAGAGCTTACACTCATGCATGAGAACAATTCTCAGTGTCCTAAACTAGTTTTGAAATTCGGTTCCGGTAAATTTGTCCTTCTCAAGGACTGATCGCAATGAGAAAGTGTGAGTGTTGTTTTCCATTTGATTGCTATAAAAGAAAAAGTTTGCATTTAGTCCAAAACATTTTGACTTGTAAAGATTTGATAAATGAGATTAATTAGGCCTTTAATTAATTATTCTCCCACTATTTTATTCAAATTGATAGCCCTCACTATCAACCTGAAAGATTGCAATGTAAAATCTTCTAGTGAGCCAAGATCCAGAATAATTAGATCAATGCCCAGCCAACGCCAGCATCAAAGACCAAATACTAAGGTAGGAAACTTTTATCAATTGCATCATATGAAACTCTTAGATATATGATCATGCACAACTCCTTGCCATGATTCATCTGTGTGCCTCTAGGTACTTGATCCTATCAAGTTCCCTAGTTAATTCCAACCCATAAGCCAACACGATGAGTGTGCACCCTACGGAGGCATACCCACACACCCACCATCACACTTCTATGAGATAGATAGTGTACCACACAGAGGCATACCCACACATAGTCGATCAAGCTTTTCATGTGTATTGCTTTATGAAAGGAAACTAAAACTTAATATTATTAATTGAGGGGTTTTAATAATACATATACATATCCAAACACCACATACTTATATTACGTATCAAATACTACTATATCCACAACCAAAAATGATAGACATGCAATCACAAACACAAATACATCGATTATGGCCATACTATTGTAATCCTTTGGAGCAATAGAGGATTACAGTCCACCTAAGGTCTTATGCATCTCATGCAACAACACCTGTGAATCAACCTGTAAGGATCAACATTATAATGAACAACTTTATGGATGCTCCGTGAGGTTGGAACTTCAAGTTGCTTCTTGGAATTGGATGTTCATTTTGCTTCTCCATGGATTCTCCTTGGAGTTGGATCTTCAATTTGCTTCTTGGAATTAGATCTTCATGGTGCTTCTCCATAGACACTCCTTGGAGTTGGATCTTCAAGTGGTCTCCTTACATCAAGTTTACAAAGACTAAAACTAATCCTATCTCTATTACATCATATGCATACAAATATAAAGGGAAAGAATTAATTACACTTTGAAATAAGAGATGATGCTCGACATGCAAGCCGAATACTTTATACAAAGGATCCACGTACAACCATTATACATCCATAACATTTACAAACAAAAATATCCACAAGATTGACATCCATATTCATTTACAACATTCACAAAAGGGGATACTAGGCCATAATCGTGCATGCATTCACCACATAAAATAGTTTTTAAAGGTGATGTGTATGATATCATAAGTATATCTACATATACGTATATACATATTAAAATTGTAGTACTTTTAATGTGGGACATTCCCCATAAAATAATTTTTTGACTCCCACACAGACTATGTGGGGTACACAGGGGCAGAGCCCCCGAAAGGTCTACAAAATTTTACTTCCGTACACTTAGGAAAATTAATATTTTTCATAGTTGACCCCGTTTGAAACATCAAAAAAAGAAATTTGTAGCATATGTGGAATTAGGTTTAGATTTGCAAATTAGCAGTTTTAATTCGCAACGTATGCAACATACAAAACAATATATAGCGGTTTGATCATATCGAAATGAATCTAAATATGCCGTAGATCGACGCTGCTCTGATACCACTATTGGGTTTTGTGGAGAAAACATGCGCGGTGGAAGCAACAAAAATAAATTTCCACGCAACCCAAAATAGGATCTCATCAACAACAAAATATTTAGAAAGAGTGTTCATAGGATATGTCTTATCACAGAGCAAGTGCAGCGATGTCCCGCTGCACGATGGTGTGAATGCTGCTGGACTACACGGACGATACTTCTCTCCCATTCACTGAGTGCGTCGTGAGAAGATCTGGCGACACTCTGATAAATGTATATTTATCCCTTTTATTTATATATTTTTGATATTTGTTTAGGATTATTTTGTTATTTATTCTCTTAGTTTCATAATTAATTGTGTTATTTTAGATATTTCTCTTTAATTGGAGTTTTAATTCTATTTTCTTGGGTTTTGTAGGAAAATTACACAATTTGCAGCAATCCTGAAATTCATATATACCCTCCACCAAAAGTGACATAACTCTTGCATTCGAACTCCAAATTGAGTGTACAAGTATTCATTGGAAAGGGAATTTAATTTCCTAAAATAAAATCCTATTATTTGGACCGCTTTTGTGCTTTTGACAGGAGATAAATATATTCGAAATATCTACTGCTAGAATCTGCATTAAAGAGAGTTACATGGTCAAGATAATTAAAGACAATCGTCTTTCGATTTGACCAGATCTAGAAAATTCAAAAATTGATCTCCCTCCTTTTTTTTCCTCTATTTTGAGGGCAGCCTACCCCTCCCCCTCCTATAAAAGGAGGTACTCTTCACTTGTAAAAGTATTCCATTCTTCATTCCATTTCATCCATTTTTTAGTTGTAGACCACATATTGTATAATGGTGGATCTCATTTTAGTTTGCATTTCTTCTAGTCTTATTATGTATGAGTAAATCTCTCTGGGGTATGGGAGTATCCCCTTAGCCCAGTTCTATTCAATATAATCAGTTATATTTCTCCATCGAATAAATATCTTCTCTCTGTTTATGTGTGGTTATTTGGATGATCTGATATATTCTTATAGAGTGATATGACCGTGGATCTCTGTAAGAACGAAACAATAATCCCTTAATTGCGATTATCATCTTTTTAATCTTATTCTTATTATAATCCTTGATGACGCGACTACCTGAGCCTTGGGTTTGAACGCCCGTTTGAATTCAATGCTTTTTGATATGACCGTGGATAATGGCATGTTGGACGGTTGGGCAATGATTTGTGAACGCCGGGACCAACGGGTTCACGGGAAGTCTGACCCTTGTGAGTTTGTCTGTAAGGACATGCAATCACAAGGTCCTAATTTGATCCTTGGAGTTTAGAATTTGATTAGTTGAATAGGAACGTGGTTTTTGTGGTGATCTTCCGGACCCCAGATATTTATTTCTTGATTAGTTAAATTTTATTTTAGCACTTTTATTTTTGTTCTTAGTATTAACAACTCTCTCAAATCAGGATTTAATTCTTGTACTTGCGATCGGATTTGGATTTCAACTTTTCTTTTCCATCGTCCCTTGGATCGATACCTATCTATACTAAGTTGACTTGTTGTTCACAATAAGTTGACAACCAGGTTAGAAGGTTAAACTCTAGGACTTTTCCTAGTGATTGTTGCATGTACAATGACTCACATCAATTTGGCACCATTGTCGGGGATGGCATAGTTGTTTTTCAGATCCAGTTACCTGTATATCTAGTACAATCCTTGTTCATATTCTCTAACTTTCATAACTTTAGTCTTTTTTAAAATTTCTTTTAGATTTTTGTAATTTCTTTTTGCTTTCCGAGCACAATTCTGGAAATGTATCTCCTCTTTCTGCTGAGTTTCCATTCCAGCAGTACTGCTTTCTAGTTACTTTTTTTTTGTAATTTTAGTTTGTTTCATAATTTCTTAGATTTATAATTTGTTCTCTTTGTAATTTTTGACTAACCTCTTATCTCGTAATCTTCCTTCTCTCATTCATTGATTGACATATCTTTCAGGAACTTTTCTTTTCAAATGGAGTGGACATCCCAATATCCCCCACAATGTTTTTATTGTGGTATTTACCACCATGCATCTCTTTCCTGCCCGACTCTACCCCATGCTTTTGATAGCACCCCTTTTAATTATGAGTCCTTTCATCCTGGTGGGTACAATGTGAATCCACATTTTTCTGAGAACCATTATGGGGAACCTTGCTATCCATATTCTAATGGGGGATATGATCAAAAAAATTTGTGGGGTGTAACCAACAAAACCTTGGGAGTTATGAATGTATTTATGAAACCCAATGTAATCCTCAACAAGAAGAGAGACTTAGGGCCCTAGAGAAGATAACAGTAGAAGGAGAAATAAAACTAAAAACCAGCCAAGCCTTCTTAACCGCCCTGTTAGAAGCCCAAACCCAAAATATAGATTGTTTAAATATGTTTCCTCATGATTTGGTGACACCTCATAGTATTGAATCTTCCTACCAAGATGGATGTAATGGAAATTACAATCCACCATCTTTTGAAGATTATTATGAGGAGCAATGTCACAATCAGTATGAGGAGCACAAGGACCAAGACTACCATAAGGGGTATAGTGAGGATGGCCAAAATTTTGGGGTGTATAAATCCTATGGTGAAATGCAAATTAATCTTGAACTGGAAGAGAGACTTAAGGCCCTAGAAAAGATGGTAGTAGAAGGACAAGAAAAACTTGAATCCAGTGAAGCCATGTTAGCTACCTTACTAGAGGATCAATCACAAACTCCCCATATAGAGCTTGAGAAACCCAAGATGGTTCTTTCTAACGACGACGATGATGATCCCTATTTTGTGTCATATATGTCGGATCCTGAAGAAATAGCACAAACCATGGAGCCATATTTTGTGTGTGATGAGGATGTTGGTATCCCTATCTTTCCTTTAGAGACTCTATTACTTGAATATGAAATGTCAAATAAGGAGAGTCATTCTGAAGATCCAACAACTCCTCCCATCCTCAACATAAATCTGAATGATACCATAGATCAATACCCTTCTTTTGAGTCTATTTTGGATAATGAACATCTAATCCCATTTATGATTCTTCCCAAGCCGTCACAACCAATTTCCATCCCACACATGGCTGATCTAGAAAAGGAGATACCACCGTTGGAAGAAGCCCACACACCCCCTTCTGTTGTTTGCAAGGAAGACATCATCATCCCTCCTAAATACTTGGGGAACTCTTATACAAAAGTATTAGAGACATATGTTATATCAACAATGAAACTTACCAAACCCAATGTTGATGGCATTAATTTTAAGGAGAAACAAAACACTTTTGTAGATTATTTTAAATTTTTTGTATTAGCATCAATTCTCCCATATGCAGGTCATCATGATGGTGGAAAATCTGAACTAGATCCTCCACCTGACTCAGTTCATCATGCTCTACTGGCATTACTGGTCAGGTACCCGCTAACCTCCCCCAATCCACATCCATCTTCAACACTTCCCTTGCTATCGAAGGAAGATCTATGGATATTATTGGAGGGAATGCGAGGTGAAATAAAATATGAGCACCCCATTGAGCTTCTACAATTACCCTATCATAGGGTACATTATGAAGCTCCTCAGATAAAGGTCCCAACCCTCATACACATCCCCTTTAGCTGGATGTTTTTTGAGCTACCTGGGCCACCTAGAAATCCTCGCTCTTCTCTTCCCTCCATCTCAGGTTTTGATTTTACTTGGGACGAGAAAAAATCTAAGTCTGGGGTGGAGTTGGGTGGTATGTTTCTATTCCACCCCCTTATCTTTTTTATTCTTTCATTATTTCTACCTTTTTTTTGTATATAGTTGCTTTGTTCATGGCCATTATCTAGTCGGCCATATTTTTATTTCTTTTGTTGCAAAATGGCCTTTATCTAGTTGGCCAATATGAATAGATGTTTATCATTGTACCCCTTTGAGTTTAGTAAATCTTTTGCAAAAAAATGTTACAAATTGCCATGTCTGAAACCACCATGTCACCCGGGATCCAAAAATAGCATCCCTCCTTGGAAAAGTTGGCAAGCCGTATGGAATCAATCAAAACCAAACACAAATTTTCTCTATTTTTAAATTTGATTAACTTGATATAAATCTTGTATAATGTGATTGACATGAATGTTCTTTCTAATGTAATGACACTTTAAAAAAAAAAGGAGAAAATAAATATGTGAAGTTATAGACACAAGGACACCTTTTGTTTCCCCCTTATTTTCTCTCTAAAAAAGAGAAGCAAAGAATCACCACCAGACAAAAATCAAGTCTGGGGTGGCATGTTTCCCATTAAAAAAAAATATATACCCCACAAAGGGGTGTACCATCAAAAGATGCCAAAAGTGCACATGAAAAAAATTGTGACCAATGTAGCCACAACTCCACAAATCTAAATCCCAAGTCAAATAGAGGAGGGATTAAAAAAAATCATCACTTCTTTCTTTGTTTTCACACCCCCTAATTTCATCTTGTTCTTGTGCAATAACTCACAAAAAAATATATTTATAAAAATGAGAGTGTCAAAGCAAAAGTAAGATAAAGCATGTTTTTTTACAAAATCTTGATTTAGAACCAAGATATGATATTTGTTTTTAATAGGGAATATATGATTTTGTGTTTTGTGGTTTTAGGAGATTGGGTTGCTTGGCCAAATTTGGAGGTAAGGAGTAAAGTGATATTACAAGGGTGAGGATAGACATGTTGTTAGTATAAATTGGAATAATTTGTGATTTTATTTGTTTGAGGACAAACAAAGATTCAAGTCCGGGGTATTTTGATAAATGTATATTTATCCCTTATATTTATATAATTTTGATATTTTTTTAGGATTATTTTGTTATTTATTCTCTTAGTTTCATAATTAATTGTGTTATTTTAGATCTTTCTCTTTAATTGGAGTTTTAATTCTATTTTCTTGGGTTTTGTAGGAAAATTACACAATTTGCAACAGTCCTGAAATTCATATATACCCTCCACTAAAAGTGACATAACTCTTGCATTAGAACTCCAAATTGAGTGTACAAGTATTCATTGGGAAGGTAATTTAATTTCCTAAAATAAAATACTATTATTTGGACATATTTTATGCTTTTGACGGGAGATAAATATATTCGAAATCTCTATTGCGAGAATCTACATTAAAGAGAGTTACATGGTCAAGATAATTAAAGACAATCATCTTTCGATTTGACCAGATCTAAAATATTCAAAAATTTATCTCCCTCTCTTTTTCCCTCTCTTTTGAGGGCAGCCTACCCCCTCCCCCTCCTATAAAAGGAGGGACTCTTCATTTGTAAAAGTAATCCATTCTTCATTCTATTTCATCCAATTTTTAGTTGTAGACCACATCTTGTATAATGTTGGATCTCATTTTAGTTTGCATTTCTTCTAGTCTTGTTATGTCTGAGTAAATCTCTTTGGGGTATGGGAGTAGCCCCTTAGCCTAGTTCTATTCAATATAATCAGTTATATTTCTCCATCGAACAAATATCTTCTCTCTGTTTATGTGTGGTTATTTGGATGATCTGATATATTCTTATAGAGTGATATGACCGTGGATCTCTGTAAGAACGAAATAATAGTCCCTTAATTGCGATTATCATATTTTCATCTTTTTAATCTTATTCTTATTATAATCCTTAGTGACACAACCACTTGAGCCTTGGGTTTGAATGTCAATTTGAATTCACATGCTTTTTGATATGACCGTGGATAATGACATGTTGGACGGTTGGGCAATGATCCGTGAATGCCGGGACCAACGGGTTCGCGGGAAGTCTGATCCTTATGAGTTTGTCTATAAGGACACGTAACCACAAGGTCCTAATTTGATCCTTGGAGTTTAGAATTTGATTAGTTGAATAGGAACGTGGTTTTGGTGGTGATCTTCCAGACCCCTGATCTTTATTTCTTGATTAGTTAAATTTTATTTTAGCATTTTTATTTTTGTTCTTAGTATTAACAACTCTCTCAAATCGGGATTTAATTCTTGTACTTGCGATCGGATTTGGATTTTAACTTTTCTTTTCCGTCGTCCCTTGGATCGATACCTATCTATACTAAGTTGAATTGTTGTTCACAATAAGTTGACAACCGGGTTAGAAGGTTAAACTCTAGGACTTTTCCTAGTGATTGTTGCATGTACAATGACTCACATCACACTCCTTTTGTGTGGTGGTGTATACCACTTGTAGCATGTATGGATGGTCGTTGAAGTCCTCCAAATGTAGGTGTATCAACATATACGTCTCTACTTTGTCCACATGCACATGGATGGATTGGAACTCCACATCATGCTTCCTAAGTTGGTAGGAAGGAGTAGTCTCTGTGCAGCGACATGGTAGCATCATGGTATTGTTCTTTCTCTCCTGAGGATGGTGATGTCTAGGGTTTACGTACGTGAGCATAAACTGAAAAGCCTCTCTCAATATCTTATCAAGATATCGGCCGTCAAGGCCCTATAAATGGGAGATGAAAGGAGGAAGGGTTTCCTAAACCCATTGGTAAACAAAAACACTGCATTAATTAAAATGCTTGTGGATTAATTAAAATATTCT
Source organism: Alisma plantago-aquatica (assembly GCA_963693085.1). Lineage (NCBI taxonomy): Eukaryota > Viridiplantae > Streptophyta > Magnoliopsida > Alismatales > Alismataceae > Alisma > Alisma plantago-aquatica. The sequence continues at coordinate 1,410,581,911 of OY856411.1, forward strand.
AGAATCAATTAACCAAATAATTATATTAACTGATTAATTAATATCTAACTCCATGCAATCGCTCAGGATGGATCTATGGGCATATATACCAACATTAACCATTAAGGTCAAAAGGCCATAACTTTGGCTATGATGGTCAAATTGAGGTGATTTTTGAACTATTAGATTCATAATTGAATCCTATACATCATGAAATATATATAAAAACAATGATAGTTAATTGTATGGGGTTAATTTTATTGCAAGTGATGATACATAATAAGCATGCCACTTAGTTCAAAACTCAAATTAAGGTCATATATGAGTACAAAGTGATGTGTAATCAAAATTTTTTCATCAATTGAGCATAAAGTGACTTAATCATCAAGGGGAGATGAGGAAGGTTGTTGAGTATAATAGAGTATCTAATAAGTCAAGATGTGCATAAATTGAATAAGAGATAAATTCTAGGTTTTCACAACTGCCTTAGGGAACTTCTAAGAAAAGAGAGGATCATAGTTTGGTACCTTCTCACACGATCATCTGAGCACCTAGTATAGGTGGGAACTTAATAAATGTTACACCGAGGAAAAAGTTACTTGTTACAGTTGCAAAAATCTGAAGAAGGAGAAAAAGAGGCATGGAAACCTACAAAAAAAATACTATCACCCTAAAAAGAGAGAGAATAAAATCCCAAGTGAGATATAAGCATAAGAGTTGTGCCATGTTTTGAGCCAAGGGTACTGTTTGACTAGTGTATAGCTACACTAAAAATGTGGTTATGTTGTTATCGGTAATAGAACCTGGAATCTCCATAAAATATCTCTTTGTTCTTGAAAGGTGATCACAGAAACCATTTTTCAATTTAATAAATTGTTTTGATGAGTGACACAAAGGAGAGAAAGTTACACCTTTGTCTTAAAATACCCTACATACTCTTTTGATTATCTAAAATATAATAGGGAGTGAAAGTTACCTTGTATGAGACCTTTGCATAGTATGACTAAGAAGTAGGACTTAGAGTGGATATCACTAAGGAGGAACCTAATCCTTGTGATAGTGAGTAACATATGAATGGTCTAGCAAGCTACATTTTTGAGATAGATTCCAAGGACAGAATGAGAAAACAACACAAGTAGGTAAAAGTTTACCGTATAGCTTACGCAAAAATGATCCAAGTACTAAGATTTTCTATTCAACATGGCCCCTTTTGTCACCTCATACTCTAATTTTATTTATTAGCTTGAGGACAAGCTAGAATGTAAGTTTGGGGGGTTGATTACATTCAATTTTGTGTATGTTGCATGCCTATTTTATTCTTCACTTCCCTTATTATCCAAGATTTATGTGAATATTCTAATATTTACTTGCATATTATAGTAGTTTACTTTCACTAGTGATAACATTGTTGTAACATAATCAAATCTAGACATATAGGTTAAACATCCCTTCTTCTAGTTCTCTACTCGATCATATTAACATGTAGTATCTTTTTCCCTAATTCAAAGTGCATTTGGAATAATAAGAGTCAATTTGTATCATGAAGACATAATGTACCCTTTATAAATGATATTTGAAAGATAAATTAACCATGATACATTCAATGAAAACATTTGAGGTGCAAATACACTAATCATAGGATTGGATCCAATCTAACACTCTAAACTACATCTAGAAGGATTGTAATATACAAATTGGGTTAATATGTGTTATATTGTCATAATTGAGTAATTTAGTAATAAGTACATTATATGCAAATCTAACAAACTAGCAATTAAATCACCAAACATTTTGAAAGGGTAAAATTGATGCCAAGTTATGATTCTTTACATTCCAAATAACCTACCTAGCAAATTTGACATTGGTTAGATAACATGTACCCATAAATTCGAATTAGTAATGAAATGCATTGAATAACCAAAATATAATCAACATGATAATTTATTTTACCTAAAGTTATGCTCATCTTGTGTTGCCGTATACATTTCAATGTGGTTGCCAAATAAGCTTTATTTAAGATTTTGTAAGGACCCTAGATCAGGATTGGAGGGTTGGAGTTTGTCTCCTACCCATGACCCTCTACTTTGTCTCACAAAAGTAATGTCATACTGGTCCGATGTTTCTTCCATCATTTCTCCCTCCTGAATGCATTCTTTCACACAAATTTTTCTCCATTCATCTCATCTTTGTTGTTGTTTCATTCGATCCATTACTTGCATGCCATGGAGATCAGTAAACTACATATCTAAATTATCCCTAGCCTCTATACCACTATGCTTACACAAATAGATTGATAAATCTCCTAACCTATTAATCATTGTCATTTAAACACCTAGAAACATTTAGTTTAACCTCATCTATCTTTCTCAAATTCAATTGTATCTAGAAATAGTTGGTTCACCCAGCCATATCTGATCATCTTCTCTAACAAGCTTCTCATCACCCCGTCAAAGCAAGTCATTTTTGTCTAATTATCTATGTGGCAAGCATCCTTAGCATTTCATATTACTTTCAATGTCTTCATTTTACCATGGGTTTTACTTGGCTTCTTCCCCAAACTCCTCTTTCATTGGTCCCTTGATTGGGCTGTAGCACAGTGAGCCAGGGGCTCCCATGCTCCAAAAGTGATGATAAGACCTTCTTGGTTTCTCATAGAAGCTAAACACTCCTTAGTTTTCTAAAATTGATTCTTGTCAGCCACTTTTGATTTTTAGCTTATTCCATTGTGAGTTTTAAGCTTTGAGATTTTCCTCATATCCTTGACTCCTTCATAATGTGTTTCTATGTGGATTTCTCAACAACAACCATGGGTTATTGAATTTTCTAGGAGCAGTGCAAATTTCCTTCCCATCTCATTGACTTCTTACTCTACATACACCTATAATGATGTCTATTTTCTTCTAATCTGGTGACCACTTGACCTGAGAAATGGCTCATTGAGTCCATTGGGATCTCAAGAAATCGATAGGAACTCTTAACAAACATGAGGTGTCGAGATTTTGCATCCCACACCTTAGGAGCTCACTGCATTTCAACACCTTCAACTCTAGTATGAGTGAGAAAGGAGGAGGGAAAATCCCCTTGGGAAATTCCCCTCCTACCCTAGTGGTGTGAGTAGCTTGTGTTTTTCCCTCAGGGTGTTAGTGACTTTTGAACTCTCAATTGATAACAACAACACGTTATTCTATTTTGATGCAATTACACACATGCCATGTCACATCCAATGGATTTATAATCAAGTGTGAGTGCATTATGGTCACTTCCCATTTATTTTATTAACCATTCCTATTTTGATTTAACTTGTAAAAATGATAATAAATTATTGCATTTATTAGAAAAATTTAAACATATATGTTTTGGAATCAAGAAAATTAGTCTGATTTATCGGTTAGATTTTTACAACCTAAATCTGAATGTTTCAAAGAGGTCAGTTTAGGGTTTGATGAAATATATTGAAACTAATATTAACCTAATGTGTATGTATTGCAACTAGTGTTAAAAAAGGCATGACCCTGAACTCTAGGAGAAATTTTGCATATTTAGGCCTGACTTATGAGGTATGTACAACTTCTTGATTTGGACATTCATGCAATTTCAACCCATTTTTCTTAAAATGAGGCAATTATATTCCATTGGCCATCCTTATTATTTCATTTGAAAATTCTTATATCCGAAATTGTTTATCTAATTTCTTTGAACATATGATGTATAACCCCACTTGCCTTGCTACTTGGAAATTGAAATATGACTGAACTATATGTCTGGCTTCTCAAATTATGCACACTATATGTAATATTATATAATAGTGGTACATGGGCATAACCATTTATATATATTAGGGTGCATGTATTGCATTGTGACATCTCGCCATCACACAGACAACGAGATGCCATGTGAAAATGCGTGGAACCACCATAAATCACATATAACCGAAAACACTGGTTAATTAAAACCAATTGCGGAATGCAGATACAAGAGAACTATTACATCTAGATTCTTATCCTGCAAGGAAAAGATGTTATATAAATATTCACAAGCCTTGATATTTGTCCACAGCCTATAGGAACCAGCTGTCCTGTCAGCACCAGAGTTCATCACCTATTTATACATACATAACGGGCCACATCTGGATAGTAGTAGGATATACAAAGCTACATTAGCTATACATTGTAAAACATCATCAAAACACCTCAGCGAACCTGAGAGTACAGGGATGACTCTAGGACTCTACTACAAAACAACCAAAACAACAACATATCCATCTCTTGCCTCCTACTGCTCTTCTTACTGTTCGGCTGCAACCTCACGACCATCACCATGTCTAGCACGATCACCTAAAAAGGTTGTAAACCAACGGGGTGAGACACATAGTCCCAATGAGAAATATAACTCCCCACCGAAACTATAAAACTTCAGAAAAAGCAAGTAAAGCAGATAACTGATATCAGCAGATCATAAGAGCAGCATCCAAAGCAGAACTTATTTTATTAGCAATCTTACCAAGGTATCCAGGAGGCATATGACCAGATATTCTTTATGTAACATGATTGACAAGATAAACTTTATAAGAACTTATCACAAAATATAAGGATCATACAAATAACTGCAAGGTTTAACTAGATCAACTATATGAGCAAGGCCTCAATCAATGTTCCATGTTTTTCCCTAAGTTGTATATGCTATTCGGATGGATTACATATTATCATGCCCAGAGGAAGTGAGCCGTATCGCTCAAATCCAACCATCAGTTGCGAAACCCAAAACTGGTGCCATACAAGGTCAATGTAAGAGCCGGACTCCACGACCTCACCACCTCGTGTTCAGTGCACACGTGCTTAACAAGAAGGACTGCAGTCTCATGCTTAGGTGGCCACAGCCACATAGGGTCAAGCTACCCTCTGCCTAGCCCACCTTGGTACAGGTATCAGCGCTAGTGATCTGAGCCACAGGCCTGTTCACTGCGCTCCATAATCATTGAGCCATGGGCCTATTCACCATGCTCTTATCACACATCTTGAGCCATGGGCCTATTAACCATGCTCTTTCATATTGAGACACAGGCTTGAAACTACGCTCTGGAGTCTACAATCGAAGTTGCAATCTAATCCTCCTATTTTTGGCTAGGAGAAACCACATATATTCAACAATATGCGCTTCCGGGTTAACCCGCAGGAGAACCTGTTTCACCATCACCAATTACTGACGATGATGGATCTATGGCCAGGGCAAACTACATGATATGTTCCACTATAATTAATTAGTATATTTTAAGTGGATTGTTGAGGCAACCAAGTTGTAAAACATTAACAACATTGAGTTGCATTATTACCATGGGATCACAATCCCTAATCATAGAATGCCACTGCCTCTCAAGGCTTACATCATCACCATGAGATTGCAATCCCTTATCTCAACATTAGAGGATAACACCTCAACTAGGCACTCAACCTTTATTAGGTCAACATACCTTTTCACATCATACGGGTGATACATGTTATCCCATCAATCAAGGATTATCATTATTCATTTTTATTCAAAACACATATACCTCATAGCTCTTACCTGTCTATGAATTCATTTGATACACCAGCATGGTTAGTATGCATATTGAGAGAGATAACTGAATCACCAAACATAGATCTTTATGATTATCATGCTATTAGGGTTGAAAGTACATGATTGGATCAACATCCATGATTATAACTACATGAAGCACAATGTTGTATCTTGTAAAGAAATTACATTATTGTAATCAAACCACGAGCATCCACTATGCCTTTATCTTATGAACATAAACATGTATCTTATCATCTTACTTCGCACCAACTTTAGGTATCAAACATATCAGTGGTCACAACCTATCATTCATAACTCATCATCCACAAAGGTGCGGGCACAAGATAACAAACTCATCAACATAAGCTTCCGAGCTAGGCATAACCCTTACCAAAGGTACCTTCTACCCTCACCAAAGGTGTGGCGGGTAACGCCATTCCTCACCCAAGGTGGTATCAGGAAGGGTCATATCCCTCACCAAAGCTCTATCGGCTAGGGCATCAAAATCCTAAGGCACTAAGCCACCCATATCGGACACCAGCATAACATGCACCCATGCATAAGGGATATCGTGCAACCAGGGGCCAAGAGCGGTGTCGTGTACCCATGGATATCAGGCAACCAGGTGCAAGATGATATCAGGCAACATATGGGTGTCACATATTGGTCATCACCCCTATAGACCATAATGGGTTAGGGTTTTATGTCGGGCAACCAACAAGGTCATGTTGCCCACAACTATATCGTCTAAGGCTATGATGCCCAAGGTCACCATTGTATCACCCAACAAGCACACAACTAACAAACGACACCATGGAGCCCTAGGTAACCTATCACCCCACAAGGCAGACACCACATATCGGTCAACACTAAGGCTCCTAACTAGGGTTCCACCACCCAAGCACCATATCAGGCAATACCAAAACCAACCCATATCACCCAAGGCACAAAATAGAGATGTCTAGCATGCATCATGTCAGCCAAAGGCATAATGCCCACAAGCACCAACTAAAGAAGGAGTTCATATTTAGCAAAAGGGACAAAGAACGCTTCTTAGCATATCACCCAAGACTCAACCCTAGGAGAGGGGTATTGTGCAAATCACCACAAAAGGGTATCATACAATGCACAAGGACCATTTCGGTTTGGTCATCATCAACCTCAAGATCACCATCATCAAACCCTAATAGATCAAGAGAGTTGGATCACCTCTCAACAACCAAGAGAGGGGTTTTGCACAACCTCCATCACATATTGGGAAACAAGGTGGATCATCCCCTTATCGGTCAAGATTCCAACCTTCACTTGGTCAACGTCCAACCAAGGCTCACCTCTCAAATCCATGGTGAGAGAAGGGTATTGCCCAAGCAACTAGAGCATAGACTCACCTCTCAACAACCATGAGAGAGGGGTTTTGCCTACACCACTAGAGCTCAAACTCACTTCTCAAAACCAAATGGGAGAGAAAGGGGTTTTGCCCAAGGAACGCTAAACTCAAGGTTCGGCCACAAGGTCTAAGAACGCATCAACAACATGACCACTATATATATAACAAGATAAAAGGGTACATACTAGGGCAAGAAACATATCTAACAAGATGCATGGCCGATCAAGATGACATATAAACATGCAACATGAAAAATAAGTAGTATAGCTAGGGTTAGGAGTTATGTAACCCACCTTAAGAAAGATCCAAGCTCCTAGCACCAAGCTTCCAAGCTCCAAGCACCACCTTCGGCCAGAAGAAGAAAAAAAAAGCTTATAACCACCATGGCCAAAGAACAAGAAAGAATGAGAAGAAGGTGCCAAGGAAAGAGGGGGAGATGCTCACCACAAGAAGAGAAGCAAGACACACTCTAGGGTTCAACCACCACTAGAGGAAGAAGAAGACTCCACCAAGGAGATCGGCCACCAAGCTCTACCAAGGAGAGGTATCGTCCACCAAGGAAAAAGGAAGGCAACTAAGGAACTAAAGGGATCCCAAGTAAGAGAAAGGAGAGACATATATAGAAGAGGGTGAAGGGGAGACTAAGGCAAGGTGTCGCCCAACCTAGGGACACTTGTCCATGGGGCAAAGCCACCTACTATCTTGTCCACCACCACATGTCCAAAGATTTTGCCATATGCAAGAAACAAGCACCAAGTGTCCATAGGGGGGTGACACAAATGATGCTAGGTGGAGGGGTGTGTGTCGCCCAGCATGGCAAACCAACACACCCACCGACACCCTCCTTGGTCGATACACCTCATGGGTGACACACCACTTTCCCAACACAACCACCTGGCCGATACACCATGGCCGACACAAGGCACCAAGCTCACCCTTGCCCGATATAAGGCCCAACAAAGCTAGGCAAAGCACAAACAAGGCTCGACAAGGCAAAACAAAGCCCAAAGATACTCAAACAACGAGCCCAACCCATCCTCACAACCCTAGAGGATGCAAGGTGAGAGAAACATCTCTCAATGTGTTAAACTTGCACATCAACCCTAAAACTTGGGTTATTTGCAAGTTGCACCTCCAACTCTCAACAAAGAACAAACAAACCTAATCACCATTTGAGGTGATTAGCAAGTATCTAAACACAAGGTTTAGGCAAAGCAAACAGGGTAAGCCCAAAACAAAGGTCAGGGTCCTTACAAGACATAAACCTCTACAAAGGGATTTTGCCCCCGAAATCCGAAGAGAAAAGTGAGGGATACTTCCTTCTCATCTCTTCCTTGAGCTCCCATGTGGCTTCCTCAATGCCACGATGATGCCAAAGAACCTTCACAAGCACCATGTCCTTCCTTTTCAACTTCTTTACTATTCTGTCAAGAATCATCACTGGACCTTCCTCGTAGGTCACATCTTCATCAAGCTCAACCTCAACTGGCTCTATCACTATCCCTGTGTTTGGATGACTTTTCTTCAGCATACTAACATGGAACACCGGATGTAACCTGTGCAACTCTGGCGGCAGTTCTAACTTGTAAGGTACATTTCCAACACGTGCTATTATTAGATATGGCCCCATATACCTGGGTGCCAACTTGCCTTTCCGTCCAAACCATAGCACGCCTTTCCATGGTGAGACCTTGAGATACACTTTGTCTCCTACCTAGAACTCTAGGGGTCGTCAGTGATTATTTGCATACGACTTATGTCTGTCCTGTGCTACTTTCAACTGTTGATGTATCACTTTGATCTTCTCTATTGTCTATTGCACTAACTCAGGACCCAAAAGCTGATACTCGCCTGACTCATACCAACAGAAACGAGATCTACACTTCCTGCCATATAAAGCTTCATAAGGAGCCATGTCGATACTTCGCTGGTAACTATTGTTGTAGGCGAACTCTATCAAACTGAGATGCACGTCCCAACTTCCTAGGAACTGCAAAACACAAGCTTGGAGAAGATCCTCCAAAGTTTGAATAGTCCTTTCAGATTATCCATTTGTTTGTGGGTGGAAAGCGGTACTGAACCTCAACTGCATTCCCAACGCTTTATGCAACTATTCCCAAAAATGACTCGTGAACTGGGGACCTTTGTCAGAAACTATCGTTGCAGGTACACCATGCAAACACACTATCTCATCCACATATACATGAGTAAGCTTCTCTGCTATATACGTTGTCTTCACAGGTATGAAATGAGCAGACTTTGTCAATCTGTCCACTATCACCCAGATGGAATCATGATTCTTAGCTATCCTCAGTAGACCAACTACGAAATCCATGGTTATATGATCCCATTTCCACTACAGTATCGACATGGGTTGCAACGTACCTGCCAGCTTCTAATGCTCAACTTTGATTTGCTGGCATACCGCACAACTAGCCACAAACTCGGGTACATATCTCTTCAAGCTAGGACACCAATACATGTCCTTCAGATTATGATACATCTTGGTGACATCTGGATGCAAGGCATACATCGACATGTGCACTTCCTCGAGCACTAGCTTTCTCAGATCATCAACATCGGGGACCACCATCCTACCATGATAGCAAACTAGTCCATCCTCGGACTCATGGAACCCATCATGCTTTTTGCTGCCAAACTCTAATTTGGTCAACTGAACTGAAGCATCTGTCTGTTGTGTGTCTTTTATCTGCTGCCTCAACGTAGGATTTACTTGCATTTCTGCCAACAGTCCTTCCAACAAAGAGACTTCCAACTGTACATTCATCTACCGCAAAGAGACAAACATATCCCTAGGCATACCAATGAACTCAATTGTGCCTTCTTCGTAGAGAGAGAAGAAGACTTTCTGATAAGCACATCAGCTACCACATTCACCTTACCAGGATGATACTCAATGGTGCAATCATAATCATTGATCAGCTCCATCCAGCGACGATGTCACATGTTCAACTCACTCTGCGAGAAGATGTACTTCAAGTTCTTATGATCTGTAAAGATATGACACACTACCCCATAAAGATAATGTCTCCAAATATTTAACGCATGGACCACCACTGCCAACTCCAAATCATGTGTCAGATAATTCTCCTCATGTTTCTTAAGTTGTCGCAAAGAGAAAGAAACCACATGATCTTCCTGCATCAACACACATCCTAGGCCTTTCTTGGAAGCATTGTAGAAAACAACATAGCCTTTCCCAGGCTCTGGAAGCACCAACACTAGAGCACTAGTTAGCTTCTCCTTCAAAATTTGGAAAGCTTGCTGAAAATGATCATCCCAAACAAAAGGTACATTCTTCCTGGTCAATTTTGTCAATGGCAATGTGATCATACTGAAGTTTCTTATAAACTTCTAGTAGTATCCTACTAAACCCAGAAAACTACGAACTTCTCTCGGCGTCATCGGTTGCTCCCAGTCTGCAACTGACTCCACCTTCTTAGGGTCCACTCTGAATCCTTCTACAGATATCACATGACCCAAGAAAGTCACTTCTTTCAACCAGAACTCACACTTACTAAACTTGGCATACAACTGGTGTTGGCGAAGAAGAGTCAATGCTTGTCAAAGATGTTGTTCATGCTCTTGACTGTCCCGACTATAGATCAAGATGTCATCTATAAAAACTACAAAAAACTGATCTAGAAATAGATGGAACACCCTGTTCATCAGATCCATGAAAGCAGCATGCACATTGGTTAGTCCAAACGGCATAACCACAAACTCAAAGTGACCATACCTCATCCTAAAAGCTAACTTTGGTATGTCCTCATCCTTAATCCTCAACTGATGATATCCAGACTGTATATCGATCTTTGAGAACACTATAGCACCACTCAACTGATCAAACAGATCATATATCCTCGGCAAATGGTACTTGTTCTTGATTGTAACTTTGTTCAATTGTCAGTAATCTATGCACAAATGCATCGATCCATCCTTCTTCTTTACAAATAGGATTGGAGCACCCCACAGTGATGTGCTCGGTCTGATGAAACCTTTATCCAGCAACTCCTGTAACTACTTCTTCAGCTCTGCCATATTGGCTGGAGCCATCCCGTACGGTGTCTGAGCAACTGGTTGTGTTCCTGGCACAAGATTGATCTCAAAGTCAATCTCTCGAGGTGGGGGAACACCGGGGAACTCATCAGGAAACACATCCGCAAACTCTCAGATAACAAGCACCTCCTCAAGGCTAGGACCTTTTGACTTGGTATCCACAAGGTGAGCTAAGAACACCTTACATCCTTGCCGTAGCAACTTCTCTACCACCATAGCTGATACTAAACATGTCGAAAGGATCTTTCTATCTCCCTAGAAGATCCACTTCTCATTATCGTCATCAAACACTACTTGCTTGGAACCACAGTCCAACACAACCTTATACTTCTCTAGGGTATCCATTCCAAGGATCACATCAAATCCATGCATATCAAGTGGTATAAGATCCACTTGTATACTGTGTCCCGAAAAGGATAAAATACAAGATGGACACTCCACTCGAAGCAACGCGAGTCCAATAAGAGGGGTTTCTAACAACATGCTATCTCTCTTACAGCTAATAGATAAAAGATAGCTATCAAGCATACTACATGCGATAAAAGAGTGTGTAGCACCCAGGTCAACCAGAACAGATATAAAGCAAGAAGAAGACAAATCAGAATGAAATAACTCCATCTGACCTGCCACCACTCGTGGGTTGACTATCGACTCTGGTTGACTCATAGCATAGAATCGAGCCGTTGCTTATTGTCATCCACATCCTCTGCTTCCTTGTGTAGATGATCCCACTTGTGATTCTTGACCGCGTCCTCACCCTCTATTACCACTAGACTGTTGTTTATCTGATCCTTGTTGATTCTTCCTCAGTTGCTGTGTCACTTCAACATATCTCTTTGGGCAATTTGTCTTGAAATGCCCAACCTGACCAAAAAGATGACATGACTGGTCTCTCTGTTGTGGCCGAGATGGCCCTGTTACTACCACTAAAGCTGTACTGTGGGCTTTGGATGGCGAAAATCCACACCCTCTCCCCTTACTCGGAGACCACTGTGACGGTGCACTGGAACCTTGTATCACAGAAGGTGCTGAAAAACTTGGCTTATTGAAGCCATCAAACCTATGCCTTGGGAACTGAGCATGCCTTTTCTTGGTCATGGACTCTCTCTTCAACTTGACAGACCATTCTATCCTTTGGACAGACTCCACAAACATGGCAAACTGCTCCCGGTTCTCCAAAGCAACAGTAGGTGTTGTCAACTCAGTGCTCAAACATTTCTCAAATCGTCTAATTCTCTCATCATCTGTCATCGGCATGTGAGGACAAAACCTCAATAGGTCCATAAACTTAGCTTCATACTCAGTGATGCTCATCGATCCTTGGTGTAGATGCTCAAACTGGTTGATCTTCTCATCTGGATATGTCTTCGGGAAGTATCGGCTGATGAACTCCCACCGGAAAGCATCCCAATAGATCACCTCACCGGGTCGCTTCTCCTCCTCGATGGTCCACTAGTGGCCAACACTACCCTTCAGAAGGTAGACAACATGCTTTACTTTTTCAGCTTCAGGGATGTCGAGGATCCAGAAGGCCTTCTCGAGACTTGTCAGCCACATATCTGCATCTGCTGGATCAGCAGTTCTAGCATAATATGAAGCTCTGACTCAGCGAAGCCGCTCAAAGGTCTTCCCAATACCCGATGTTTCACCATGGGGAGCCTATGCTCTTGGCGGAGGCACTGGAAACCTTTCCACCATGTGATTCATCATAGCCATTAACTGCCCCATAAGCTGCTGATAGGCAGGGTTTTCAAGAATGACTGGGTCAAGTTGGGGGACCTCATGCACCTAATCTTCATGTGCCTACACTCGTTCTCCATCAACAGATGTAGCATCACTACTCTTGATAGCATGTTCTTCATGGTTTCCAGACATCTTTAAGCTTTATCTTCCACTGAGGGTAGAAGGTTATTGTAAGAAAATCTGGAATACTCACAAGAATAGATACAACCCTAGTCCTAGATCCCTGTAGACTCAGCGAACCTAAAGCTCTAATACCAAACTTCTAATGTGACATCGTGCCATCACACAGACAACGAGATGCGACGTGAAAACACACGGAACCACCATAAATCACATATTACTGAAAACACGGGTTAATTAAAATCGATTGCAGAAAGTAGATAAAAGAGAACTTTTACATCCAGATTCTTATCCTGCAAGGAAAAGATGTTATATAAATATTTACAAGCCTTGATATTTGTCCACAGCATATAGGAACTAGCTATCCCGTCAGCACCAAAGTTCATCACCTATTTATACATACATAACAGGCTACATCAGGCCAACAATAGGATATACAAAGCTACATCATCTATACATCTTAAAACATCATCAAAACACCTCTGAGGACCTGAGAGTACATGTATGACTCTAAGACTCTACTACAAAACAACAAAAACAGGAGCATATCCATCTCTTGTCTCCTACTGCTCTTCTTGTTGCTTGGCCGCAACCTCATGACCACCACCACGTCTAGCACGATTACCTAAAAAGGTTGTAAACCAACGGGGTGAGACACACAGTCCCAGTGAGAAACATAACTCCCCGCCGAAACTATAAAACTTCAGAAAAAGTAGGAAAAGCAGATAACTGATATCAGCAGATCATAAGAGAAGCATCCTGAGCAGAACTTATTTTATTAGCAATCTTACTAGGGTATCCAGGAGGCATATGACTAGATATTCTTTATGGAACATGATTGACAAGATAAACTTTATATGAACTTATCATAAAATATAAGGATCATACAAATAACTACAAGGTATAACTAGATCAACTATACAAGCAAGGCCTCATTCAATGTTCCGTGTTTTGCCCTAAGAAGTATATGCTATTCGGTTGGATTACGTATTATCATGCCCTGAGGAAGTGAGTCATACCGCTCAAATCCAACCATCGGTTGTGAATCCCAAAATCGATGCCATACAAGGTTAATGGAAGAGTCGGACTCCATGACCTCACAACCTCGTGGTTAGTGCATGAGTGCTTAACAAGCAGGACCACAGTCTCATGCTTAGGTGGCCGTAGCCACATAGGGTCAGGCTACCCTCTACCTAGCCCACCTTGGTACATGTATCAATGCTAGTGATCTGAGCCACGAGCCTATTCACCGCGCTCCATAATCATTGAGCCATGGGCCTGTTCACCATGTTCTTATCACGCATCCTGAGCCATGGGCCTATTCACCATGCTCTTTCATATTGAGCCATGGGCCTGAAACCGCGCTCTGGAGTCTACAACTGAAGTTGCACTCTAATCCTCCTATTTTTGTCTAGGAGCAACCACACATATTCAACAATATGCGCTTCCGAGTTAACCCGCAGGATAACCCATTTTACCATCACCAACTACTGACGATGATGGATCTATGGCCAGGGCAAACTATATGATATGTTCCACTATAATTAATTAGTATATTTTAAGTGGATTGTTGAGGCAACCAAGTTGTAAAAGATAAACAACATTGAGTTGCATTATTACCATGGGATCTCAATCCCTCATCACAGAATGACACTGCCTCTCAAGGATTACATCATCACCATGGGATAGCAATCCCTTATCTCATCATTAGAGGATAACACCTCAACTAGGCACTCAACCTTTATCAGGACAACAGACCTTTTCACATCATACGAGTGATACATGTTATCCCATCAATCAAGGATTATCATTATTCAATGTTATTCAAAACACATATACCTCATAGCTCTTACCTGGCTATGAATTCATTTGATACACTTGCATGGTTAGTTTGCATATTGAGAGAGATAACTGAATCACCAAACATATATCTTTATGATTATCATGCTATTAGGGTTGAAGGTACATGATTGTATCAACATCCATGATTATAACTACATGAAGTACAAAGATGTATCTTGTAAACAAATTATATTATTGTAATCAAACCATGAGCATCCACTATGCTTTTATCTTATGAACATAAACATGTATCTTATCATCTTACTTAGCACCTACTTTAGGTATCAAACATATCACTGGTCACAACCTATCATTCATAACTCATCATCTACAAAGGTGTGGACACAAGATAACAAACTCATCAACATAAGCTTCCGAGCTAGGCATAACCCTTACTAAAGGTACCGCCTACCCTCGCCAAAGGTGTGGTAGGTAGCTCCATTCCTCACCCAAGGAGGTATCGGGTAGGGTCATATCCCTCACCAAATCTCTATCGGCTAGGGCATCAAAACCCTAAGGCACTTAGCCACCCATATCGGTCACCAACATAACATGCGCCCATGCACAAGGGATATCGTGCAACCAGGGACCAAGATATGTGTCGTGAACCCATGGATATCGGGCAACCAGGTGCAAGATGATATCAGGCAACATATGGGCGTCACATATCGGCCATCACCCCTATTGCCCATAATGGGTTAGGGTTTTATGTCGGGCAACCGGCAAGGTCATGTCTCCCACAACTATATCGTCCAAGGCTATGACGCCCAAGGTCACCACTGTATCGCCCAACAAGCACACAACTAACAAATGACACCATGGCGCCCAAGGTAACCTATCGCCCCACAAGACAGGCACCACATATCAGTCAACACTAGGGCACCTAACTAGGGTTCCACCACCCAAGAACCATATCAGGAAACACCAAAACCAACCCATATCACCCAAGGCACAAAACAGAGATGTCTACCACACATCATGTTGGCCAAAGGCATAACCCCCACAAGCACCAACTAAGGCAGGAGTCCATATCGGGTAAAAGGGATAAAGAACGCTTCTTAGCATATCGCCCAATACTCAACCCTAGGAGAGGGGTATCATGCAAAGCCCCACAAAATGGTATCATTCAAGGCACAAGGACCATATCAGTTTGGTCATCATCAACCTAAAGATCACCATCATCAAACCCTAATAGATTAAGAGAGTTGGCTCACCTCTCAACAACCAAGAGAGAGGGGTTTTATACAACCTCCATCACATATCAGGCAACAAGGTGGATCATCCCCTTATCGGTCAAGATTCCAACCTTCACTAGGTCAACGTCCAACCAAGGCTCACCTCTCAAATCCATGGCGAGAGAAGGGTATTGCCCAAGCAACTAGAGCATAGACTCACCTCTCAACAACCAAGAGAGAGGGGTTTTGCCTACACCACTAGAGCTCAAGCTCACTTCTCAAAACCAAATGGGAGAGAAAGGGGTTTTGCCCAAGGAACCCTAAACTCAAGGTTTGGCCACAAGGTCTAAGAACACATCAACAACATGACCACTATATATATAACAAGATAAAAGGGTACATACTAGGGCAAGAAACATATCTAAAAAGATGCATGGTTGATCAAGATGACATATAAACATGCAACATGAAAAAGAAGTAGTATAGCTAGGGTTAGGAGTTATGTAACCCGCCTTAAGCAAGCTCCAAGCTCCTAGCACCAAGCTTCCAAGCTCCAAGCACCACCTTTGGCCACCACAAGAAAAAAAAAACAAATCTTATAACCACCATGGCCGAAGAACAAGAAAGAAGGAGAAGAAGGTGCCAAGGAAAGAGGGGGAGATGCTCACCACAAGAAGACAAGCAAGACACACTCTAGGGTTCATCCACCACTAGAGGAAGAAGAAGACTCCACCAAGGAGATCGACCACCAAGCTCTACCAAGGAGAGGTATTGTCCACCAAGGAAAAAGGAAGGCAACTAAGGAACTAAAGGGATCCCAAGTAAGACAAAGGAGAGATATATATAGAAGAGGGTGAAGGGGAGACTAAGGCAAGGTGTTGCCCAACCTAGGGACACTTGTCCATGGGGCAAAGCCACCTACTATCTCACCCACCACCACATGTCCAAAGCTTTTGCCACATACAAGCAACAAGCACCAAGTGTCCATAGGGGAGTGACACAAACGATGCTAGGTGGAGGGGTGTGTGTCACCCAGCATCGCAAACCGACACACCCACCAGCACCCTCCTTGGCCGATACACCTCATGGGAAACACACCACTTGCCCGACACAACCACCTAGCTGATACACCATGACCGACACAAGGCACCAAGCTCACCTTTGCCTTATACCAGGCCCACCAAAGCTAGGAAAAGCCCAAACAAGGCTCAGCAAGGCAAAACAAAGCCCAAATCTACTCAAACAATGAGCCCAACCCATCCTCTCAACCCTATAGGATGCAAGGATAGAGAAACAACTCTTTAGGTGTCAAACTTGCACATCAACCCTAAAACTTGGGTTATTTGCAAGTTGCACCTCCAACTCTTAACAAAGCACAAACAAACCCTAATCACCATTTGAGGTGATTAGCAAGCATCTAAACACAAGGTTTAGGCAAAGTAAACAGGGTAAGCCCAAAACGAAGGTCAGGGTCCTTACATGCATGGGGTGTCAATTTCCACCCTCATTTTTATTAGGACATGGTCGAATAATGTTATGGCCCTATATAAGATATTTGGTCTATCTTATATATGCAAGTAACTATTTTTATTTGTGATAATATGAAATGATTAATGGAAATCAACTTAATGATGTTATGTTATCGTTTAAATGTATCCTTCTCTTGTTTATCATTTCTTGAACTTACCTACTTGCTAATATCCCATCTTGAATGGGAACCCTCACTTTATTTCCTATATATTCCAAAAATTCCAAATATTTTATATGCACACATTTATATGTTTTATGAAGCATACCTTTCATTTTATTTTGTTGGGTGTCATTTCCAAAACCACCTAGGTGTAGGGGTGCTATATAACAATGTCTCTGGAAGGTTTCTTTTAGGATGTGGACATGGGGATAGCTTGGAAATGGCCTGGTTTCCCTCTTTGACTGGGATTGTGTACAAGTAGTTGTATCAATTTTTTTGTAGTACTATTTTGTATTGTGAGGAATAATTTTATGTGAACTATGTTGTAAATTTGTAATAGTTACTTTATGTTGCATATTAATATCATGTTTTGTGTTATATATACCATTAGGTAAATAAATGAAATTCCACCTTTCCTTCATATTTCGAATAGGATGGTTTTATATATGTATGTAGTAAAGAGTGGATCCTCTCTTGGGTTCCACTCTTTACACTTACATTTTTTCTCATAAAAAGTTGATCGCACCAACGCTCAATCAAAAGAATTGGCATGGTGTGGTTACCAGAAACGTAGAAGATATGATCCTCCCATTATTAGTCATCTACTGATGTAAATACCTAACACCATCCAGTAATGGCCTAAAGGACCCCATCCACAAATTAAAAGCATGCGCCCTCTACTGGTGAAGCCTATGGATGGTAGAGCATACTCTTCTATCAATGGGAATGCCAGAGCCATGTACCAATGGGAAACTAGACTCATCTTACAATGAGACTCTAAGTCTCATCAACTGACATAAAGACAAACCCCATCTTTTGACAAAGCTCCTAGCCACACCAACTGACAAAAGTTCTACTACCGCGTATTGATGTCATTTTGGGTCTTGTCCAATGATGAAGTCTTTACTGCAACAACCACCACCTTATTCAGTTAGGCACGTGCCTTGAGGAATGTTCCCTATATCTTGAAGCATATGTAAAGCTCTTGTTCTTCAACTGTATCAAGAATGCCACAATTCCCTATAAATAAGGAAACAAATCCTTCATGGAGGCACATCTTTCCACACAAAGCACTCCAAACTTCATTGTGAATTCTGATTTCCATTAAAAGGCAAATGATGAGAGTCCAATGCCCATCGGTTTGCATAGTATGGAGGTTCCTACCTATGATCTCCAAGAGAAGAAGGATTGGATAGGTCCTCACCACTATTGCTTCCTCCATTCTCCTGAAAGGAAGGTCTTTATTGACGTCTAATACTATTATGGATATTGTTTTGTGTAGTTTCCACTCTCTCCCCTACTCTATCCCCTTCCATCCTTTTTCCCTTCTGGTCATTTCCTTCATTCTTTGTAAATATATGTTTCTACTCATTAACATGAGTGGATAAGCCCCTTAATTTTTGTAGGGAGTAGCCACTAAGGCTCTTCCAACATGTAAATATTCATAATCATTTGATTAGCTATTATTTTGATGTTTGATATCTAATGTTTCAAACGAGTAGTATTAGTTCATTTATGGAGTTAAGGAGTATTGTAAATGCATGCAAGTATTAGATCATAAAGCTCACAATCATTTCTTTGCATGTTATTTTTGTTTGTCGTCTTAGGAGAGAGACATGCCTATAATCTAGATATGACCTGATGTTGAGAGAGGAGGGAATAGACACTAATGATGATTGCTCGTAAACTATGCTAAGGGTATACAAATGAGTATGAGTGTTTGTATGTTGGTGAATAAGCTTCGTTGGTGAGACCCAATCCAAGTTCTATCCATAAACCAAAATCTATTAGAAAGATCTAAATCATTTTGTCATTTTTATGACTTAGTTTTCTTCACTTATTTTCTTTTGTTGTAGTTTTGGTTAGCTTGTCTTGTAAGGGCCATAAAATCTTTCTTATGCTTTGTATTAGCTAAGCCAAGGCCTTAAATCCTAAATAGTTTGTCACCCTTATCCATGTGTTTGACCTTGTTGACTACATAGGAACCCATACTATCATTGTAGGCATCTGAGGCATCATTTATAAATTTAAAGTCCAATTACCCATAATCCACCTTCACTTGGAAATAATTGTAGGAGATCAGCCATATATTAGATACTTCAAGTTGTGTCCAATTTACTAATTAGTTTTTTAGTGTTGGACGTGTATTAAACACTTATCAAGTTTTGTCCCTTCTTTTCCTCCCCTCTATACATCAGGAAGTTCATAAGACATACAAATGACAAAATTGAGGCTCTAGAGGAGTTCCAAAGGCCTCAAATATATCCAATATGAAATTAGTGAATGTATTTCCCTAGTTTGGATGAATGGAACATTTTTCTTGATCTCATTTGTTTTACTTTGTTCCTTTCTTTGTAAAAGAAGTTTTTCAATGAATTTATAGGGAGATTCAACTTGGACAAGGCACATATTGGAATCCTACATAGGTGGTTGAAGTAAATGGTTTGAGGGAGTGTGAAACTTAGATGTAGGTTTGATTCCCTATGTTGTAGGTATTGCTACTTTTTGACCATATCATATACAATTATGTTTTGATTATGTACTTGGTTTATTTTAATTATAGACATTCTTTGTTGGTTATAGATTTGTAATTATTTTCTCTAATTTTCATATAAAATAAAGAAATATTAAAGTGTGGGATTTAATATAGTTGAATGGATTCACAACCTCATTGCAAATTTTTTTAACTTACTGAGAGTGGATGTGGTCATCGGCCATCCTATGATATAGGTCATGATTGCACTATAGGAGGTACTTCTTATGGTCGTAGATAGTCTCATGGTTCTATATATTGTAATACTATGAGGACTAATCAGGTCTGAAAGAATTTTTGTCAAATGCCTGGTAAACCAACTTGGGCCAACCAAGTCTTAGAAACTATAACTCTATTATGACTACTAATCCTTATGAGGTCTAGATTTTTTTGTGCGAGGGTAACCATGATCTTATTTTAACTGGTTCTATTGGAAGATCTTCTTACACCACAAAATTTTCTCTTATGGCATCTTTGTCTTTGTATGGTGTTATTAATAAATGGATTACTAATTCCTCTCTCACATATCACGTTGATGGAAATGTATATGATCATCTAAAAATACACAATGGTCATTCATTCCTCATGTCCTACATTTCAGTGGATCTAAGTCTCTAGTTTCTAGGATATGAAATGCTCAGTCAGTCACCACTTTATTTTTGTTATTTGTTTTATATGCTCCCTTATAATGTGTAAATTTACCATTTTCTAGCAAGCCTGTCAGAAAAAAATATGTTGGTCCATCACATTTATGGTTTCTCATTGTATTCTACAATATGTACACATAAGGGTGGAGACTTTTTGGGGGGATGAAGGATCAGAGGGCTTATACAAATTAGATATGGTGTCTCAATGCTATATTGAGGGTTGTCTTATGCTCTAACATCTTTAGTGGCATATATTTCTTGGTCATTTTTCTTCTACAAATTTGTGTCTTTCTTCTGATTGTCAATCTTGTCAGTTAGGTAAACAAACCCGCTTTTCTTTTCCTATTAAACATTCTACCAATACTTTTAGAACTTTTCATATTGTGCACATTAATGTGTGGGGTCCCTCCAAAATTCCAAGCTACTTTGATATCACTTTTTAATGACTTTACTACAACTAGTTGGTTTTATCTTCTAAAATATAGAAACACTATTTTGTCCATATTTAAACCTTCTTTGCTAAGATTTTTATCTAGTTTTCAAAGCATAAAAAATAGTTCCTACTAATAAAGCATTGGAAAAAAAATAACTTGATCTAAAATATTTTTATCATGATATGGGTTTTCTATAGAAAAACTATCACCCATATACACTTCAATAGAATGGCATTGCAACACAAACATATAGAACTTTCTACTTGTTTCCAGCAACATCATGTGTGACACCAATGTTCATAAATCCTATTGGCCTCATGCTTTTAGTAAGTTCTTTCTTTCTGCTCAACCACATGTCATTCTTTATGCTTTGTAACAAAATTCTTATTTTGTTTCTATATCCTAATATAATTGTGTTCCACTTTCTACCTTAAGTCTTTGGGTGTACCAATTTTGTTAAAAGTATAAGGCCTAAGATGGATAAGTTTTTTCTTCGCTTCACTAAATGCATCTTCCTGGCTATCCTTTAGGGCATAAAGGTTACATATATTTTGATCTTGTTGATAAAGAGTAATTATTTGTGTTGACCTTGTGTTCTTTTAAAACACACCTTTGTTTTTTATCATGTTCACAAACTTGGGCCAGAAACAATCTGCTTTTCTATTACCTCATGTTACACTCTACCCAAAAAAGGGCAAAAAAAGAGAGATATTCGTGGTTCTGTCCTTTTTTTGTATTTAAACATTGCGTAAAAAATGAAACTTGTTCGGAGTCACCACCACATTTTGTATGAAAAATGGGAAATAGATGTGTCGATGAAGCAATGAAAGATTTTGAGAAAGTATCCTTGCTGAAAAAAAAATAGAAAATAAAAGTGATATCAAAGATCAGATCCGACAATCTAGTTACAAGTAGGAAAGGATTATCACCTCACCTCACCCACTAAGTCAGTATCAAGCACACTAGTATGACAAAAGACTGAGTGATTCATGATTTATTTAACTAAAGAAATAAAAGAAGATAAAAAGTGATTTTTATTATGGGCAGACTTTTAGGGCTAGAGATGTATGTGTCTTTCTCTTCATTCCCCTAAAAGTCCTAATTGTTATGTACGTTGCAGTCCTAATCACCTTAGGACCTCCCATGATGGGGATCCATTATTGGTGACCAGGACTGATGAGTAGGATGTTAGATGATGACTAGTAGAGGTGTGTTTGTAGAAAATAGATCTGAGTTTTTAGAAAAAGTAGAAAAGAAGTAAAACTGTAATAGTGACAAAGATGTTATAGAAGATAATAGTTTCAATGCACTAGCAGATCAAGTTAGGTGCAACAATTACAAATCACATAGAAGTAGGTATCAGATTCAATAGTTAGGTGCAAGCCACACAACTGTTAAAGTAATTTATCATTCTATAGATCTAGTAGAGGAAGTGGTGTTAGAGGAAGATCCTCTGATCACAGACAATATGAAAATAAAGAGAGAGGTAGTCATTTATCTGGGTTTAGGAGAGACAAGAGAGGCCCAGAAAACATTGGGTATGAGGGTCTATTTAGAGTCCAGAACTAGGGTATAGGATTTTGGGCAGAACCTTTGTGAAGAGGTGACATATTGTGCTAATGTGTTAAACATGGCAGATGGATCAAGGTGATCCTCCTATGTGGAACCAGTGGATGGCTTTGATCCGTGCAGTGTTCATGGGTCAAGAGAAGGAAATTTCCTTTTTTTCCCAATAATTTCAAGAATATTATGGAGACAATTGGAGAAAGCTTGCATGAAAAGATAAATGGGGTATATCTTTCATATTTGCTGAAAAAAAGGTAGTTGGAAATGGACTATTTAATTCTAGATAATTCAACTGAGCAGTTGATGTAAATATAGCCTATTTTAAGGAAGAATTAAAGAAAAAATGCACTTATGGTCTAAAAGAAGGTTCCTTTGCAAAAGAGCCCAGACTGAGTGAAAGTGGACAAAAAGGGTGTTTCAAATAGGTGGAAAGTGGGGATAGGGTAGGATGTGGAATAGATTCCATCATTAGCTAGAGAATTGATATTAATCATGAATTTCTATAGAGTAATCATAAATGGGATGTCAATAGTTTGCCCCTCTCAAGGCAGGGCTCAAGATAGGAGTGAGAATCGCAGGATTGAGCCAAGTATGACCCCCCCTTTGGTCATAGATGTCCAAAAAGGTTGCACTAGTCAAGGATGTTGTGACAAACCTTATGGAGGGTGAAAAGTGAGTGTGATGGATCTTCCTTCTAAAACTAAATTAGTGATAAAAATATTTGAAATAAATGATTTCTTCATAATAAGGGCAGCCAATGACTTAGGCAATGTCTTGTATTAGGTCCATCATTCGTTCCCCTGAAGTTATGACGAGTCAAAAGAGGTTTATTAGTAGAAAAAATCTCTCATGATTTCTTTAATTCTTGTAATTAGTGTTTGATTATCCCACTAATTTGTTCCTAAGTGAGAAAAAGGTGAATGCAAAAAAGTGAAATTTAGGTTGTAGTTTGTCAGAAAGACATTGAGATTAGGGGTCTTTTGATCATTGAAAAGTATTGGCAACTAATCTAATCTTTATCTTGGAGAACAAGAGTAGTCATCCCTTTTCCTATGTATCTTTAGTTTTCGTTTTAGTTTTTTGAAGTGTACCAATTTTAGAGTCAGGACTATAACTCTTAAGAGGTGCAATATAGGGATATCTTCTATTATGATAGGGTTTACATCGTCAAGATTTGGTGATTTTTATTTTTAGACAAGCTTTCAGATTTACGGTGACCTAATTGGCTAGTGACTTTATCAATTAGTTGTATGTGTGATTTAGGCATCTGAAATTGAATTAATATTGGATATTCAGACTATTATCCATTAAAAGGTAGCCTCCACAGCGTGTTCCTCAACTAGATAGTCATTCGTCCCCTAGAACACTAATGCTCCTCAACTTTCTAGTTCTCACTCATTGGGAAATGAGATTTGTACTGTAACTCAGAGTCATGAGGTGAGGTTGACAATTCGATTCTTCCATGATCCAAAATTGTTGGAGGATGTGTGTGTTGAAGCAAAGTCGATAACCTTGGTCATGATATGATATTGTCAAAAGGTTCTACACTGAGAGACAATCTGGATTCTGATTGTAGGTCATGAGTAGAGACCCTGAATGGGAAGATAAAAGATGGTCTCACAACTTGTTCAAGAAAAGGCTCATGGTCTGGTTTTAGGTCTTGGAATATGACCCAAACAAATTGGAAAATAAAACTTTATGTTGATTTAGTTTGAGGGTCATGATCTGGGACCCTAGAAAGATTTGAAAATATAGTCTTGATATGGTTCAATTTAAGGTTGTGAGCCAGGACCCTGAAAGATTTTATGTTGAAAATGTGTTTGGATTAGTTTAGGGTCATAGTCCAAGAACCTAAAAGATTTGGAGTGAAAAGATGGTTGAATTAGTTTAGGGTAATAGTCCAGGACCCTGAAAGATTTAGATAAATGAAGCGAACATTTTGAGAAAAATAGGGATTTTTAGTTTTGGATTCAAAATTTGTCAGTTTATCATTTTTACCAATCTTTTGGTATTTTTTTATTTTTTTAGGGTTCTAAAAATTATGCTAAAAATCTGAGGACTTATTTATATATTTTGCATTGGTTATTATCTTTAAAAGAGGAATAATAGGAGGAAGATTGAGCATCCTTCCCGTCTCTTCTTCACTCACGCAAGTAGTGATGACAATGACTAGCTCATGGAGTATTGGAGCGACGGTAGCAGCGAGAAGAGAGAAGTGGAGGATAGAAGATTGTGGTGATCCACTAACTCTAGGCCAATAGATCATGGCCATCTTCCAGTGTCGAGTCGAAGAATTGTGGAAGTGGAGACGTGACATTGGAATTCCTCTAGTGGTCTTCTCCGATGACATTTTGGTGCAGTTTTCAGATACCTCAAACTCTAGGAAGGTATAGCTTTACTTTTTACACTTTAATTTATCCATTTTGGCCCTCTATGGAAATATATGATTTATGGCTTGTCAGCATTCTTTGTGGTCTGGAGGTTGAAGATGACCTAGATGCATACTCTATTTAGTGATATAATCAATTTGGGTGTTCTATCATTTTCTCATTCATCCTTTGTCCGACCGAGCTAATTTTAGGGCAGTAGAAAGCTTTTGACATTGTCGTTGTTGTTGTGTAGATGGATGCTTGTGATTGGCATGAGGTAGACCCTCTTTTTGACAAATACGATGGTGGTGATGATGAGGGGGTTGAAGCATATCCATGATATGTATTCACCATTTGTATTGCATCAATACTCGCCCTTCGAATATTTTGACTAAAGTCTTAAATGAACAAGAATTATGGAAGTGCATGCACTATCGAGGGGGAACTTCTCCTTACTGAGTGATTCTTCCATCATCTGAGAATGTTGTGGATGAATCTACATCATTGAGTTCGTCGAGTGGGTAATGAGATATAACTTGGAAAGTTTGTTTCATGTTATTTTCTTTCTACTTTGTCGAGCTTTTTTTAGGATTTTCACCATATAGTGATGACTTTGACTTTGTTTCCCACTTTATTCTTTTAGGGTATCAGATTGTTGCACATTTACTGGCAAACCTATTGAAATGATTTGGGATATTTTTATACCTAATGGATGATGAGGTGGATTTGTTTGTGATGATCAGCTTTGGTAGCATTAGTCAGTGTGGGACCATAGATAGATCCTATCTCCTTCTTCTAATTAAGTATTGCCGTGTCTGAGCCAGAGGCGCAAACACTAGCCAACTAAGGTGGCTAGATGCACTCCACGGGACTCAAACACACGTGTGGGAAAACTTTCAAAATTTGTATTGACCTTAACCAAGTTGATCATAAAACAAAATAGGTCACCCGCAAGTGCACATGGTACTATTTTAGTATAGGTGATTGGCAAGAATAGGGGTCGGTCCTCAGGGATAGAGGGGGCACTAGAGCTAGGGTAGTGTTTTATATGTTCCTAGTGCAGAGATCAAGGTTTAAGGGTTTTTAAAAGGGTTTGTTTGGTGATTAACCTAAGTGAACAGGAAAGAAAGGCATAATTGAATCTAAGTTAACAAAAAGCTAGATTACCCTAAGCAAGTTGAATCTAAACAACTAGGTTAAGCATTTAACTAAATGAGAGCAAGACAAACTACACTACTCTAGCAAGGCAAGAAGCAATTAAGTACTAAATTAACCACTAGAGAGAGCAAGAACCTAAGTTAACACTAAAGAGAAAAACTAAGCAATTAACTAGATTGAGCAAAAACAACTAAAACTAGACTAGCATGAACAAGTAAGCAAAGCAAGTTGGGTTTTAACAAGATGATTAAGGTAGGTGGGACATTTCGGGATGTGGTTTGATATTAGTTGGGGGATCTCAACATAGAAAGTATCTAGATTACCAAACCAAACAACAAGGCAAGTGCTAGTAGAATATACCCTATACTACTAGTTGGGTAACTAGGGTTAGGTGTAATTCTAGTAGGACTTGTCAAGTATAGGTTTCTAGGGTAAGTGGTATTAGGTCAATCGAGAGCCAAGGGTAGAAATGGGAGTGGAGATGATGGTTTTTCACCTCATGTCACTAGCCATCTAGCCTTTAGAAATCCCTAGGAAATTGCACTAATCACACTTACACTAGCTACTTAGATCTCACACTCACTTGTAGGAGGAAGGATGTGTATGTAGGAACAAAGGGGGCTAGCTAGGGATCCACTAATTGGACCTAGGAGCCATTCCTAAGATTGCCACATACACTCTAATTCCTCCTAGAAGCTATGTCATCAAACATCTCAAGGCAAGCAATTCATGTTATAAGCACAAACCACATGCAATAAAATAGAAAATGAGATAGAAGCAAGAAGCAATAATTATAGATAGAAATTATATTCATTACAAGCTATTTTCCCCCAACATGGCATCAAAGTCACATTTTAACCCCAAACCGCCCACCACTAGGGGCTTAGCTACACATAGTCAAAGAAATAGAAAAAGAAAGGGGAAGAAGGGGAAGAAACTCCATGGAGCTCGGGGAAGTAGCCTTATTCTTTACCTCCTTGCTGTTGGGGATGTCCTCACTCCTCCAAGGGTACATATGAGCATGAAGATATGGGGGATTATGGATGAAAACCTAGAAAACTAGGTTTCCAAGGTGGAATGGAGATGGAGATGGAGATGGTGGGTGGAGAGCATAAATGCAAAGGAAATGCACTAAATGCTCGAGGAGGTGTAATGGAGGCTAGGAGTAGCTGTGGGGTGTCTAACCTTCATGCCCCAGCCATCACCTATGTATATATAGGTGGTGGGGAAGCACTAGGGTAAGTAGGGGTAGGATTGGAAAATCAGTGAAAAAATAGTTAGGTTTTAGGTGGCAGCACAACCGTGGTGGGCAGCACGGCCATGGTGGGTGGAGGTGAGAATGGCCGTGGTGGAGGAGAACGACCATTCTGGTGAAGTGTGAAATCACAGGTTGGATGGGTGAAGTGAAGGCTGGTAGCACGGCCGTTCTGGGTAGCATGGCCATGGTGGGGGCTAGGTAGAACGACTGTGTTGGGCAGCATGGCCGTGGTGGTGGAGTTGTGAGGAGGCCATTCCCCAGAGCATGCCTGTTCTATTCTTTAGCTAGCACGGCCATGCTAGGTAGCACGACCGTTTTGGAGGCTTCATGGCATGCTGGGTAGTACGATCGTGGTGGCTGAGTTGCTGAAACTTCAAGATTTGGCAGTTCAACCTATAACTTTGTGCAATTACCAGCATGGTCGTTCCTTAGCACCACGGTCGTGTTGGGGTCTTCAAGGGCTAAAATAGCTTCAAACTTCATTATCAAAGGACTTCTTTGCTTGATGTCGAATCTTGGCCATTGGGGTAGGTTGAGGGAGATTTTGCGGCCTTCTTTGGACCTCTCCATGAGTGGAGGAACCCTATAACTCCTTCCTTCTCTCTAGTCCATCCAAAGTATGGTCCAAGTACCTAAAAATAATACAAAGAACGTCCATAAGTGCATTTGATAGTAAAACACATACTGGGGAAATTAACTTGCAATCTAACTTGTTTAGATGTGATAAAAGGACAAAAAGGCACAAGATGGAGCCCTAAAATAGGGCTACATCACCACCCCAAACTTAAAACATACTTTTCCTCAAGTATGCTCCAACTCAATCTCTCTTTTCAGGTTCCCTTCAACAAAAACGAATGACAAATGCATAGAAATAGAACATTATTGAGTACATGGTCTTGGGAGTGACTAAGTGCATGTGATTCACCTCTATCCTCTCCTCTTTCACAAACCATTCATGAACTGAGCACTGAGCATACAAACTTCAAATATAAAGCATAGAAACACAAGTTGTCCATATGTCCTTCATGTCATTCCGGGTAAACCGTTTCATGTTGGTGTAAATCAAAGATGACTAGGAGTGTTGTTTCTCTTTCATGCATTCAATCTTATGCCTTAAACCACACTAGATGACCCACTTGTCTGTAGAAAAGGGTAAAGTGAGCTAGATTTGTTGCTTCCTAGCTCAATGGGTATGAAAAAGGAAGAAAGGATTGTGGTAAGATTTTGGAGTGCTTTTACACACTCATCTTTTCTTTATTTGAATGCTCTTAAATAGGAGCATCCTTTTATTTTATTTTTTGTTTTCTTTTTCTTTTCCCTTGGTGTAGATAGGGCATATGGTGGATAGAGTGAAGTAGGGAGGTTGAGATGTGGCCACCCCAAACTTTTGAGGGTGGCCACGGCTGCTATGTGCACTTTGGCATCTTTTCATGAGGCAGAGAGGTATGAAGGTGGTGAAAGAATAGTCGGATCAAAGAGGGGTCATTAGTGTAGTTTCCAACATAAGATTTGCTACATGAAAGCTAATCCAACACTTCACCAAATAATATCACACCACATGATAGAAAAACATGACATTCACATTTCTACCATGTGATTCCATAGGCTTTAAATGCTTGTAGCTTGCTCAATTCATGATTCAACCAAAACATTTACAAACTTAAGAAAGGTGGTGCACATGTAAAAAGTCAACAAACAAGACCATATAGCAATAAGATATAAGAAAGTAGCATGCATTTGTTAAAGGATTAAAACATTTCATTTCAAATAGTGGCAATTAAGTCAAAACATGCTTTTTGGGCAAGAACATTCAAGTTAGGGTGAAATTTGCCAAAATGGTGCCAATTTGCATTAAATCAGATCTAAACCTACTTTAGGGAAATTTAAAATATAAAGCAGAAAATCCTAGTTAAAATGCACAAGAAATTACCAAAAACTACATGAGAATGCAATGCATGATATGGAATAGCAAAAAGAGTAATTGTTTTTGAAAAATTATAAGAAAATGCATGAAATTAAACTACATGCATGCATGAATGCAAGAAGACACACAAGGTCAAGATAGACAAGTATGAAGGTTAGTCAAACTATTTGATCATATTGCAAAAAATTAACACAAGGTACATAGATAAAAGTGTGGTGAACGAAGGGCTTACCGCCCTACCACCCCAAACTTTTAAATCATGTTGTCCTTAACATGAATTAGAAATTTAGAATAGTAGGTTAATGGGCATGGAGTTGTGAAAGACAACCACCAAGAGATGGAGTGATCAAAGTAGCACTAGGTGGGAAGGGTAAGACCACCACGTCCATGTTGAGCAACATGGACGTTCTGTCTTGCCAGTCGCACAGCCAACTCAGCACGACCGTTCTGGGCTCCTTCCTGCAACTCCTCTATTGATTTGCAATCTTCTCTCCAATTTTGATCTTCTCCTTGGCTAGAACCCTTTTTTCATCATCTTTTCTTCCTTGTACATGTACTAACATGATTCACAAATAGAAAAACTATCAAGTATAGTGTGTGTGTGTATGTTTGTGTAAAATAAAACAAAAGTATCAAAAAGTAAGGTTCGAGAATCTCAAACCACATGGGTTGCCTCCCACAAGCGGTAAATTTATAGCCTTCAGCCAGGCTTGTTGCTCCTCTGTCAATCAACCATTGTCCAAAATCAAAATGTTTTCATCCTCATCATAAACAATCCTCTCAAATGCCTTCCTTGATTGATCTTCTTCCCAAGGGTCATGTGAGCTTCTCAAGTGTCTTTCTTCATTTGTCTCTCCTCCAGGGTCATCATCATAGGTCTCAAAGTAAGAATCCTCATCAACAAAACTTTTTATCTCATTCAACATGTTTCTCTTGGACAACTTCCCCCTTATCTTCTTAATCAACCTTGAGACCTTCAGAATTTTCATGCTATAGTTTTTCTTTCCCTTAAGGAATGGGTCTTCGTAGGCATCAAAGAAAGGGGTTTCCATCCCATTGGACACTTGGTAACCTAAAAATATCACATTGGGGTGTCTTGGATTAGAAATTGGGGAACTTGGTGGTGTCATCTCAAAGGAAGGTGGGACATAAGATATTATCTTCCCAAAATATGGTAGGACTACAGAATTTGTAGTGCACTTAGCACTCTCACAAGGACTTTGCTGCAGGGGTTCTCCATCATGATCTTCATCTAATTGCTTCCCTACCCTGTTGAACTCCTCTATAACCTTGTCACACCTCAAGATTGAAATCATATCCACTTGCTCATGGGGGGAGGGGGATCAAGTGATGGTTGTGGTGGTGTTGGTGGTAGTGGTGGATTAGGATTGTGAAGGATGTAGGGTGGTTCTTGTGGAGGTGGTTGGTATGGGGGTGGTTCTTGTCATTGATGTTGTGGTGGTGGTTGTGAGGGGTGTTGGAAGTTGTATGAAGGTTGAGGAGGTGGTGGATCATAGACAACTTGAGGGGAGCCCATATAACTATTTGCATTGTTTGGGTTGGCTATGGTTTGGGAAAGGGGTCTTCCCTCCTCACAAAGGGCAAGTGAAAGGGAAATCTCATCCAGCCTTTGCTCTAGCCGATCAATGGTTTCTACTTGAAAAGACACCTCACTCTTCACTTCATCAAGGCTTCTCAACCTTGCAAGAACTTCTAGTTTAGACATGGAGCTGTCTCTTGGCTTGCGGTCTCCTTGTGGTTCCCATGAAAAGTTTGGACCATTTCTCCATTCTGAAGTGTAAGAGCTTAACATAGATCCTTAGTTGTTTAGGATTTCATTGGATTGTAGAACTTGGAAATCTTTACAAGGATACTCCATATTCTTGGTGGAGTGATTAGAAGAACCTCCCACGTGACTCTTCATGAGATTTAATATGTCTTCAAGCACCTTCATCATGTAGGGAGGTTGAAGGATTGAAGGGGCTCGTGCATCTCAGTCTACCATCTTGACTTCAAAGGGTTGCTTGTCACATGCACAAGGCACAACCAAACAAAAGAGGACAATTTAGAAAACCAAGATGCAAAAGTAACACAAAGAATAAAGAATAGCAATGGTGAGTGACGTAGGAAAGGCTAAGCTACACTAACTAGCAAGGTCGAGCGCCTCTATCCCCGTCAATGGCGCCAGAAAGCTTGGCGTGTTTCTCAAACACAACAAACAAACTGTAAAAAGATGGTGCCAAAGGGGAGAGTCAACACCACAACTACTAGGTAGCTATGACACTTTCTATCCCCGACAACGGCTCCAGAAAGCTTGGTGTGTTTCTCAAACATGACAAACAAACTGGAAAAATATGGTGCCAAAGGGGAGAGTCAACACCACAACAACTAGGTAGCTATGGCACTTTCTATCCCCAGCAACAGTGCCAGAAAGTTTGGCGTGTTTGAAATAGAGGTGCACACACTAGCCAACTAAGGTGTATAGATGCACTCCAACGGACTCAAACACACGTGTGGGAAAACTTTCAAAATTTGTATTGACCTTAACCAAGTCGATCATAAAACAAAACAGGTCACCCGCAAGTGCACGGGGTACTGTTTTAGTATATGTGATTGGCAAGAATAGGGGTCGGTCCTCAGGGATAGAAGGGGAACTAGAGCTAGGGTAGTGTTGGCTATGTTCCTAGTGTAGAGATCAAGGTTTAAGGGTTTTTAAAAGGGTTTGTTTGGTGATTAACCTAAGTGAACAGGCAAGAAAGGCATAATTGAATCTAAGTTAACAAAAAGCTAGATTACCCTAAGCAAGTTGAATCTAAGCAACTAGGTTAAGCATTTAACTAAATGAGAGCAAGACAAACTACACTACTCTAGCAAGGCAAGAAGCAATTAAGTACTAAATTAACCACTAGAGAGAGCAAGAACCTAAGTTAACACTAAAGAGAAAAACTAAGCAATTAACTAGATTGAACAAAAACAACTAAACTAGACTAGCATGAACAAGCAAGCAAAGCAAGTTGGGTTTTAACAAGATGATTAAGGTAGGTGGGACATTTGGGGATGTGGTTTGATATTAGTTGGGGGATCTCAACATAGCAAGTATCTAGATTACCAAACCAAACAACAAGGCAAGTGCTAGTATAATATACCCTATACTACTAGTTGGGTAACTAGGGTTAGGTGTAATTCTAGTAGGACTTGTAAAGTCTAGGTTTCTAGGGTAAGTGGTATTAGGTCAATCGAGAGCCAAGGGTAGAAATGGGAGTGGAGATGAGGGTTTTTCACCTCATGCCACTAGCCATCTAGCCTTTAGAAAGCCCTAGGCAATTGCACTAATCACACTTACACTAGCTACTTAGATCTCACACTCACTTATAGGAGGAAGGATGTGTATGTAGGAACAAAGGGGGCTAGCTAGGGATCCACTAATTGGACCTAGGAGCCATTCCTAAGATTGCCACATACACTCTAATTCCTCCCAGAAGCTAAGTGTCATCAAACATCTCAAGGCAAGCAATTCATGTTATAAGCACAAACCACATGCAATAAAATAGAAAATGAGATAGAAGCAAGAAGCAATCATTATAGATAGAAATTATATTCATTACAAGCTATTTTCCCCCAACATGGCATCAAAGTCACATTTTAACCCCAAACAACCCACCACTAGGGGCTTAGCTAAACATAGTCAAAGAAATAGAAAAAGAAAGGGGAAGAAGGGGAAGAAACTCCATGGATATCATGGAACTAGCCTTCTTCTTCACCTCCTTGTTGTTGGGGACGTCCTCACTCCTCAAAGGGTGTAGATGAGCATGAAGATATGGGGGATTATGGATGAAAACCTAGAAAACTAGGTTTCCAAGGTGGAATGGAGATGGAGATGGTGGGTGGAGAGTATAAATGCAAAGGAAATGCACTAAATGCTCAAGGGGGAGTAATGGAGGCTTGGAGCAGCTGTGGGGTGTCTAACCTTCGTGCCCCACCTGCCACCTATATATATAGGTGGTGGGGAAGCACTAGGGTAAGTAGGGGTAGGATTGGAAAATTAGTGAAAAAATAGTTAGGTTTTAGGTGGTAGCACGGCCGTGGTGGGTGGAGGTGAGAATGACCATGGTGGAGGAGAATAGATGTTCTGGTGAAGTGTGAAATCACATGTTGGATGGGTGAAGTGAAGGCTGGTAGCACGACCGTGGTGGGGGCTAGGTAGAATGGTCGTGCTGGGCAACACAACCGTGGTGGTGGAGTTGTGAGGAGGTCGTTCCCTAGAGCACGCCCGTTCTATTCTTCAGCTAGCATGGCCGTGTTGGGTAGCACAACCGTTTTGGAGGCTTCATGGCACGGACGTGCTGGGTAGCATGACCGTGGTGGCTGAGTTGCTGAAACTTCAAGATTTGGCAGTTCAACCTGTAACTTTGTGCAATTACTAGCATGATTGTTCCTTAGCACCACGGCCGTGGTGGGGTCTTCAAGGGCTAAAATGGCTTCAAACTTCATTATCAAAGGACTTCTTTGCTTGATGTCGAATCTTGGCCATTGGGGTCGGTTGAGAGAGCTTTTAGGGCCTTCTTTGGACCCCTCCATGAGTGGAGGAACCCTAGGACTCCTTTCTTCTCTCTTGTCCATCCAAAGTATGGTCCAAGTACTTGAAAATAATACAAAGAATGTTAATAAGTGCATTTGATAGTAAAACACATATTGAGGAAATTAACTTGCAATCTAACTTGTTTAGATGTGATAAAAGTACAAAAAGGCACAAGATGGAGCCCTAAAATAGGGATACATGATGTACTCCAGTCTGGAGACCAATACCTTCCATTTTACCTTTGGCAAGTTAGTTACTACCCTGAATGAGTTTGTTAGGACTACAAAATTTGGGTTTGATGGGACTCCCATTAGTTCCCTGCTTGACTGACAGGAGTGGGGTTGTCACTGCCTAGCTGGGATTCTAGAAGTGAACCCCAAAGAGGTGGGGATGACCCTTGAAGTATGAAGTCAAATTTATATGGATAAGGTCAACCTTCATTAATGAGGAGAGCAGTGTGGTGCCAATGATCCATTATATGCAACCCTACTAGTCTAGGTTGTCATGTTTGTCTTGATCACTGGTTGCTTGTTTAGCAACTACTCAGGGAACAAATGAGATGTATGTGTTGGATAAATTGGACATATTATAATCTCTTTGTTTTGATGATGACAAACATTTCATCCTTGTGGATCTAATATGCTACTTGAGTGTTGCAGGAACTAGGTGGATGACACAATTTGGAAGATCTATATGCTCAAAATGCTTTAATTCATGATTGTAATCAAATGTAAAAAACTTGTACAAGTATATAATGTACAAGTAGTTAGACATCATGTAAATAAAGCATTTAGATCTTCCCTAGCCAATCACAACACTTAGATAGGTCATCCCCTACAATAGTGTCACAACCGCACACTGATACAAACACTTAGAACATAGTTTAAAACATTGAAACAGAGTCATTCTCGGTCAACAAACTTCTCGACTGAGACACTCTCGGTCAACAATCTTCTCGACTGAGAATGACCCAAGTAGCCATTAGACACAGCAAACAAGGTAGTTGGGAGTTGGAATCGAACGTTATACACACTTGCTCCAGACAGTCCCTCGGTCAACAAAAACTTCGACCGACTGGTATTTCGGTCGACAATTCCTCGATCGAGACTGTCTCTGTCTGCACTTTTCAGAGTTCATTAACTAGCCATTGCTAAAGCAATTAGTGGACAACTAACGGCTAGTTAAGCACTAAGAACCCCCTAGAAAGTGTCTAGAACGTCCTTAAGCATTCATAGGCCATTCCTATAAATAGGACATGCCTTAGGATACCCAAAACACACTTGTGCAACACTTGAGCATATACACTTGCAATTGGCAATCTTTCTAATGAGCAATTGAGCAACTCTAGAATTTTATAATACTTCCCATTGCTCCAATTTCATGTCCTATAGGCTAGCATCTCCTACCCACTACACTTACACTTCCATATACATTGGTTAGGAGATCAAAATGCTTGATATAGGAAATCAAGCCTTGTGCTACAACGGTATTGTAATTTCCATTTTTCCTTCTTGTTCCTTTATATTGTTTGTACTCTCCTTACTACTCCTAGGGTTGGAGGCTACAAATTGGAGAGGGTTTATCTTCTTAGGTGGAGAAGGGTCTTCTCAGTGGAGAAGGTGGACTTTGGACTACTTCAAGAAGGTTGTCTCAACGGGAAGCTACTTTAAGAGGAAGGCTACTTCAAGGAGGATATTAAGTTTACTTCAAGGAAGGCTACTTCGAGGTTGGTGAGACTACTTCTAGGTGAAGGCTTTCCAAAGGGTTTGGTGAAAGTATTTGTGATTTTATGTAACATCCTTGTGAGGTAATAAAATCTAAATACTTTTAAAATCTCGGTTGGGTAAGCAACCGGGTAGTGGATTGACTTCCTTAGTATTTGCTAAGGTTGGAACCACTCAAAATCCTTGTCCCCTTGTCCAATCTTTTTGTGGTTGCTTGTTTTGGTTAAATTATTTTAAAATCTCCATAAAACCCTATTCACCCCTCTAGTGTTTTTCATTTGGTATCAGAGTAGGCTTCAAGGAGCTCTAATCGAGTCTTGAAGAATGAAGGGTGGTAGTGTCTACAACTGCAAGCAAAGGAGAAGCATGGACCAATCTTCAACAAGCTGTAATTGGTGCTTAGGAACAAGGCACACAACACCTAATTGTCCATGGAGGTTAAAGAAGGAAGATAAGCATAAAGAATGCCTTATTGCTACAATACGTGACGAAGAAGAAGAGGTAAGCCTATTTGATTTATCAAAAGAAGATTTAATTGATAGCCTACAAGAAACACATTATAAGTATATTGAGCGCAAGAAGAAATTAAAGAAATCTAATAAAGCAAATGATGAGTTACATGCTAATCTTCTTGCTCTCACATTTGAAAATGAAGATCTTAAGGAGACATTAAACTTAGCTATTAAAGACCATGATATTAAGCTGAAATCAATAGAGGCAAATTGCAATCTTCTCTCTCTAGAAAAGATAAACTTGCAAGCCCAAATTAATGATCTTCAAAAACAACCAATCCTATGCAATCATCTAGATTATGATACTATTGTGAAAGAAAGAGATTCTTTATTATCTAATCTAGATCAAGCAAAGTTAGATATAAAAAGGAGAATGGATGAGATTTCTAAGTTACAACAAGAAGTTAGTAGCTTGAGAAACAATGATGTTCTTGATAAGATCTTAAATGATTCTCGAGGTCAATTTGGAAGGATAGGACTAGGTTACAAGCCTAAAGGGAAATCCTATCAAAAACCTAGTGGGGGAAGGACACAAATGCCAAAGACTCAATCTATGTATGTACCTAAAGGCAAGTATACATATGTACCCAAGAACAATCTAGATCAAACTAATAAAAAGAGAAATGAGATTGATTCTATATGTTGCCATTATTGTTTGCATCTTGGACATTATTCCTTCTCATGTCTTTACAAGAAAAAGGATGTTGAGTTGGTATGGGTTCCAAAACCCCCAACCTAAATAAATTAAATTAAGTTGAGATATGACCAAAGACCCTAAATTGTATATCTTTATGTCTATCTCAACTTAACATAATGAGATAACAAATTGATTCAAGTAATTAACATTTCTAACTTGAAAACACACAGTGTTATATAAACCTGCAGAGACGCATCTTTAATAACTTATTTTAGTTCAAGTTCCTAAAACCTAGAGATTTGAATATGATTAGTTGAGATTTGAATCAAATGTCACTTTGATACTTAAATGTTTTATCTCAACTAAACTGAGTTTTAAATTGCATAATTGAATTGAAAGTGATCTATGTTTTACTTGCAAATAATTACTAAAAAATGATACAAAAACATTCTTAGTTGAGAAAATCTTCGATCGAGAACACTATCAGTCGAGAATTAGTCGACCGATCATGTTACTATTTTTAAGCTTGCAACAATATGATAAAACCTGTACAAACAGAAGCATTCTCGATCGAGAAATATGTCGACCGAGATAAATTCGATCGAAGAATAGTTCGACTGAATCAAGTTCTGCTGAACCTATTTAAATGATCCAATTTGTTCTTAATTTGCTATTAATTATTGATTTAATTTGCAAATCAAGAGTGAATCTAGGAGACAAATTCTTTAAGATTGCATTGTGACTTATTAAATATACTTTTATCAAACTTGTATACTTTTTGCAATCTAAATTTGAACATGCCTTCTTGCAAAATGAATCAATACAGAAACAATATAGATTGTAAGTTCATTTTTAATTGCTATAATCTCCTACATGGTTTGGCTTAAAACTGAAAATATGAACCATGATTGGTTTAATCAAGGAATTTACTATTTTATCACAATCCACATGGTTTGTCCCAAGTATTCTTTGGTCTATATAAAAACCATGTGTCTTGAAATATGCTCTTAAAAGATCATCATCATTGTATTTCATAAAATTATGGATATGCTTTTACTATTTTCCATTCTTTACTTGGTTTGCCTAAAATAATCTTTGATCTACATATACAAACCATGAATGGATATTGTTTTCAAAATGATCATTGTGATTCAGCTCATTACATATAAAGATGATGATAATGCCATTTTGCATAACAGTAAAACTCTATGGCACAAATGCATCTTGACATAATATATAATGATTATCATGTGCACGGCTTGTATCATCTCATGTAATAAATGAATGATTTTTACTAGATGACACCATGGAAAGCTAAATAGTTTGTTTCTTAGAGCAAGAATATCAATGTCTTATCAATATGTTTATTCTAAGTAATCAAAAACAAAATATTGATTTTAAGGACTTGAGATATAAAACTTGTTCTTAATTTATATTCAAGAATGACTCATTCTAAAGAGTTAATCTAGAAATAAGAGATATGTTTAAGATAAAGAGCTATTTCAATGCTACGTTTAAAATCTATTATAATCAAAATCAAGAGCAAGATACTAAATTCTTATATTGCTTATAAATAAATGATTGGAAGATGCATTCTTGCTATGATTGAACATGTTGTAGATGTAGCTCAATTGCCTTTTTGCAAGAAAAACAATCACTGTTGATATCAAAATTTCTTATTTCATGAAGCACATACATTCTGAAAATCTTCTTAAGAAAATCAAGAACAAAGACTTCATTGTGATGACTATACTGAGTTTTCAATTAATAAAACTTCTTCAAAATAGGTATCACTCAATGTGCTTCAAATTGATCATATCACATAAAGACTTTATGTTTCACATATATTAACATTAATGTGTAATTCAATAAGAGTGCTTAAACTGTAATTTTGCAGAAATTGCCTCTTTGTTGAAAATAAGTTTGACCAAGGGGTGCCAAGGTCGACGTAAAATAAGCTTGACCAAATGCTTATTTGTAAATCATTTTCTTGCACTTAATCTTAGTATATTGAAAACAAGATTTTGGTGCATAGCTCTCATAAAAGGCTAACTTATTATGATCTAATACTTATTGTGACCTTAGAATCCTTAAATTATCTTAATTATAAGATTAAGGGGGAGCTCACAAAAACTATCTTGACTATAAGAAGGAGCTTACAAAACTTTGAGAAAATTTGAGGCTAGTTATGACCTTAGTATCTTTAAAGTAATTTTGGAGCCTACAATATAAATATAATGGAATTCTCTAAACAAATCAGGGCTTAACATTCCGTGTATTTGGTTAGAGATACATTCATTACTCTAAGCTTAAAAGATTCTCATGTCATTTTCAGGACTTAACATCCCTTGTAAATTGGATAAGAAATCAATATATGTATCCATCATAAGCTTAAATGGATCTCATGTCATTTTCTGGGCTTAACATCCCTTGTAAAATGGATGAGAAATCAAAACACATATTCCATGAAACTAAAAGGATCTCATATCATTTCAAGGCTTAACATCCTTTGCAAATGATTAAGAAATAAATTGTGGCTAAATTTGATAATAAGTGGTTTGCATCCCTTGCTTTTAAAACTAAATATCTTATTAAGGGGGATCATCTAATTATCAAATTAAGGGGGAGTAATAAAAGTCATACTAAATGATTATCTTGGTTATCTTTTTGAAATGACAAAGGGGGAGAAATAATATAAAATCAAAAATATGAAAAATGAGTTTCATAATCATTCGGCCAGCACACATTTGCAAACAAGAGAATGGCTACAAAAGGTAAACTTCAGGTATGAAACTCATATGATTTATATTTTGGAAAGGTTTGTCATATTCAAAAAGGGGGAGATTGTTGGCTAAATTGGACATATTATAATCTCTTTGTTTTGATGATGACAAACATTTCATCCTTGTGGATCTAACGTGCTACTTAAGTGTTGCAGGAACTAGGTGGATGAACAATTTGGAAGATCTATATGATCAAAATGCTTTAATTCATGATTGTAATAAAATGTAAAAAACTTGTACAAGTACTTAGACATCATGTAAATCAAGCATTAAGATCTTCCCTAGCCAATCACAACACTTAGATAGGTCATCCCCTACAATAGTGTCACAACCGCACACTGATACACACACTTAGTACATAGTTTAAAACATTGAAACAGGGTCATTCTCGGTCAACAAACTTCTCGACCGAGACACTCTCGGTCGACAATCTCCTCGACCGAGAATGACCCAAGTAGCCGTTAGACACAGCAGACAAGGTAGTTGGGAGTTAGAATCGAACGTTATACACACTTGCTCTAGATAGTCCCTCAGTCGATAAAAACTTTGACCGACTGGTATTTCGGTCGACAATTCCTCGACCGAGACTGTCTCTATCTGCACTTTTCAGAGTTAATTAACTAGTCGTTGCTAAAGCAATTAGTGGACAACTAACGGCTAGTTAAGCACTAAGAAACCCCTAGAAAGTGTCTAGAACATCCTTAAGCATTCATAGGACATTCCTATAAATAGGACATGCCTTAGGAAACCCAAAACACACTTGTGCAACACTTGAGCATATACACTTGCAATTGTCAATCTTTCTTGTGAGCAATTGAGCAACTCTAGCATTTGCTAATACTTTCCATTGCTCCAATTTCATGTCCTATAGGCTAGAATCTCCTACCCACTACACTTACACTTCCATATACATTGGTTAGGAGATCAAAACGCTTGATATAGGAAATCAAGCCTTGTGCTACAACGGTATTGTAATTTCCATTTTTCCTTCTTGTTCCTTTATATTGTTTGTACTCTCCTTGCTACTCCTAGGGTTGGAGGCTGTGGATTGGAGAGGGTTTATCTTCTCAGGTGGAGAAGGGTCTTCTCGGTGGAGAAGGTGGACTTTGGACTACTTTAAGAAGTCTGTCTCAACGGGAAGCTACTTCAAGAGGAAAGCTACTTCAAGGGGGAGATTGAGGTTACTTCAAGGAAGGTTGCTTCGAGGTTGGTGAGGCTACTTCTAGGTGAAGGCTGTCCAAAGGGTTTGGTGAAAGTATTTGTAATTTTATGTAACATCCTTGTGAGGTAATAAAATCTAAATACTTTCAAAATCCCGGTTGGGTAAGCAACCAGGTAGTGGATTGACTGCCTTAGTATTTGCTAAGGTTGGAACCACTCTAAATCCTTGTCCCCTTATCCAAACTTTTTTTGGTTGCTTGTTTTGGTTAAATTATTTTTAAAATCTCCATAAAACCCTATTCACCCCCCTCTAGTGGTTTTTCAGTATGTTGGTTCTCCTTTTTGCTAGATCTAGATGCAGTTTCTTCCTTTGACTGGGGTGGTGGTGTGTGTAAGGACCCTGACCTTCATTTTGGGCTTACCCTATTTGCTTTGCCTAAACCTTGTGTTTAGATGCTTGATAATCACCTCAAATGGTGATTAGGGTTTGTTTGTGCTTTGTTGAGAGTTGGAGGTGCAACTTGCAACTAACCCAAGTTTTAGGGTTGATGTGCAAGTTTGACACCTTGAGAGATGTTTCTCTCTCCTTGCATCCTCTAGGGTTGATAGGATGGGTTGGGCTCGTTGTTTGAGTAGCTTTGGGCTTTGTTTTTCCTTGTTGAGCCATGTTTGGGCTTTTCCTAGCTTTGTTGGGCCTTGTATCAGGAAAGGGTGAACTTGGTGCCTTGTGTCGGCCATGGTGTATCGGCCAGGTGGTTGTATCGGGCAAGTGGTGTGTCGCCCATGAGGTGTATCAGCCAAGGAGGGTGTTGGTGGGTGTGTCGGTTTGCCATGTTGGGCAACACACACCCCTCCACCTAGCATCGTTTGTGTCACCCCCCTATGGACACTTGGTGCATGTTGCTTGCATGTGGCAAAAGCTTTTGACATGTGGTGAGATAGTAGGTGGCCTTGTCCCATGGGCAAGTGTCCCTAGGTTGGGAGACACCTTGCCTTAGTCTCCCCTTCACTCTCTTCTATATATATCTCTCCTTTCTCTTGCTCGGGATCCCTTTAGTTCCTTAGTTGCCTTCCTTTTTCCTTGGTTGACGATACCTCTCCTTGGTAGAGCTTGGTGGTCGATCTCCTTGGTGGAGTCTTCTTCTTCCTCTAGTAGTGGCCGAACCCTAGAGTGTGTCTTGTTTCTCTTCTTGTGGTGAGCGTCTCCCCCTCTTTCCTTGGCACCTTCTTCTCCTTCTTGCTTGTTTTTCGTCTGTGGTGGTTATAAGCTTTGTTTTTCTTCTTGTGGTGGCCGAAGGTGGTGCTTGGAGCTTGGAAGCTTGGTGCTAGGAGCTTGGAGCTTGCTTAAGGCAGGTTACATAACTCCTAACCCTAGCTATGCTACTTCTTTATCATGTTGCATGTTTATATGTCATCTTGATCGGCCATGCATCTTGTTAGATATGTTTCTTGCCATAGTATGTACCCTTTTATCTTGTTATATATATAGTGGTCATGTTGTTGATGTGTTGTTAGACCTTGTGGCCGAACCTTGAGTTTAGGGTTCCTTGGGAAAAACCCCTTTCTCTCTCATTTGGTTTTGAGAAGTGAGTTCGAGCTCTAGTGGTGTAGGCAAAACCCCTCTCTCTTAGTTGTTGAGAGGTGAGTCTATCATGTAGTTTCTTGGGCAATACCCTTCTCTCACCATGGATTTGAGAGGTGAGCCTTGGTTGGACGTTGACCTAGTGAAGGTTGGAATCTTGACCGATAAGGGGATGATCCACCTTGTTGCCCGATATGTGATGGAGGTTGTGCAAAACCCCTCTCTCTTAGTTGTTGAGAGGTGAGCCAACTCTCTTGATCTATTAGGGTTTGATGATGGTGATCTTGAGGTTGATGATGACCAAACTGATATGGTCCTTGTGCTTTGCATGATACCCCTCTCCTAGGGTTGAGTCTTGGGCGATATTCTAAGAAGCATTCTTTGTCCCTTTTACTTGATATGAACTCCTGCCTTAGTTGGTGCTTGTGGGTGTTATGCCTTTGGCTGACATGATGCGTGGTAGACATCTCTATTTTGTGACTTGGGTGATATGGGTTGGTTTTGGTATTGCCTGATATGGTGCTTGGGTGGTGGAACCCTAGTTAGGTGCCCTAGTGTTGACTGATATGTGGTGCCTGCCTTATGGGGTGATAGGTTACCTTAGGTGCCATGGTGTCGTTTGTTAGTTGTGTGCTTGTTGGGCGATACAGTGGTGACCTTGGGTGTCATAGCCTTGAACGATATAGTTGTGGACGACATGACCTTGCTGGTTGCCCGACATAAAACCCTAACCCATTATGGGTGATAGGGGTGATGGCCGATATGTGACGCCCATATGTTGCCTGATATCATCTTGCACCTGGTTGCCCGATATCCATGGGTGCATGACACATCTCTTGGCCCCTAGTTGCATGATATCCCTTGTGCATGGGCGCATGTTATGCTGGTGAACGATATGTGTGGCTTAGTGCCTTAGGGTTTTGATGTCCTAGCCGATAGAGCTTTGGTGAGGGATATGACCCTGCCTGATACCTCCTTGGGTGAGGAATGGCACTACCCCCCTCACCTTTGGTGAGGGTAGGCAGTACCTTTGGTGAGGGTTATGCCTAGCTCAGAAGCTTAGGTTGATGAGTTTGTTATCTTATGTCCGCACCTTTGTGGATGATGAGTTATGAATGATAGGTTGTGACCAGTGATATGTTTGATGCCTAAAGTTGGTGCTAAGTAAGATGATAAGATACATGTTTATGTTCATAAGATATAGGGCATAGTGAATGCTTGTGGTTTGATTACAATAATGTAATTTGTCTAAAGATACAACTTGTACTTCATGTAACTATGATCATGGATGTTGATCCAATCATGTACCTTAAACCCTAATAG
The DNA here is from genome assembly GCA_963693085.1 of Alisma plantago-aquatica. NCBI lineage: Eukaryota > Viridiplantae > Streptophyta > Magnoliopsida > Alismatales > Alismataceae > Alisma > Alisma plantago-aquatica. The sequence goes on from OY856411.1 coordinate 1,410,625,673, forward strand.
CATGATATTTATAAAGATCTATGTTTGGTGATTCAGTTATCTCTCTCAATATGGATACTAACCATGCAGTTGTATCAAATGAATTCATAGCCAGGTAAGAGATATGAGGTATATGTGTTTTGAATAACACTGAATAATGATAATCCTTGATTAATGGGATAACATGTATCACTCGTATGATGTGAAAAGGTATGTTGACCTGGTAAAGGCTGAGTGCCTAGTTGAGGTGTTATACTATGATGTTGAGATAAGGGATTGCTATCCCATGGTGATGATGTAAGCCTTGAGAGGCAGTGGCATTCTGTGATGAGGGATTGAGATCCCATGGTAATAATGTAACTTAATGATGTTTATGTTTTACAACTTGATTGGCTCAACAATCCACTTAAAATATACTAATTAATTATAGTGGAACATATCATGTAGTTTGCCCTGGCCCTAGATCCATCATCGTCAGTAGTTGGTGATGGTGAAATGGGTTCTCCTGCGGGTTAACCCGAAAGCGCATATTGTTGAATATGCGTGGTTGCTCCTTGCCAAAAATAGGAGGATTAGAGTGTAACTTCGGTTGTAGACTCTAGAGCGTGGTTTTAGGCCCATGGCTCAATATGAAAGAGCATGGTGAACATGCCCATGGCTCATGATGTGTGATAAGAGCATGGTGAATAGGCCCATGGCTCAATGATTATGGAGCACGGTGAACATGCCCGTGGCTCGGATCACTAGCATCGATACCAAACCAAGGTGGGCTAGGAAGAGGGTAGCCTGACCCTGTGTGGCTACAACCACCTAAGCATGAGACTGCAATCCTGCTTGTTAAGCACTCGTGCACTGACCATGAGGTGGTGAGGTCATGGAGTCTAACTCTTCCATTGACCTTGTATGGAACCGGCTTTGGGCTTCATAGCCAATGGTTGGATTTGAGCAGTATGGCTCACTTCCTCAGAGCATGATAATACGTAATCCAGCTGAATAGTATATACTGCTTAGGGAAAAACACAAAACATTGATTGAGGCCTTGCTTGTATAGTTGATCTAGTTATACCTTGCAGTTATTTATACGTTCCTTATGTTTTGTGATAAGTTCTTATAAAGCTTATCTTGTCAATCATGTTCCATAAAGAATATCTGGTCATATGCCTCCTGGAGACCCTGGTAAGATTGTTAATAAAAATGTTCTGCTCAGGATGTTGCTCTTATGATCTGCTGATATCAGTTATATGCTTTACCTGCTTTTTCTGAAGTTTTATAGTTTCAGTGGGGAGTTATGTTTCTCGCTAGGACTGTGTGTCTCACCCCGTTGGTTTACAACCTTTTTAGGTGATCGTGCTAGACATGGTGGTGTTCGTGAGGTTGTGGCCGAGCAACAAGAAGAGCATTAGGGGGCAAGAGATGGATATGTTGTTGTTTTGGTTGTTTTATAGTAGAGTCCTAGAGTCATCCTTGTACTCTCAGGACCTCGGAGGTGTTTTGATGATGTTTTACGATGTATAGTTGATGTATCTTTGTATATCCTACTGCTAGCCTGATGTGGCCCATTATGTATGCATAAATAGATGATGAACTCTGGTGCTGACAGGACAACTGGTTCCTATAGGCTGTGGACAAATATCAAGGCTTGTAAATATTTATATAACATTTTTTCCTTGCAGGATAAGAATTTGGATGTAAGAGTTCTATTTTATTTTCTTTCCGCAATCAATTTTAATTAACCCGTGTTTTCAGTACTATGTGATTTATGGTGGTTCTGTGCATTTTTGCGTGGCATCTCATTGTTTGTGTGATGGTGGGATGTCACAATGTACATCCTCATCTATTGACATATTTGCAAATATGTCTTGTGGGAAAATTCAAAGGAGGGAAGATCTGAGCTATGAAAAGTTGTGGAGGCTTTGTAGGTTTGATTGTGGTAAGCTTCTACCTAATCGTGTTTGCATTTTATGCTTTGAAATGACTACACTAGATGATTTGCTCCGACACTTCTTTTCTTGTAGATGTGGGGTTATGATAACTTTGGGATGTACAGACATGTCACTTTGAGTGGCCTAAAAGGTTATCTAGATGTCTCCCTCTCTACTTGTCACCATTGGACTAGTTGTACTAGTAGGGTGCCATATGTAAAGTGGAGAGGTGAACTGTAGGCAATGACCATGGTTGAGGTATGTGTAGTACTTTTATCACTGCATCATATCGTGCATATATAGTTTGGCTAAATCCAATTCCTTTATTTTTCCAAGGTACGATTCAAAATCTTCTCCAAGTTTTAGTGTAGTGAAGCAGACACATCTTACACATCCATATTTAAGGCTTTGGCTCTAGATGATTGTCAAATCTAGTTTGAATCACCCTTTAGAAGTGTGTCGTATATGGGTGAGTGTGCTGCTTGTCAGTGGGTTAGTGGATGGCACATCCCTTTTGACCCTTTGACGGGTTGTCCACTTCTAAACTTGGGATTTGGCTACTTGGGAGCTGATGTACATATAGGTTGTATGTGAAGAATCCATGGAGTAGTGTTATGATCACGGTCATCCCATTGTCCTTTCTAGAGAGGTAGATGATCAACTCCGTCGTCCTCCTATGGTGTTTTTGAGCCTAATGCTACTTTTGTGTCTGATTGCATTATCTTTGACTTGCTTTTTCTTGTAGGTGATTGACTATGATTTAGCTAAGGAGTAAGATGATCAGGGGTATGAGTTCACTTTCCACCCTCTCCTAAGGTAGTTCCATCACTTGAGCCAGTTTCTTCACATGAGGCTCCACCTTCTCCATTATTTGATGCTTGTTGCTTTGATGACTTCCTCAGGTTGGGGCCCCATCGACATTGGACGATCGTGTCACTTCTCGAGTGACTTTGGTTGGACCTCTTCCTTTGTGGGGATGGATGATGCTTCATATGGTGGATTCTTTGACTCAAGTGTCCCACCAAGATATGGGTACAATCAACACTTTGGAGGATCTTCTGGTGTAGGGGCTTTTCTGTGAACATCCTTGTTTAGAGTGAGGATCCATTTTTAGTTGGTGTGGAGGTAGGTTCTTATCAACATAGAGATATTGCCTTAGTTGTCAAGGTGACTTTGGGGAGCTCCTTTTTTGGTCATTGATGGTCTATTAATAATATTCATGCGGATGTGAGTAGTGAGTGTCGTTCTTCTGAGTCTTCTTCCACTGATTATCGGCCTTTGGCCAAGCATTTGACTGGGTGCCTGAAGAAAAGTCAAAGAAGTAGTTTCTTGACTTTAGCATTTTACTTTATGATGTATTTTCCCTTTATATAGGAAATATCATGTATTATTTATGCTGATATTCATAAACTCTTTTTAAATATTAAACAAAAAAATGAGTTTTGGGTTTAGAAATGATTGTGAGGTTCTGTGATTTTTGGTTCGATATCAAATTTCTAAGTTTGATCTTTGGAAGATGCTTGGCTGATTAATGGATTTCCTTGATTTGTGTACTGATATGAGGTGGTGGATCATGGTGATCTTGCATCCTGGAATCAAGGTCTTTCCTATCTCGGGTTGCGAGTCAGCATTGGCCATAGTGGAGTATGATTCCTTCATGGAAAAGGACACAAAATCCTTGTTTCTAGAGATGAGTTTGTCCTTTAAATAGGGTTGTAACCCTCATCTTTTCAACACATTATGACACAAGGTCATGGGGAGAAATGGAAGACTAAGAGATCCCACTTATGTGGCGTTCTTTCATCAACTTGTCTTTGATGTGTCATTGTATCACTGATCTTTTTAAGACTGAAGAAGTCGAGCTAGCAAGCTTTGGCATGACCCATCATCTCCTTCAACTGGCATACATCCCCATGACAAGGGAATTGATGTCGATAGAGATCCACTTATGGGATCCTTTGGATCCATACCTTCCATTTTTGTGATGTCATTCTAAGCCATAACTTGGAGGATGTGGCTAAGATTACCCAACTTCCTCTTCATGATTGATGGCATGTGGTATCGAGGAAATCAAGTTGGGCTGGTGAGATAAGGAATCTTCTTGGCATGAAGAAATACCAAGTGGCTCATTGGTTGATTGGTGATGGTAGATTCATTGAAATGTGCTCCTTGTGGGAGTCATTCAAGAGTGAGGCACATCATGGTGTTACTTCTCCTAATATGCCACACCTTCAGTGTATATTTTATTCATCCTATGGAGTTGTTCTTTGGGGAGACCATCCCCACAAGTGACAATTGCCACTTCTGGAGTCATAACTACTTTATGGAGAAAGGAAACCATTGTCACCTTGGTACTGGATGAGCTACATAAGTGCTTGGATGAAGAACAACTGACTGGAAGGATAAAGGCACCCTTCTAATATATATAGATTTATCTCAGAATGTGCATCAATCTTGCCAGATTGTAGTCTTGGAATCCTCAGTATAGCATGGAAAAGGAGTTTTGTCAAAGAAGATTCAAGTGGGTGAGCTCCTTTAGGTGCGTGAAGACTTGGCTTGTTCACTTGCTAGATTAAAGGCTACATATGTTTTTTAGGGATGGATGGAGTTTTGCTTTGTTAATTCAACATGTGGTGTGGCCATGTCTACTTTTCATTGGCTGCTCATCTTGCTTTGTCTGGAGGGTTATGTTGCATACTACTCTGTGTCAGTGCTGCCACAGTTCAATTGTCGGTGGTGCATGTATGAAGTGGAATATCTTCCTCCATTTTTTAAGAAACTTATGCTAGATTCTCAAAAGATTCATGGAAGGTGGTATATATGTGGTTACATCAGAAGAGGTTGACTCAAGACTCCTTCTCAGTGGTTCAATACTTCTTTCCTGAGTACCTAACATGTCTAGCATCCATACTTGCAATGGTAGTGACTTTTGATCCTTCCAGAGAACCACAATGACGCCTCTTTTTGTTTTTATATATTGGTATGAGAAGCTAAAATCTTTTTGTAATATTTGTATTTCTAGAACAAAATTTGTGATCCATGGAGTACAACACTGGCTGGGGGTACTCCCTCAATTTGTTTTTTCAAAATGTGAATTGTACCTGAGTCCTTGAGGTGTAAGTGGTTATGAGTTCCTTTCCCACAAGTTGTTCGATCTAGACAATCTAGAACTCTTGTTTATGCATTTCAAGAAGCTAGGGATATCTTTAGGTTTTCATATGTTGGGGGCCACCTCCTTCTTGTCTACCTCCTTGCATGAGGTTAGAAGATTGGAACCCCAAGTGCTTTAGGCTATCCTCATCCTAATTTGTCAATGGAATTTTCCTCCTATTGAACATCCATGGTCTATTCTATCATGAGGAAGGTCCTCATCCTAGGGGGTGAAGCTGGAAGAATCTCAATTGGACTTGGGTGTCATGCTAAGAGCTAAAAGCATGTCATGTAACATGTGTATAACTGGTGAGTCCCTACATAGTTGGGCCAAGCCTCTAGATGTTAGAGACATCCCAATGGAATTTATTTCTAACATGCTTTTAGAGTAGTGATTGACCATGATCACGTGTCTCTCTATTTAAAGGGCTTTCTAGATTTTTCTTTTGTGATGCCTAATGGTTGTGGGTCTTTTTGTTTAAAGCTTTTTGGCTTCAACATTGATGCTCAAGGCCTTAGTATGCGAGTTGAGGGTTTTGTGGGGAATTAATGAAGTTTTCCTAGTGAGGGTTTCCCATCTCATGTTTTTTGGGTGGGTGTGTACATAACTTGGTTGCACCTCTTGCCAGTAAGGGTTGAGAGTAGCTTAACATTCCTTCCCTTTTAGGTTAATATGGACATATGTAAACCTTATAGAATCTACCTGGGTCAGGATGTTGATTGTGAAGATTGGTTATGACTTGCCTCTGGGGACTCATAGCCTCTTCCATCCTATGGCTTCATCACAAGGCTTCCCTAGCTTGATCCGCAATCATGATCATTTTTAAGACGTATGTGATTTTAGTGGGACCTATTTTAAGGAGTTACTTTTAGGTTGGTGAACCATTGGGGCCTTAGGATAACAATCATGCTCCTTCCATCCTTGGCCCTAGGTTCTACTTTGACCTTTCCACTCTAGGATGCACATGGGTATGCGGTTAGGTGTTTAAGTAGATTTTAGGTGTTTTTCATAAGAATGGGAGCTTTTAGCTTTGTTGCCATGGCTTTCTGTTGGAGGTTTGCTTATTGTGGCAGTCTGGTCAGCATTAGTAGCATTTGACAAGACTGGTGTTTGTGTTATGATGATGAATATCTCCATCCATATCCTTCAGGAAGGTCGCCCCAATCATAGATGTTGTGGATGTGTAGGGCCCCTTACATTTAGGGTTGAACTTGCCCCTAGAAGCAACATTCTGGATGACTTGCAATACCAGGTCTCCCTTCTGAAAGTTGTGACGTCAATCTTCTTGTTGAATACTTGACTTGTTCTTGCTTGATATCATTGTGAATTGTGTAGGGCTTTTGCTCATCATTCTTTAAGGGTGTTGAGGTTGTATACTCAGTCTTGAAGCCATTTGATTTTTAGGATATCTGCTGTTTGTAGTATGTGGAGCAAAAGGATTTTCATTTCAACTGGCAGGACCAATTCCATCCTGTACACTAGGGAGTATGGAATATCCCCTATTAAAGTTCGAATGGAAGTGAGGTAGGCCCACATATCCATTGGATGGTTTTCATGCTAGTTGGCATGAGAGCTAACAATCTTCTGCAGAATCTTGAATACATTTTTATTAGCAACTTCTTCAACTCTGTTCATATGTGGTTCATAGGGCAATGTTCAATGAGGTTTGATCCCCAAAGAGTCTAGGTACTCCTTGTTGATCTTGGAGATGAAGTTTGTTATGTTACCTAAAATAATCTCATGTGGTATCTTGTACCGGCTTATGATGTTTTTCTTTAGAAAATTGATGACCTGCTGGGTTGATGCATTAGTGATCGACACTGCTTCAACCCACTTATTAAAGTAATCAATTGCGATGAGGATGAAGCAACTGTCGTTTGATGCCTTGGGGTTGATCTCACGAATCCTGTCAATACCCCTACACTGAGAATGGCTAAGGCATGGCAATGTTGTAGAGATGATTTGTAGGTGAGTGGATATAGTCTTCATGGATTTGATAGGCTCAACATTTATGGATAGATGGTAGCATCCTATTTCCATTGTGTTCTACTAGTACCCCAAGAGATGTATCTTTTTGGCTAGCATAACTCGATTCATGTGTGTGCCACATGACCCAGCATAGATTTCCTTCATGAGGACTTCTACTTCTGTCTTGTCAACACGTCGAAGAAGAGTCTGGTTGTAGAGTTTGCAGTATAGCTATTCAACCCCTAGGATATATTACACATATCATCACTTGAGTGCTAGTTTCTCTCTCTAAGAGAGGTTCTTAGGAATGACTTGGTTTGATAGATACATCTTGATGTTGTGGAACCAAGCCCTTTCTTTGTTGGTGGTTGCATTGTTGATGACCATGTAGTAAGTTGGTTGAGTAAGTGACCCAACTTCTAGAGAGAAGGTTTGGCCTTCTTGGATGTCGATCCATGATTCAAGGGTTTCCAGTGCCTCAGAGAAGGCATTGTGCTCTCTTCTAATTAAGTGGAAGGAGGCATGCTCAATGCTATAAGCCATATAACACATATGCTCCTGATATGGCATTAAGTTCTAATGATGTGTTCTCCAATTGTTCTAGACTTGAGAGATGACCAGAAGGGAGTCACCATGGATCTTTAGTCATTGTGCCCCTTGTTGTAGGGCAAGATGGAGACCTAAGATGCAGGCTTCATGCTCAGCCACATTGTTGGTGGCCTCATATCCTAGTTGTTTGGCCATGGGTAGCTAATCTCCATGGGGTTTTTTTAAGGCTACACCTATTCTGGCTACTTTTCAATTTATAGCTATGCCAAAGAAGACTTTACATGTGTCAACATTTGAAGGGATCCCCATGTTTGGTGGGTTAATCATCCCTATATCTTCATCTGGAAACTAGTACTCATGAGTAGCTTCTTTTGATAGTGGGGAATCTTCTAGTTGATTTGTGAGGGCTTGTGCTTTGACAACCTCTATGGGTAGATAGGTGATGTCAAATTCTGACAACATCACTTACTGCTTAGCACAATGCCTGGATAAATTTGGACAGTTGCACAAATAGCAAAGTGGATCATGACTTGGCAATTAGTTATAGAGGATATGTCATCTGATAGTGATGTAGCTTCCTCATTCCATGGATTTGGGCCAGATAGTATTTTTTATTGTAGTGTAGTGAGCCTCTATGTCATTGAACTTCTTGTGCAAGTAGTAGATAGCATGCTTGTATTTGGTGTTTTCTTGACTCAAGACCCCACTAATTGATGTCTCATAGACAAACACACATAGATAGAGAGAAAACCTAGGCATATCTAACCTTAATAGTGGGGGATTTGTGAGGTAATCATTGAGATTCTAAAGAATGGTCTTGCATCATTCATTCCATCCAGAGTCAGAATTCCTCTTTAGCAGTTTGAAGATCGGCTCACATATAGGTGTGAGGTTAGACATGAAGTTGCAGATGTATTGGAGACTTCCGAGCATGCCTCATATCTCCTTCTTAGTTCTAGGGGAAGGCAATTTTCAGATGTCCCATGCTTTCCTAGGATATACTTCAATCCCTCTCTGTTTGATGATGTATTCCAACAGGTTACCAGATGTAACCCCAAAGGTGTATTTGGTAGGATTCAGGTGTAGGGAGAACCATTATAGTCATTGAAATAGTTTCTTAAGGTTGGCAGGTGGTCTTCAAGATTTTTAGATTTAGAGATCATGTCATACACGTACACCTCCATCTCTTTGTGCATCATGTTGTGAAAGATGGAAACCATTTCCCTTTGATATATAGCTCTAGCATTTTTTAGACCAAAAGGCATGAGTCTGTAACACAACACTCCCCATTTTATGATGAAGCTAGTATTTTCTTTGTCTTCCTTTTCCATATTGATCTAATTATAGCCAGCAAATCCATCCATGAAGTTAAGCAGTACATGGTCGACTGTGTTGTTAATGAGTACATCAATGTGCGGAAGTGGAAAGTCATCTTCTAAAGATGCCTTGTTGAGGATGCGATAGTTCATACACATATGTAATTTTCTATCTTTCTTTGGAATAGGAACAATGTTGACGAGTAATGTGGGATAGTTGACTAGTTCTAGAAAACCAACATTGTTATGTTTTTGAACTTCTTCCATAATATTGAGGCTCCATACTGAATGAATCCATTTTGCCTTCTGTTTCATTGTGGGAGCACCGGGGATGATGGGTAGTTGATGGATAATGATTGCTTATCCAACCTGGGCATGTCAACATAGCTCTAACAAACACACTGATTTATGGTCATAGAATCTCTATTAGTTGTTCTTTAATGTTTTGAGGGAGATGCACCCCAATTTTGACTTTGCGTGGATCGGGGCTTGAGTTAAAGTTGACAGTCTCTATTTCATCTTTGATATGAAAGGTTTGATTCTCCTTGGTCATATAATCTGGGACAGGGATGTCTTCAAACTCAACATATTTTTCATTATGGATCTGAGCCACCTCCGTGAAGTCACTAGAAAACTCTCAAAAAGATTTCTCTTCTTTAGATATTTTTAGTATTCTAAATTTTGTACATTTTGGTTTTTGTATATTTTGTAATTTTTTTGGATTTTGCGATGGTGAATGAGGATGTGATAGAGCATGACAAAACAACCACTCTGGGATCTCTACCACATTAGGGCTGCTACTTTTATAACATGCTTATTTGGTGTGGAGGAATAACTATCCCTCATGATGTTGTGATCATCCATGCACCCATTCTAAACCTCTTCTCCTTTCTATAAAGGACTGATGAACATTTGTGCTTCTTACATGGCCCTTGAATCAAAGATGGCGTTGACACTCCAACCTTAGATCATGTCATAGGCATAATTGTAGTCATACCACATGACACTATATACTTATCTGTGACCTTGGCATCTGTGATGTCAGTGTCATCTTGGTTGGGCCAATTGGGCAGACCTAAGGAAAATTTTATCCCTCTACTTTGGGTGGGGTGTCCACCTTTTCTTGGTGTGGGTTCTATGATTTTTGTCTGGCCACTATGGTCATCTTGATGATGTGTGATGATTTTACTAGTGTTCAAGTGATTAGGTCATGACTTACTAACAACCGGAGTAGGCATTCTACTGATTGTGTCCTCATTTGGAGGGTTGACTTTGGTCTCAGACTATTGATTGTTCTAGGTAGTCTGTATGCCCTGGTCTTTGTCAATGATGAGAGCAATCTCCCTAATTTTGGCTGCAATCTCAAGATAGTCCTCTTGGTCATTGTCGTCAACCATTGTATGAAGTAAGGCAATGTCATGAGAATGATTCCCTTAGTCGTATCAGAATGGTCTCCAATTATGGCCCCAATACATGGTAAGTATCGATGGGGCTTTTATGATCAGGGCCCAGGGCCCATCGATACAACACCCTGAGTCAATGCCCTTCTTCTAGTTGAAGGTGTATGGCTTCAAAACTTATATTTGGCGTCATGGGTAGGCTATTAAGGTAACCTCTTTGGGTTGAATCCCTTGTAGTGGGCCACAAGATTGCAAGCTTCCAATACAATGTCCACTCGGTAAACCAAGGTCATGTGTAGGTTGGGTTGTAGAACCCGAGGCCCACCCCTTTCTATATGGGAGTGACCTAAATGATTTGGGTGTGTTCTTATCATTAGGCTCCCAGTCCTCTATATGGATGGATACTCATCTCTCGTATCCATTGTGCAAACTATATGGGGTTGTAGGGCAGATGAAGTCTCCTTCTATGTGGGAGCAACCAACTAATGTTGGCAATGTGTATAATCTCGAATAGAAATAGGAGGTTGTCTTCTTCGATGCATGTGATAGCATAATGATTTTCATCTTGAACTATGATGATGGTGTGGCCCAATCAATACTTTATGTTTTGATGTAATGATAAGCAACCACTCAGTTTTGATGAATCCATTGCCTCCCTAGAAGGAGGTTTAAGGAAGGACTCAAATCAATGTAGAAGAATGGGATTGTAAATGTTTGTGGTATGATTCGAAGATCTAAGGTGATCTCACCAAAGCATCCTTGATTACTATGTTGAAGGAAGTTGTTTTCTTTATTGTTGACTGGAGGTTAGAAGGATCCTTCTCTAGGATGATTAGTGTCTTTAAGGAACACACATTGAGGCATTCTCCATTACTGATGAAGTAGGGTGTTACAACCCCAAATTTTGGGTTCATTTGGTGAGAAATGCAATTTCTCATATTAAAGATATTTGAACAAATAATGATATAATTTACTTCAAATAAATGGATTTCGTTTACAATAGCCTTGATGATTGTTTTGTGGGCTTTATTGGCTATTGGGCCCAAATAACAAGAAAATTCAATTAATAAATGAATAATTGGATTTTTGAGAAAAGAATGATGTGGAAACCTCTAGAAGGCAAATCCAAAGAGGATTTCGTACCTATTGGGTTCCTTGGGTTCCTTGGGTTCCAAGGAGTCCAAAGTTGTAAAAATAAAACAATAAGAAAAGAAAAGATTAATTATGTCTTTCTTTATTAAGAAAGAAAATGAAAACAATGTTTAAAATGTGGAAAATGAATGGAAAGAGGTATAAATGAGATTTCTTGGTGAAATTTGGTATCCATGAGGTTGCTAATATTAAAAGGAATGCCAATTAGGAAAATAAAAGAGAAATAAAAAGAAAACCTCGAAAAGAGATATTTTAATGAGAAATAAACAAGATAATGTGAAATAATGAATAAAGATGCATCTAGAAGGGTAATAAGTATCCAATAAAAAGAATTTCGAAATGATGGAGTATCTTGGGATCCAAGGAGTCCCAATAAAGAGGAAAGAAAGAGAAAATACTAAAAAGGCAAAATAAGAGGATAATGTATTGCATTATTAGAGAATTATGTAATATTGATTTAAAGGAAGAACTTCCTACTCAAAGAGGTATATAATTTCGTGCCAACATAAGTACAAGTAAGACAATGGGAATAATCTTCGAAATCATAACATCAAAAGGAGAAAGAATACTAAAGAGATATGAGAAAGAGAGCGAGAGAGAGAGAGAGAGAGCTTTCTTTTCGTAAAGGAATCAAATTACTAATAGGAAAGGATACCATCTCTTCGTGAGCACACATCATAGGATGTTGCTACCCTTATATATATAAGGAGAAGGAGCCTGGGCCGAGTCTGAGGAAGAGATTCCATGCAATTCTCTCTTCTCCTACCTTGTTTTCTTTCTTAAATCCTAATCCCATGTGCCCCCATGAGCATGACGAGAAGAGGAGGAAATAGAGGGGTGCGACAAAGGACTGTCGTTCCACGAAGTCAAGGAGAAGCTTCTCCGTCAAAACCGCGCCCTGGAGCCTGTGCGGTAGCGTCACCTAGGCTGCAGCAACAGCTGCAAGTTCTTGGCCTATCAAGTAGGAGAACAGCCGCACCGGCAGTGCCCCAGGTGCGCAAGGGGGCGGTGGACTCAGGGAAGAAGTCAGCGGGGAGTTTCGAGGTCCAAGGAGGCAAGGGGAGCCCCACGTAGGGCTGCGGTCGGCGGCTAGGAAGGCTGTCCGAAGCTTGAAGACGATCGAAATCAATTGGACGGAAATACCCCTCTGGGGTGTGAAGGAGCGTCCACTTACGCAGGGGCAAGATAGTCAAATCATTATGTTTCCCGAATTGGCAAGCTAACGTTGCATGGACGAAGACACGTGGCACTCCTCCATTGGCCAAGTAAGTAAGATTTTGCTAAAATCATAACTAATTCTAGGAAACTCGGATTGAGACAAATCTTATATGAAAATTGATCTTCAGAATGAGGGGAATTCAATAAAAATATGATCAGAAGCTAATTTCTCTTTCTATGCGAAAAGTAGTGTAAATCATCATCTTTAATGAATTAAAGATTAAGAAACCCTATTTTGATATGATTAATGTGTTTAATAAGGTTTAATGGATCATTAGAGATGATGTTAATCTGTTAAATGTAAAAAGGTACATTATGTTCAAAAAGGAAGAACTTTGCATATGATTAGTCTAATTTAGAGTTTAAATGCTTGAAATTGGAAAAGTACATAAAGTTATCATCTTTAGTGTTTTAATTAAGGGAAAACCCTTAGATTTGATGGTAAATAGTATTAATGACATTATTTAGATAATTCAAGTTGATATTAACTTGTTGTTACTAAAAGTGAGGATAGGATCTAAAAAAAAGATGATCTTTTTATATATATGGTTTAATTTAGGGTTTCGTGCATAATTATGCACTAATGAGCTTGAAAACCCTAATTTAGATGAATATGTCTTTTAATTGTTTTAATGGCTCAAATCCATGAATAAATAGGGATGTGATGATCCTAAGTCAATTTGGGTATAAAAGACTATGAAAATGAATAGTTGAGCAATTAAGGTTCATAAAAATGGAAAAGGATATTTTAGGGTTTGTTAACTTAAAAAGGATAAAGTTTGAGAAATTGATCTAAGAAACCCTAATGTATATTAATGAAACCTTAATGCGGATTAGAAACCATAGAAAGTGAATCCAAGTCAATAAAGTAGATTCTTGATAAAGTGTGTAATAAATAGAGTACATATTCTTTTTAGGAATTATGTGATTGTTGAATTACTTGGATTGCATGCTTGGTTGGATTTTCTTAATGCTTCTGAAATCATCAAATCAGGTATGTGGTTACTCTTATGAATAACCGTTCTAGTTTCACGGCGATTCCCGAATGTTTTACCGGTTGCTTTAAATAAACTATTGGATGAATTTAGTTCATGCAAACTATAATGTGAATATGACTATCACATAATATATGTGCCTACTAGCTCAGATCCTGGTCCCCTCTGTGTCTTAATGGCTGACCTAGTACATGCCTACCTATTGGGTATGTCCATCAGGTCTATGCAAGACCTAGTACATGGCTACCTATTGGGTAGGTCCATCAGGTCTATGGAAGACCTAGTACATGGCTACCTATTGGGTAGGTCCATCAGGTCTATGGATGACTTAGTACATGGCTACCATTGAGGTAGGACCATCAAGTCACATTGAGTTAGATATTGGGCTACCTCGAGTAGTGCCATGCGACTCTACCTTTATAGAGGTATTATATAAGTCCTTACAGGGACAACACAGAGTTGTGGATAGGTATGGATTGAGTAGTATGGCTTAAAACGTAATCTTGGTTGTTAAATGATTAATTGAATGATTATGTTGTTAACAAAGTTGAACATTATTTGTTTCCCCCACATACCAGCTTCGGCTAACTGACGTTTTGTTTGTCGGCGTTTTAGGTACAATGAAAAGAACAAATAGTAAAGTGGCACATGTGGTACTTAATGAGAATTAAAGTGCAAAGGAGGATTAGATAGATTAGTATCTGTGTGGATAGAAGTTTAGAGATCCAAGTTTTCAAAAAGGTATGCAAAAATTTATTTTCTTATAGATTTCAGTATAGTATGTTAAAATTTGATAATTATTCTTGGTTAATTGCCGAACCTTTGATCTGGAAGTCATGGGTGCGGCTTCGACCTCTCGGTCTCCCTTAATTGGGGGTTATCAGGAGGTGGGGTCGTAACATTTGGTATCAGAGCCTAGGTTCCTCAGTTAACCATTAATAATTATTAAATTTTACAAACTCCATAGAGCCCAAGGGAGTTATTAGAGGATTATCCGAAAGACGGAGGTGTCTAGAAAAGGATCACGACCGGGGGCTGGCAATATTTTCCTCCGCACCGCTTGTCAGAATACGAGGACTCCCGGATCCGTGTGACTGCCTGGCCAAAGTCTTAGGGTATGAATCAAAATAAGATACCTTTAGGACTTCTCATCTTATTCATCCCTTCTCACCACGAAATTCTGATAAGGACCCAAAGGATTAGGATTTTCTTTCTTCTCCTCACCCTCTTGAGGTATGGGTAAGGTTAATAAGGTTTAAGGAATCCTCCACCAAATTAATGAAAGGCATGTAAATAAGATGTCATGGACATAAGCTTAATAGATTAAGTGCAAACTAAAGAATAGATACATGCTTAGATCGTATGACATAGGTTGTCATGTCCTCAGAAGAGACCTGAGGCTAGACCTTCTTGTCAGGAGGATAAGTTAGTCTTGGAGATAGAGATATCCATTGCTAGTAGAGACCTAGCACATCCTCTGAGGATGATGCTAACCCTAACCCTAAGTGAAGGTTAGAGAGAGATGAGTTGGGTCAGGTGTTTGAAAGGACATGCCTTTGGGATGCCATATGATCCATGGGTGACCTAGCACCTTTGGCAATCCAACCCTGGGAAGGGTCGTGCAGGTTAGGGTAAAAGGATATCTCCTTAGATGATGACGTTAGTGAAGGACCTTAGAAACCCTATGGGCTTGTGCAAGTAGGGTATAGCTGGCACCTAGGGCATGTCATAAGTGCTGACAGTATGAAACCCTGGATAAGGAATTATGATGGAGCATAAAGGGTTATGGATGATCTTGAGCAAACATAAGTTCGAACCTAGGCTTCACCCCTGCAGAGGATGCTTTTGAGGTTGATCCTTCATGAAGAGAGAGGACCTCTAATGGTGAAGTTAGTTGTAGGGTTAGCTCTAGAAAGAGAGCAGGAAACCCAGCAAGGAGGTTGGAAGCCTAAAACCTTGAGATATGAGGGACAATGGATGATAGTGGTTGCCTCATGATCGATCCCTGAAAGTTGATGATACCTTGGTTGTCTTTAGAGGGACCAAACCCTTGAGAAAAGATGAAGCTTCTGGTACCTATGTGCCTATGGTAGAGATGTTTACCTTCCGGGGTAGGAAGAAGAGTTCCTTAGACTTAGAAAGGTTTAGTAGCAGGTTATGAGGCCTAGTACCTTGTTGGTTGTCCTTAAGGAGGACCCAACTCTAAGTGTTGCTTGGGTTGAAGGATGACAAGGAGTGCATGCCATGCCTTTTTCATGCTTGGTTCATAGATAAGAGACAGAGCATGCTGTGAGCCTAGGGTTCCTAGGCCTAAGAGGGGAAGTAGTGTACCTAAGGCTCATAATGAGAAGTTGAGTTCCTATAGAAGCGAGCATGGTACTCCTCATGAATAGAGGGAAAGGGAAGCCCCTGAAGTTTAGGGTATGTTTGATGGACCCCTCACAGCTAGGTTGATGATAAAGAAAGGTATGATTTTTGATCCAACTTTGAGGAAAGAGGACAAGAATGACCTAGCATGGTTCAGTAGGTGATCTGCTTGTGCCTTAATAGCCTGGTAGGGTTAAGTTCATGTAGATGTAAACCCTAGACCTAAGAGCTTTTGTGACTTTGTTGTCAAGAGATAGTTTTCCTCCCATCCTGGGAGAGGGACCCCTATGGTAGGGAGCACCCCAGTTTTGAGGTAACCTGAGGAGGTTTCATAGGATCTTGAGAAGCTAAGTGAAAGGTACATGGTATGAGAATGAACCTACAGACCCATAGATATCCATCTCTATGTGCATATGGATGTGTTACCATGGAGGTAACCGATATGAGGCTTGACCAAGGTCGACAGGTTGCCATGATCCCTATGAAAGGATGGGAGCCAGCCCATGAATACAGAAAGAGAGATGATGAAGACTTGGGTAAGGTTCTAATTGAACATGTACTATAATGGAGAATCCTAAGTCTATCCTAGGGTCAGGTAGGGATAAGATCGATGAAAATAGGAGTGGCCTAATTCCCCAACTGCACATGACCATAGGGTCGGGAGGTAACAACTATCATTGTCTGAGGGCCATGGGTTAGGAGATTGATCACCTTCATGAACTCATGGGACCCAAAGGGCAGATGAGTAGGGCACTCTCTTGATGCATGAGGGAAGAGAGATGACCCCAAAAGAGTCGGTACCCTATAGACCTAAGGGAGATGACTGAGGATATAAACCTCAGTAGGTTCAAGACTAGTTTTCCTTGGAGGTAACCTTGATATCATGATGTGTGTGATGTAGAGACATATGTGGCACATTGCAACTTAGATGTAAAGGGTATATTGGCAAGGTGGGATATACCATCTCTACTCTTGGAACAGGAAGAACTCTGTATTTGAACTGCAGCCAAATGCTTATTTCCTCTTGTTATGGGGGTGAGAGAAAGGACATTACGCATGCCATACACCAAGGATAAGAGATGATGTAGGTTGGAACGTTGCCATAAGGAATGGGGATAGAGAAGATAACCTACCCTGGTAAGGTGAATGATACATGAATGGTTTGCAAACACTAAGAGGAATGAGGTAGTCACCTTATGAGGATGTTTTTATCATGAGCTATGTGGAACTTACAAGTTATAATGGGTTGAGTTTGATCACCATGATGATGAAATCAGAGGAGTGTTCTTAATGAAGATAGACATAGAGTTTGAGGTGAGATGATAAGTGAAATACATGGAAGTGTATGTCTTCAATGTTACCTAATACCTAAGGATGTGAGGTGGTAATGAATGTTTTGGTTAAGACTTGTTTGACTAGAAGCTAGAAGAGGTTGTTTGGCTAACCCTAAGTTTGAAAAGGAGAGGTGTTTGGATAACACTCAGATGTAACAAGATACGTTGAACCAATTAATGATTGGATGGTGGTAGAACCTCAAGTGCACTTCTTTGGAAAAGAAGGTGATGAAACCCCGACTAGGGTGGTTTAGGGGTTCAGAGGAATCGATTTTGAGGAATCAGGATATACAAGAAATCATGATTGAAGATCACCATACATCGTGGAAAATGGCAATAGCACTTTGGATGCTTAAGATGAAGTTGCATGTGGTTTATGGCCATGCAAGCCAGGAGGTAAAGGACGAAACCTAGTAACCCAGTGTATCGATATAGAGGACAAAAGAGTCCCTGAGAGGGAACGGGAGCTCAACACTATGGATGTTGTGATAGGTCTTCCTTGGGCCAAGGAAGGTCGAGATGCAATATAGGTTATGGTAGGTCGCCTTACCTAGATAACATGAGAAAGAAAGAGTTCTGTTAAGGGACAGATCTAGTTGAACTACCCATGAGAGAGATGGTTCAACTACACCATGAAGCGAGTTCAAAGGTTTTTGAGTTTGACCTAAAGGTTCACTTCCATAAAGTGGAAGTAGGTACATGAATAACTCAATGTTAGTATAGTTTATCACCCCTAACTATGGTTAGTATGATCCAGACTAAAGGGTCTGATGAGGGCATGTGTGCTCATTCAGGGTGATATCTAGAGACAGTTCTTGTCCTATGAAAGATGTGACAATGACCACCATAGCCAGTATCGGGTTTTATAAGAAGCTCTGTAAGGGAGGTTGTGTCGGTCACCACTTCAGTAAGGTGATGTTGGTGAAAGGGCCACATGATGGTTAGAAAAGGACCACATGATGGTTAGAAAAGGGACCACAATGCGTGTAGATGAAGTCACTTTGATTGTGCAAGGGCTGAAAGGAGCCTAGAGACGATGAGAGTCGTGAGTAGAGGCAAAGTAGACTGACATACAAGTTACAGTGGGAGAATATGTGACATGAAAATCCGACCCCTCTAAGTTATGACTAAGAGAGCTGAGTCCCCGAAGCATGGGTTCTTTTGACATGGTTTGGTGGAGAAGGTTAAGTTTGACCTTACCCATCAGGATAAAGTAATGTATGATGAGTTCCATGTGTCCAATTTAGAGCACTGTGTGAGGTACCCCGACCATGTACTGAACAATGAACCTAGTGAGCCCCAAGGGAGGCTGGCATGGCCTGAGTCACCTATGTAGTTTATAGACGCCGGGATGAAAGGACTCAAAGAAAAGAATATGTGATGATAAAGGTTTTGTGGAAGCACCATGAGTACGGTAGAGCCACATAGGGGCCAATGATGGACATGGAAAGTCTTATCCTGAATTGATTATTTGTTTACTTGATAGAATTTTGAGGTCAAAATTCCTATAAGAGGGGAAGGATGTTACAACCCCAAATTTTGGGTTCATTTGGTGAGAAATGCAATTTCTCATATTAAATATATTTGAATAAATAATGATATAATTTACTTCAAATAAATGGATTTCGTTTACAATAGCCTTGATGATTGTTTTGTGGACTTTATTGGCTATTGGGCCCAAATAACAAGAAAATTCAATTAATAAATGAATAATTGGATTTTTGAGAAAAGAATGATGTGGAAACCTCTAGAAGGCAAATCCAAAGAGGATTTCGTGCCTCTTGGGTTCCTTGGGTTCCAAGGAGTCCAAAGTTGTAAAAAGAAAACAATAAGAAAAGAAAAGATTAATTATGTCTTTCTTTATTAAGAAAGAAAATGAAAACAATGTTTAAAATGTGGAAAATGAATGGAAAGAGGTATAAATGAGATTTCTTGGTGAAATTTCGTATCCATGAGGTTGCTAATATTAAAAGGAATGCCAATGAGGAAAATAAAAGAGAAATAAAAAGAAAACCTCAAAAAGAGATATTTTAATGAGAAATAAACAAGATAATGTGAAATAATGAATAAAGATGCATCTAGAAGGGTAATAAGTATCCAATAAAAAGAATTTCGAAATGATGGAGTATCTTGGGATCCAAGGAGTCCCAATAAAGAGGAAAGAAAGAGAAAATACTAAAAAGGCAAAATAAGAGGATAATGTGTTGCATTATTAGAGAATTATGTAATATTGATTTAAAGGAAGAACTTCCTACTCAAGGAGGTATATAATTTCGTGCCAACATAAGTACAAGTAAGACAATGGGAATAATCTTCGAAATCCTAACATCAAAAGGAGAAAGAATACTAAAGAGATATGAGAAAGAGAGAGAGAGAGAGAGAGAGCTTGCTTTTCGTTAAGGAATCAAATTCCTAATAGGAAAGGATACCATCTCTTCATGAGCAAGCATCATAGGATGTTGCTACCCTTATATATATAAGGAGAAGGAGCCTGGGCCGAGTCTGAGGAAGAGATTCCATTCAATTCTCTCTTCTCCTACCTTGTTTTCTTTCTTAAATCCTAATCCCCTGTACCCCCATGAGCATGACGAGAAGAGGAGGAAATAGAGGGGTGCGACAAAGGACTGTCGTTCCACGAAGTCAAGGAGAAGCTTCTCCGTCAAAACCACGCCCTGGAGCCTGTGCGGTAGCGTCACCTAGGATGCAACAATGGCTGCAAGTTCTTGGCCTATCGAGCAGGAGAACAGCTGCATCGACAGTGACCAGGCAGTGCCCCAGGTGCGCAAGGGGGCGGCAGACTCAGGGAAGAATTCGGCGGGGAGTTTCGAGGTCCAAGGAGGCAAGGGGAGCCCCACTTAGGGCGACGGTCGGCGGCCAGGAAGGCTGTCCGAAGCTTGAAGACGATCGAAATCAGTTGGACGGAAATACCCCTCTGGGGTGTGAAGGAGCGTCCACTTACGCAGGGGCAAGATAGTCAAATCGTTATGTTTCCCGAATTGGCAAGCTAACGTTGCATGGACGAAGACACGTGGCACTCCTCCATTGGCCAAGTAAGTAAGATTTTGCTAAAATCATAACTAATTCTAAGAAACTCAGATTGAGGCAAATCTTATATGAAAATTGATCTTCAGAACGAGGGGAATTCAATAAAAATATGATCAGAAGCTAATTTCTCTTTCTATGCGAAAAGTAGTGTAAATCATCATCTTTAATGAATTAAAGATTAAGAAACCCTATTTTGATATGATTATTGTGTTTAATAAGGTTTAATGGATCATTAGAGATGATGTTAACTTGTTAAATGTAAAAAGGTACATTATGTTCAAAAAGGAAGAACGTTGCATATGATTAGTCTAATTTAGAGTTTAAATGCTTGAAATTGGAAAAGTACATAAAGTTATCATCTTTAGTGTTTTAATTAAGGGAAAACCCTTATATTTGATGGTAAATAGTCTTAATGACATTATTTAGATAATTCAAGTTGGTATTAACCTGTTGTTACTAAAAGTGAGGATAGGATCTAAAAAAAGATGATCTTATTATATATATGGTTTAATTTAGGGTTTCATTCATAATTATGCACTAATGAGCTTGAAAACCCTAATTTAGATGAATATGTCTTTTAATTGTTTTAATTGTCCAGATGGATACCATGTTGGCCCCCTTTTCTAGAATGTTGGTAAGTAGTCACCTTTTATTTGCCCTTATCAAGGGGTGGTGATACCTCTGGCAAGGTAGAGTCTTGATCTCCTTTTGTTGTGATATGTGAGTCTATCATGGTTGGTATCACAAATGTAGATGAGAGTTTGTAGAAACTTCCATCTTTGGAATTCACATCTTATAGACCTTTGGGTTTGGACTTTCCTTTGGTGAGTTGATTGGCCATGCCTTCTACTCTTGGAGTTCCCCTCGTATGATAATAAGTTGCATTTTTTCCCCTGGAGGGCACCTACATTGCTACCCAATTGTTTTAACTTTTATGGGTATTACTTGTTCCCATTCCTGGACCAAGGTGATGATCTGGGTACTCTGAGCCTAGTTTTTTATTGCTTGTTTTAATAGAAGAACGAGTCCACATGGAGGGTCCTATGGTGATGAGATCATGACCACCATGTTAGAGGATGAAGGTACCTCTTCTGCAGTTATTTTGTGGACTTCCTTAATGTCTATCAGGTCTTGCAAGGTGTGATTGAGTGTGATACTAGCTAGAGTCAGTTTTATGGCCCTTTCTCAGTGAAAGTTGCAAAAGGCATTTGTGTTGTAGCTCTTTGGAAAAGGATTTTATGGGTCACTTATCGCTGAAAATTTGAGTAGATTCTTGATATCCGACTGGATGGTTCTAAGAAAAACTCCCAAGGGTGTGAACTTCCTCTTTGGATTGGAAGGCTTCCTTGCTGTTGAAACTAAAGTTGTTGGCTCAACATGAAATATTGGATTACTCACTACTAGAGGAGTGATTGTGGCAGTCTTCTACATGGACGACTGGAAAGGTGGTGGTGTGTCCTTGTAGTAGTTGTTAAGCGGTAACCACATATTATGGGGGAGAACACTAAGGCTGATAACTGGGTGGCATCACATGAGTTTGTTGCGGTTGAGGTGTATGGGTAAAGGCAACTTGTGTTGTTGGTGTTCGTGCCAAGGAGACTTGTATGGTTGGTGGATGTTACTTTCCTAACCTAGTGGGGACAAATATAGCTCCCACTGTGGCATTTGATGACTTCACCTTTGCCCATTTGGACTTCTGATTAGTCATTGAGGAGGTAGAAGATGGCTGGAAAGTGAGACTTATGCTTTGATCGACACCTCTTTTGATTAAATTTTTTATCCATACACCAGCCTGTATAATCTCCAAGAATGTATTGTACCTTTCCAAGGATAAGAGGGTAGTGAGAGCAGGAGAGGAAGCTCTGGTCACCATGTCAAGGGCCTCCTTATCAAAATCCACACAAAGCACCATATTTGTACTTTTTTTTCATTTCAGACCTCCATATATTTGAGCAATCCACCTTGACGTGGGCCATGGGGTCCCCCTTATTGGCATATTCATAGAATTTAGGCACGTTGAAGTTGTTAGGAAGCTTTGCGTCAGAAAGTGGTAGAAATATTGAATGTTTTCCCACTTTCGTTTTTCTCTTCTAGCAGTATGATCTTTTGTAACATTTTGAGTAGTAGAGGATCTGTGATAATAGGTGCTTGTGTGACAACTTCTTAATGTGAAACTACCATGAGTGAAACTAGTAGTTTGATTGTTGTTGGTGGCACCATATATACAGGTGGTGGGAACCGATGCCCTCATCCCATGTACGGGTTTTACTAGAAGTGAGGTGGTGGGTATGTGGAGTGTAGGAAGGAAGTTGGTCCTCAACCAGTCAAATGTTACATTTGAACCTTCATAAAGGTGTCAGTCATTTGAGGCTCTCCATGTGGGGATGTAACTTCTTCTCCTTTCCTCTCTCATTTAGTTTCTCCTTCAGGTATGAAGAAGGGCATTTCCTCCTCCTGAGGTATTGGGACAAACCCAATATTTGCAAAGGGTGGACTCTGATAGATCCCTGTCTGGAGTGCTTTCGGCTGGGGCAGAAGGGAGCCCCACTGGTTGTATAGGAAGAATGGCATAGATGATCCTTGTCTGGCAAACCCTGAATAGTGTCATCCTCCCACAAAGACTAAGCTTGATGGGGGAAAAAAGGCATGATGAATGGTTGTTCTAATCGAGATCCTTCTTAGGTGATTGCGACTTTAGGCATGATTACAACTTCCTTGAACTTCCGTACCTCTTTTGGTTTGTCTATCTTGTCGTGGATGGTGTCAGCCTTGGAGGTACCATCATGTTGATGATCTCCATTGCTACTTTGGTCATCTAGTTTGTTCATTGGTGAGACCGGCTGAGGTACTGACTTCTTGCTTCTCCTCTGATGTCCTGAAATTAATATGAGTGGGATTCAAAAGTAGGATGCAACATTAGGAGGAAAATGGCATATGCTTTGGGATAGGTCCCCCTACACAAAATATGTTAGTCAAGAAATTTGGAAGGCCTCCTCCTCGATGAGAGGGAGCGCACAAAAGGGGTTCTCCCATATTTTTTAATTCTTCTAATGATGAAAGGTACATGTAGTTCTTTCTTATTATCACTTTTTGCAGTTATTCCTGTCCCTAGTTTGGACTATATGAGGAAACTTTTCCACTTTTACATGAGATGCATCTATCAATGCCCTGAAAAATAAAGAAAAAAAGAGTATGGATGTGTATCTCCTTTGCAAATTGCTCCAAGAGAATTATCTAAAGTAGGGTGGAAGATGGGGATTTGAGTGGTTGATCAAGAGTAAGGTGGTCCTTTCAAAACTAGTGACTGTGCTTAATCAATCATTTTTCTTCCCCAGGGCATCCTCATCTAGAGGGGTTACCATACTGAAACCCTTGGCAGCATCCATGACACCCTTGATTCCTCCTAGCTTGAGGGTTTTCTATAAAGAGTTATTGTGAGGAACAGTGGGCAAGGAGGAGGCCTTGGATTGGATCCTCCTTTTTTGTGGCATTCAATAAGAGGCCATGGTATAATTTATGGTCATAGTCTAGGACCGTGTTTAGGAAATCAAGTGTATGATTGGGCCAATTTTAGATCATGATCTAGGACCCAAAACGATTTGAAACTTATAGTGGGATTAGTATGAGGTCATAATCTAGGACCATGGTGGGCCAGACCCGACATTGGCAGAAAATGTCTTGCACAACTTGGAGGAACCCCTCTATTCACCCATGTTTTGAGGATAGATTCCCCTTTTTAGTGTGTGAACCTTTGAAAAATATTGTTTAAGATTGTTAATCTTTAAAAAAGATTATTTGAGATCGTTAATCTTTGATATTGTAAATCTTTAAAAAATATTTTTTGAGATTGTTAATCTTTGAGATTGTTAATATTTAGAGAATATTGTTTGAGATTGTTAATCTTTAAAAAAGATTGTTTGTAATATTAATCTCTGAAATATATTTTTTGATATTGTTAATCTTTGACATTGTTAATCTGTAAAAAAGATTGTTTTAAGCTGTACATGTAAATGGGTTAGTGACAATCTCAATTTTATTTCAACTGTGAAGACAAGATATATGCACAAGGAGCATACATCCCCCTTATAACCCATGAGTTTAGGTTCATGTTCGGTCCTCACTCAAGCATGACATTTATAGGAGGGATTGGTACTTATCTTCTTTATGAATAGATGGCAATCAATAAAGGGTAACATGGGTTTAGTAGATAAATGTACTTCTCCCAATACACCTCCTGACTACAGTGAGCTTAATCAATCATGACTGCTAGGAGAGTGGGAAGTTTTCAAGGACTTTGGACGTCCAACTAAGCACTACATTAATTCCTTTGCCAGAACCCTACATCATTTCTAGGGATCCAATGTAAGGTTGGCACCCATTCCATGATACATAGGTTTGTAGAAGTGTGAAGTGCATGTGATTGGTTTTAGCAATTTCAAAAGTGAGACCATAATTCATGAAAGCCACAGATATGTAGTTTCTAGAAAAGATCAAACTTTATTTGTAACTCACACCTAATATTCATCCTTTTTTCTTTTTTTTGTTTTATTTTTTTTAATGAGGAAACCAAAAAGACAAAACCTTAAACTATAAGTGAGGCCAAAACCTTGATCACTAGGGGGACCAAGGTGTCCAAAATGGAAAAATAGAATCACGAACATGCATCCTAAAGAAAAAAGAAACTAGGGCCTAGGGATGGTGGATGACCTCAATCTGTGCACCTGGAGTGTGCGGATCACAGTGACTCGCCACCCTTAGACCAGGAAAAAGAGAAAGAAAAAATATGGAAAAGGAGAAATAGAAAGAAAATCCTAAGCATGCTCAATCCTCAAAACAGAATAACAAGAGTTTGAATCAGATTGAATTGCCTTTACTCCCTAACCGAGTCGCCACTCTTTTGTACCTTATCCAAAAAAAGGGGGAAAAGAGATATATTCAGGGAATAAAGCTTTGTCCTTTTTCAGTAGTGAAATGTGGCATAAAAAAGAAACTTGTTTGGAGTCGCCACCACATTTTGTATGAAAAATGGGGAAAAGGTGTGTTGATGAAGACATAAAGGATTCAGAGTGATTATCCTTACTGGATGAAAAACATGAAATAAAAGTGAAACCGAAGAATGAATCTATTGATCTAGTTACAAGTTGGGGGATTATCACCTCATCTCACCCCAAAAATTGGTATCCAACATGGTACGAATGATTGAGTGATTCATGATTCATTTTATTAAAGAAACAAAACAAGATAAAAAGTGATTTTTTGTGGGTGGACTTTTAGGGATAGAGATGCTCATGCATTTCCCCTCATTGTCCTAAAAGTCCTATTTTTTATGTATGTAGTGGACCTAATAACTCAGGCGCTCCCACGGCGAGGATCCATCATTCATGACTTGTTAGAGGATGACTAGTAGAGGTGTGTTTGTAGAAACTAGATCTGAGTTATCAAAAATAATAAAAAAGAATGACAACTATAAGAGCATCAAGTAGTTGTAGTACATAATTGATTTAACATAGCAGTAGATCAGGTTAGGTGCAACAATTATAGACCAGACATAAGTAGGTAGTAGATGTAGTAGTTATGCACAATAGTTAGAGTAGTTTGTCATTGTATAGATCTAGTAGTGAAGGTTGTGTCAAAGGAAGAATCCTCTCATCACATGCAATATAAAAAATAAATAGAGAGAAGTCATTTCTTTGGTTTCAGGAGAAACAATAGGGGCCTGGAAATGTTGGGTATGGGGTCTATTTATAGCCCAGAATTAGGGTTCCGATTTTGAGTAGAACCTTTGGGAAAAGGAAACAAATTGTTTTGATGCGCCACACATGTCATGTAGATCAAGGAAATCTTCCCATATGGCACTGGCAGATGTCTTTGATCCTCCCAGTATCTTGGGGTAAAAAAAAATCTCATTTTCCCAGTAAAAAGGAATATTCTGCCAAAAATCAAAGAAATCTTGCACGGAGAGATAACTAGGGGTATCTTTTAGATTTGTCGAGGAAAGACATTTGGAAAGGGATTATTTAATTCCAAATAATTTAGATGGATAATTTATGTAAAATATAGCCTATTTAAGGCAGAATTGGAGAACAATTACACTTTCAGTCTAAACAAAGGTTCCTTTGCAGAAGAACCTGGACTAGGTGAAAGTGGACAAAAAGGATGTTTTAAATAGGTGAAAAAAGTAGGAAATGAGTAGGATATGGAATGGATTCCATTATTATCCAGAGAATTGACATTAATCATGAAATTTTTCCAAGTTGGAAAAAACGGGGTGTCAACACTCCCTTCATCGTGTATGATCCCCTTACCCATGGTTCCTTCTTGCCATTCTGGCTATAAAACCCACTTGAGATATATCATAGACAGAGGAATTATCTATTTCAAATACATTCCCCACAAACTCTTCAAACCCTATCATGGATCCACCTATAAAAAGAGGCATAATTGATTCTTATCATTTCATGGCAGTTCTATTTCAACTTGCCAATTGCATTGTGCATACCTAAACACAAGTTGTCTGAGATGATATTTCTCAATTGTGCAATTATGATAATTTATTCGATGATCATTACTTTTATTGGCTAGTTCTCTTCCATTTTTGTTCCAAAATTATTACATAGTCTTTATATCTACCTAGATGGATGGATTCTATGAATGATGAGATTATTGCACTAAGGGAGAAACATACTTGGGATCTTGTTACCCACCCTACAGAATGATCTCTGGTTGGCTGTCATAGGGTTTTCAATATTAAATATAACTTGAAAGTATCACTTTGAGACTAACAACGCAACTAGTTGTAAAAGCTATGTCTTTAGAGACCATATCTCATGTTTCTTATATGAATTTTATCTACATCCTTAATTCTATGATTATTAATCGTGGGTGGATACTTTTTTAACTTGATGTCAAAAATAGATTCCTTCATGGGAATCTTCATGAAAAAGTTCATATTAAGCCACCTAATGGGTCTAATACTCATGAGGAATTCAATTTTAACAAGATCAAGAAACAATATATGAGTTGAAACAAAGTCCTACAACCTAATTTGATAAGCTCATACATGTTCTAATAGAATTTAGCTTCTCTAAATCGCATGTTGATCACTCTCTCTTTATGATAATAAATTGTGCATGGATTGTTGCCCTAATTTTATTAGTAGATGGCATTGTATTATCACACATAAACTTGATTCAAATTCTAGATAGTAAAAGTATATATGTCCACACAATATATCATTAGAAATATGGGTAATTCATGATACTCCCTTAGTATCGAGGAAGTATACCAAGGATCATCTATTTTCCTACCACAAAGAAAATATGATTAGAAGTTACAAAAATGGGCATGATAAGGACACAACCTATAAATTGTCCTCTATATCCCAAATCTAAATTCAATGATGAGGGGGAAATGTTTCATGATAACTCTATATAGAGATGGATTTTTAGATAAATAATCTATCTTATAGTGACCCATGCCTACACAACAATAACTAGGTTTGTTAGTAGATATTTGGACAAACTTAGATAGTGTCACTGGGAATTTATTTATCACAATATGTGGTATTTCAAATTGGACCCTATGAAAAGGTTTTCTATTCATATATTGATAACATGATGATTCATGGGTATTCTAATGATGATTATGTGGGATGCCCTGGTGACCGAAAATTCACTTCTAAATACCACACACATATCAGATGTGATTTTGTATAGTGACTAAAAGAAGAATGTTATATTTGTGATCCAATGTTGAGGATAAGCACATGGTTATGGCATACATAACATATTTACATTTCTGGTTCAGGTCTCTTGTTAAGGAATTTGGACTTCTAGTCATTGATACTATGAAGATGTTATATGATAATAAAGTTGTTGCGTTTGTTGCTAGTAATCCCATTTTTTCATGAGCATTCTAAGAAAATAATATTGATTGTAACTTTATTAGTGAACCTATTTTGAATAAGGACATTGTACTCCCTATACATTCTCATAGGACTAGATGGTTGATTTATTTACTAAAGCACTTCCAAGGAGTAGTTTGTAGGGATGATTGAAAAGATGGGCATAATAGACTTTTGTGATTTATCTTGAGGGGGTGTTAATATATGTATTCCTTTTAATTATTATTCAAACACATATTACTTATTTCTTCCAAGATTTATGTCCAACTTATGTGATATATTTATATAGTACTTGTTAATCACTCAATAGAATTATTATTGGTTAAAATTAACACCATATTTTGCATGCAAATTTTCAATCTATTGTAATCTTATGTCTTTCAACTTTCTAAATGCATAAGTAGAAGGTTTGTTTTGTAGCCTTCCACCTACAATTCCTCACCAAAAGGTGAATCAGAAGTTTTGATCTTTATGGAAACTTTGAATGTATACATTATTCATGTTGATGCAATCATTTTTGTCAACTCACTTTCTAGCTACATTGTCTTCTAGTAGGACATCTATAAGTGTAAGATACTCTTGTTTACATGTATTTTATCCTCCTAATAATTAATTTTTGTATGTTACATCTTAAGTTCATTTGTGTTATATTTTATGCATGCAATATACATCAAGATATGAAGAACATCACATCCGCAATGTTTGTTAAGATTAATATTGTTTCTATTGAAACATTAAAGAGGAAACATTTTCTATGTATTGGTCTTCTTGAAAATATTTGTGTGCTTTATTTAGTTAATACTAACTTTTTGTCACACCAAATAGTTTTCTTGATGACTTATAAAATTATGGAAATTTTATTTATTATTAATATGATATTGTTAATCTTTCAACTGTCACCAATATTTGATTTTATTTTATATAGTCATGGCTCTTTTTTTGCATTCTCAAACTAATACAAATGTTTCTTGAGTAATTTGAGATAAATTGAGTTTATCCATAGTTAATGCTATCTTGACATTTTAAAATGCATTGATTTTTTCTATAGTCCTTGCTTGTGAAAAATTTGGAAGTCACCTTGGAAATCATGAAATCTACTAATAGCCATCTACTTGCAATTATAATCACATTATATAGAAGTGATATGCCAAAATCATTCATTATGTATAATAGCAAACATATGCATTTTTAATAGACCACACTTAGAAAGGCTAGTTGAACAACCGAACAAAATATTGAATGATATACTAGAACTTTAATATAATATGATGCAACATATTGGTTTCAAGTAGGATAAAAATCTCTATTTAAATGCCATTCTAACATACTTTTTTAGTGAACCAATTATTATTTATTTTGGTGAGTGAGGAATTTACGTAAATGTCAAATTACTGACATATGTCTAATCATCAGACAACTTTATTGTGTTAGGGAATTCCTTTAATAATACTATTTCATCCTTTTCCATCTATAAAACCAGTAAGGAACATGTAGACTTTAGAAGAACACACAAATTGATTTTTATGTTGTTGACTTTATAAAAAAAATTGGCCATTCATTCATCCTGTGGTCGGGGGTTTTGAACCTGCAACCTTTCGATCGTACATCATTACGTTTACCAGATGGGTGCCACATATTGGTCTTTATGTTGTCGACTTCCATTGTAAAGTGTCTGTACAAAAAATCATAATTTTTCAAAGTTATCAAAGAAAATAGATTATAGTCTTGTTCTTTCCTTAATAGATCAGTTTTGGTAAAAAGACTTACAATTTATCTTTGAATTTTTCATTTATAGGTAGAATGATCATGTATAAAACAACACCCCACTGGATACATCAACCACAACACAAAAAGTCTTTGTTTTGTTTACAATATTTATAAAAGATTAAAATCAATATAAAAATATAATGAAAAACCATTTTTCTAATGTATATATTCATGCATTGTGATATGGCATTCCCTTAGGAGAAAGTGATGTCAAAATTATCAATATATAGTATTCTAGGACAATGTCAAAGTTTACCTTTGAAATTTTAGTATGTCTTAAACTAAAACCTTTTGCAATGATTTGGTGCCTCATGCAATGAAACTTGGCACCAACCACAATATAATTATTGCATGTCATGTTTTTATAGGAAATGATAAGTAAATTTCGTTTTGGGTCCACTCTAAAACATTCTCATAAAACTAGAAGGGCTACTGATCTTCATGTTATATTTGATTTTAGAGCGATTGGTTTCTATTGTGTGTACTAAGTAAACACTATAAGAAATGATTCCCTCTTATGAAATCCTAAAAAGGTATAAAGTGTTTACTTATAAAGGGACCAAGTTTGTACTTTTTGATAGTTGACAATTATACTTATTTTCTTACGACAAGTTATGTATCTTCCCAAGTCTCTCTTACATTCCTTGTTCATGTGAGGAAAATATGCATATGTGTGGATGCCTTCATGTCACATATAGATTGGAGAAACATGTACCACTATAAATTTAAGTGAAAGAGATAACAAATAGGTTATTGTATATTGGCCCAATTAATTGGTTATTGAGGTCATAGAAAAATGATGAAAAGTGTAGATCCTAGATTTTTCTCTAGCATTGACTATGAGAAAATTGGGGTAATGGCTTAAGAGGAAGATAGATTACAAATCCATTTATTGATGAGATTGAAAGAGGATGGGCACCAAAATGAGATCATCATAGGAGGTGATAATGATTAGTGATTAATCCTGGGGAATAATGATACAACCATGGGTTCAACAAAGTGGTTTTTAGGGATAGGAAGGATGAAAGACATGGTTAATCCTACTTGAAACTAGGGGTGTAAATGGTGCGGGTACGGTGCGGATCTAGCCATACCCATACTCATACCCATCTAATTTAGCGGGTCTGGTTCCAGTTCAAGACCTGCATAATACAAAACCTGAACCTGCATCATACTCATACCCGCAATAATAGCGAGTATGTGGTGCGGGTAGGTGGGTAAGCAGTTCTATAAACATCATATTATTTATGTAAGAGAAATAACTATGTTCTATATATTTTTATAAAACAAGATATTTTTATTATATAGTATACTAACATGCAATAATTATATTAGATAATGTTATATTTTATACATTAACATTAATCGAGTTAAAGCCGTTCTATAAACATCATATTGTTTATGTAAGAGAAATAACTATGTTCTATATATTTAATACAACAAGATATTATTAATATACAGTATATTAGCATGCAATAGTTATATTAGATAATGCTATATTTTATACATTAACATTAATTGAGTTAATTGTTTACATATTTGTAGTCATCATCATAACATTTAACTTATGCATAAAGTAATGTAAATTAGTAGTCATTTTGATTTTAAGTTTACATGTGATGTTCATTATTGTAACTGGAATAGTTAATTCTTAATTATATGAATAGTCTCAACCTTATTGTTGTTAGAGTAGTATACAATCTCAAGAATTAAAAAATTTAGACTAATGATGTATGATTTATATAACATATTATTTAAGTAGTTACTTATGTATAGTGGGTACACAGGTCTAGCGGGTCTAGATCTAAGCATAACCATTATTGGACCCACTTATATGTGGGTCCAAGGGTATACGGGTCCAAGGGTATGTGGGTATAAAAGATTAGACATGTGATGGGTTTTTTAAGGGTCTAGATTTGCGGGTCCGCGGGTCTACCCGTACCCATTTACAACCCTACTTGAAACTATAATCATTAGTTCCTATTTATTATGAGATAATGAATTTAATACATCTCTGTACTCCTAGATATGACTTCTAATTGGAATTGAGAAATTTTTTCACATGTGTGAGCATTATGCCTATAAATAGGGTATATAGCTGGAATACCCTCATGGATGACTGCTCTCTCCATTGTAAATTTTTTTTAAGAAACTTCATCACTCAAAATTGGGCTAGATGGAGATGAAACATGCACAATATATGGATATAAAGAGACATGTATATATTGATCCCTCATGATGATGGAGAGGCATGGGTCGGTGAATATACCCTAATGCAAGGTAAATGCTAACAACTAATGCATCTTGGTCATAGGCCTAAGGATATGGTAACTTGTAGGTTGCATATTTAAGTGGTTATTGATGTAGCCAACAACAAATTTTCATACTTATCTCACTTGTAGAGAGAGGTCCAATGACTTGGCATTTAAAGTGCATATTAAACTAGGTAAGTATCCTAGAATTCTATTTATAATGCCAGTCAAAACTCATATACGAACAACAAGGAGGTTAGAGACCTCATCACAGGCGAACAAGAAAGATAGAGGAAAATTCTAATGACACACTTGAAGGATGAAAGGATAAAGTTTAACATATGAAAGCAATAAACTATAGTAGAATATAAGGATAACCTATATCATTTAAATATGGGCATGTCGATATTAGAAAAAGTAGTAGACTACAGTGCATGCAAGCATTTTTATGACACATGCCTCTAAGTAGAGACAAAAAACTCCTAGTCAATAGGAGCATGGTCTTTCTACAGAGCACAAGACCTATTGTGGAGTTCATGAACATTGAATATTTCTTCATAACCAAAACAATTGTATAAAGTGGAACACGATCATGATAAACCATACATTAAGAAATAACAAAAACATGATCATTTCATTCACAAAATGCTTGCTCATAAGACCAATACTAGCAAGACCATGGCCTTGTAAAAGGTTATGTACAAAGTTTAGATCTTTTCTATGGGAAACGTGAAAATCATCTTATGGGTTTACACCCATTTAAGAGGATATTAAATCATATTGGGTTATGCAAGCATGTAGTTTGGTAATTGTATATGTGTATTATTGAATTAATGAAAATGAAAAAAATGCTAAAGAAGAGTAATATTCTTCTTCAAATAGTGATATCTTGTACTATATTGATTCATGGTTTTTCTTATCCATGTTAGGAGAGAGATTTTCACAAAAATTCTTGTGATATTGACCTATTGGGTTGGGTTTCGATGGCATTTGTTGTTTTGAGAAAGATTGGGTTGTGTTCATTTTTCATCTCGTATCAAAGTTACAAAATATTTTATGTACACTATGATTTGACATCATTAACATGTATGGAAATTACGTTATTTCAAAAGAGGTTCCATATAGATATGTGTGTTACCATGATTAATATAGAAAATTCCTCTATACTATTTGACTTGATGCTCAATATTCCTAGTTTTTACATATACAATCTTGTTTGACTTTTACTTAAAGAACATTATATTTGATGGGAAAGAGTTACCAAGCGAAACAATTTTAAGCCTCACTAACATCTATTGATTTTAATATTTAGCTGGATAGTTTTAAGTCGACTTATATTAATCAAGGGTTTTTTAATAAATTGTGAAATATGCATACAAAATTACTTTAGTTTTACTATAAAGAAGACTTTGTTAATTATAAAATTTAGGAAGATATATACAACTTTCCTATTTCATTTATTCATTAGGGTCATCGGGGTATAGAAACATTGTAGAAACTAATAATAGTAAACAAGAGGTTCATGTTGAGATGTTGATGCTTTTTTTGTATTCATATTATCGAATTTTGGTTTTTTGTAGTAACATATATGTTGGGATACAAGCGTACATAAAGGATGATCAAATTATATTTTAGGTCAATAAATAAAAGCAAAAACATATTTTCCAGTGTTGGAACTATTGTAGACACATAAATATTGTCCCTTACAATTATTGATGAATATGTAAGATCAACATTCACTAGAAAAATAGTAAGATCCCTCTTCATGTAAATGATTAATACAAGGATCTAAATAGGAAAATCCCAATAACCCAATAACACTAATTATGTTAACACTCCCTTTCTAGATGGAGAGTATACATCGTATAGACGCAGTGTATTATTCATATATTGAAAATGAGTAGGAGTAAGTGGTTTAATTAGGATGTCAAATAATTGTTCTCTAGTCACAACAATCTTATTTTCTTTGAACAAATCATGTGTAAGTGATGGTCAACTTCAATATGTATGCTCATGGAAGACTGGTTTGTTGGTAATATGAATAATAACATGATAATTACACTATAATGATGTTAGTTGTTGAACATGAATTCTGAATTCATATAGAATGGATTGGACCCACTAGAAGGCACATCATGAATGTTCCATGGTGTGATTTTAGGCTCGGGTGCTTGAATGAGAAATAACTGTTTGTTTCTTACTCCTCCAAGCAAATGAGATCACCCATTAGGATAAAATATATTGAGGTAGATCTTTAGTCATAAGGGTCCTTACTTAGTTTGCATCTTCATATTCTATAATAGTTAGCGATTTTTGTTGGGGTCATCCATAGAATAAAACTTTCCCTGGGGAACTCGTTATGTACCATAATATATTGCATACTAGTCCAATGTGTCTGGAGAGGCGTGCTCATCTACCACTAACAACCCCAACTATATAAGAGACATAAGAGCATGTGATGTTAGATAAATTAGTTTCCCAACTATATGTCTATATTTCTCTACATCAAGGTAGAGCTCTGCCTCATTTGATATCGTCACATGGTAATCCATCAGGGTGGATACATGTTTTTAGTATGTCATGCATGTATATTTTAATAGACATATTATATTTGAGATAGATTGAACCCTTGTTTGGGAATAAATACTTCAATACCAAGGTAGTATCATAGATACCCCAAATCTTTAGTAAAAGTTGAGTTGGAGAGCCTTCTTTAAATTGTATATATTTTGTGTGTGTCATTTTGGTGTTCATAATATCGTCAACACATATAGCAAGCAAGACATGTCCTTTGTTATAATAGGAGGAAAATAGTGAGTGGTAAATTGCATATCTCATGAATCCCAATGGCTCTAGAACAACACTAAGTTTATTGAACCAGACAGGGGGATTTTTTTAGGCTCTATAAAGAGCATCATAGGAGAAAAGCTTTGGTATTGTATTCCCTCATAAAAACAAAATCAGGAGGTTGATGTATATACACCTCCTTTGAGAGATCACTATATATGAATTCATTCTTGATATCCAGTTGGTTTAGAGGCCAATAAATGGTAGAATCTAGGGATATCAATATGTGTACTGAGGGAAGTGTGAGTCACAGAGAAGATGTCAAAGAAATCAACCCTGAAGCTCTAGTTTATTAGTAATAGACAATTATTTGATTGGAGTATATTCATGTGTTCAACAATGAAGTGGGGGAAGACTATAGGAAAGTCATATTTGCAACAACACAATCTAATGTATTTGTAGTCTCCCACTTTTAAAAGTGTATCTAATTCCATAGGATTTGAGGTCAGACAGCCCTACTTTGAGAAAAGTGTCATGAACACTTTGCCCCCACGTAATTGTACTGCTTATAGACACTTCACTCTTTGTGATTGACAGTAGAGTTAATATCACCTGATAGGATCCATGGTTTTGTAACCTGGATCCCATTTCAATAAGATGTTTGTAGAGCCATTACCTCACCATTATGTGGGGATTTGCGTACAAAAATTTCACCATAAATGTGTTATTAATGAAACATGTCACAAATTGCATATGATTGTTTATGATATGATGGTACAATCTTGGTCATTCCATCACACCTAAACACCTCCTACAACACCACTTACCTCAACTAGATAGGAGTTTGCAAATCCTAACTTCTTTATTTTCTCGATATCATTAGCACCACTTATCCATAATCTGAATACAATTAGTCATATAATTAGTGAGGACACAACATTTCTTAGAATTCTTGATTCCTCTAATGTTCCAACATTGTAAATCTATTATGAAAAATTGATAAAATGGTTGAACATACATAACATTCTACCTCAAGGAGTCATGGGTTCATGATTCTCCTTGTCCATTCTATCTCATTTATCTGGTTCAACCTTGAGCATCTCCTTTTCTTCTCTATGGGAGGATTTGCCTTTCCACCCCTTTTCATTTTTTTGCCACTCCCTTTAATCTTCCTCCCAATTTAGTTAGTCATTGTCTTTTCATTAACTACAGCTCAAGTCTCTGCTTCTATAGTTGTGTTGAATGTGGTGTCTATCATCCTTAGGTTCACTGATAGCTATGTTCATGGTAGCCTCATCTTTTGCTTTAGTGGTTTCAATGACTTAACTGACTTCATCTATTTTTGGGTTCACTACTATATGAGATTCAATAGAGTTCTATACATGCCCTTTAGCTTTAGTATTTGAGTTATTATTTGTTTTGGAATTCTTAGCTACATCTCAAGTATCTTTCTCTTATAATCTACTATCTTTGTACAGTTCTTAGAACGTATGTCTCACTCTTCCACATGTCAAAAATCCTACTAGAAATGCCTCATACTTCACTTTGCATTTGATTTCATTGACCAGAATGGCAGGAGTTAGTTCTCTCATTTTATCAATTTCCATAGCTGGTCTTGCAAACTTGCTCCTTATTCTACTTGATGTATGTGAGTCCACCGTCATCATACAGATCAAGGCCATTCCCATATACTTAAACATAATTTGAACATAAAGATGAAGTGGTATATTTAAGATGCAAACCATGTCACGATGTACTTTAGCAATTCTTAGCTAGGCATGAAGGTTGCAAATTTGTCCCATCTTGTAATTCCACACCCAAATAGCTTCCGTGGACCACCATTCAATGCCATTTTGTAGTCCTTTTTTCATGATAGTTTCACCACAAAGTGATCCATATCTAGTTCTTACATTTTGAACCATCCTATATGATTCCATAAGAGTTTTAGCTTCTCTCTAAGTGTCATATACACTACATGTTCAAATCAACCTGACAACCACAACAAACTTCTATGTTCTTGTGAGGTCTTGTTTTTCTAATGTGTTATGATCTCTAGTGCTGGTTTTCTCTTAATTTCTCTAGCGTCAAGACCACCACGATGACTTTCACTATTTATGATCAAGAATTCTTTGAAAAAGATGAAAACTGGAGAGGCATGCATACCGGACGGTATTTTGATTGATGCATGGAAGAGTATGGTGGATGAAGGAGTTATGTGGTTAACAAATTTCTTTAACAAGATCCTAAAGATCAAGAAGGTGTCAGATGAGTGGAGAAATAGTACTATGGTCCCGATCTACAAGAACAAAGGTGATGCTTAGAACTACACAAATTATAGAGGTATCAAGTTGATGAGTCACACAATGAAGTTGTGGGAGAGGATTATTGACCAGAGGCTAAGATCTATAACACAAATATCAAATATCAACAAAAAATGCTATTTTTATAATGAGTCCTATGGAGAAGTAAAGAGAAAGCAAGAGAGATCTTCATATGATTTTTATTGATTGGGAAAAAGCTTATGATCGAGTACCCAAAGAAGTGTTGTGGATGGTTTGAAGAAAAAGGGTGTGCCAATCCAATACATTGACTTGATTAAATTCATGTATGATATCTCTATTGCAACTATGAAGACTCATGGAGGAGAGAAACCAACTTTCCCTATCACAGTTGGGGTACACCAAGGATCCACACTGATCCCATATTTGCTCATTCTTATTATGGATGAGTTGACAAAGAATGTTGAAGATGATATTCCTTGGTGTATGTTATCTTCTGATGATATTGTATTTATTGATGAAACTAAAGATCGATTGAATGATGAAGTTGAACTTTGGAGAAAGACATTGGAATCAAATGGATGGATGATTAGTAGGAGAAAATTGAGTATATGCATTGCATTTTTAGGCAATCTTGCAGTGTGAATGATGGAGCCAAGTTCGACGGATTAGACATAGCAAAATGTGATAAATTTTTTACTTGGGTTTATTTTTTCAAATAGATGGGGATGTACAAAATGACGTTTGTCACAGGGTCACTGCAAGATGTCTAAAATGGAGGAGTGCAATTGGAGAATTATGTTATTAGAAGATCCCTCTCCGATTAAAAGCAAGTTTTATAGAACTACTATATGGCCAACCATGCTCTATAAGAGTGAATGTTGGGTGTTAGAGAAACAGGGTCTCAACAAGATGAACGTGGCTGAAATGTGTATGCTGAGATGGATGTGTGAGAAGACAAGAAAAGATCGCTTGAGAAATGGCTATATCAGGAATAAAGTGGGGGTGGCGAGCATTGAAGACAAGTTGCAGGAGGGCTGACTCATATGGTATGGACATGTGCAACGCATGTCAACTAAGCACCTATAAGAAGTAATGCTATTGGATCAAGAACAATTACTAGAAGAATAGGAAGGATAAATTAACATCGGAAGAGCTTATAAAGAGTGATTTTGAATCTCTACATCTCTAGAAAAATATAACCCATGATAGAGCTGAATGGAAAGGAAGGATCCATGTAGCCAACCCCACAAATTTGGGATTGAGGCTTAGATGATGATGATGGTGTCAGTTCTACCATTGAGAGTTTCTCCTCAAATAGTTTTTCCATGAAGAACCCAATGTTTTCCACCCTCAGATCTCCAGCGGTAACCCTAAAAAAGGATGGATTTTCACAAGTATTCATATCCCTAATACCTTCAAATTCCCCAAGGATGGGGGTGACATCCTCCTGCTAGCCATCTGAGGTTCCTTCCTTCGTTTATGTGTAAGGAAAGTTAACATTCTTTTCATCCTCTATGCGGTTCGACAGAGGACTACCCTTAGTTGTCTTAGAATAAGATAGACCCCTCATTCCTTTGTACAGAATCAGAATTCCTACTTCCATTATAGGTATACCCACCCCTTTCATGTGTTGTCCTTCCAAGACTTTTGGATCTATTTACTTTCCCCCTTGATCATCAGGAGTCTCTTATTCTCCCAATTATCTTCCTTGACCCCAACCAAATATGGGGTCAGATCCCCTCATGCCGCTATTTCCATCTCCGTCCTTTTATCACATATGTATTCTGATTGATTCTTTTTGAACTCTGGAAGGTTTCAGATCAAGTTTGTTTTAAAGGATATTGGTCTTGAGTATTAAACTATTATCATATGGCTTAAATATAATATAGTTGATGATAAAGTATTTTGTCTCAAGTCTTAGAATATCAAAATCCTATGTATAAATCCATAAATAAGGGTTATAACCTTAATGTAATGATCAAATAGCATCCCTCATAGAGAAACTCTCACCTTCTTTGAAGGGATTTACTAACACTATGTTTGGTATAGGTGAGTGAAGGGGAGGGGAAGGGAGGGAGGGGAGGGGAAGGGAAGGGAGGGGAGGTAGGGGACACTTATTTTAGTCTATTTGGTTAGCATGGGGAGGGGAGGGTGAGAGAACATAAAAACATAATAAACTAATCGAAGATGTGTTTCCCACCCACGATATATGTCCTTGTTATTTTCATCATGACTTTTATTTTTCATCTAAAAACAAACATATGTAAAATCACATCGAAAATGTGAAAGGAAGAAAATAGCTAGGACCATCACCATAGATGAGGGAATGATAAAAAATAATAACTTTCCATGTTATCACCAGTAGTGATCAATTTACATACCTTTGTTGTTGTCATGCTCTTTCATCGATAATGTCTTGGCTCTATTAAACTATGTGGAACATTCTTATTGCAAATAGGGACTACCACTACATTTTTACCTCCATAACTTGAGATTTCCCTCAACTTTCCTCCATAATTCTTTCAATTTTCTATTTTTCCTTATGTTATTATGTTAGAAATTTTTATTTATCTCAAACTTTTGGTATTCTCTACCAACATTTTTTCTAGACTTTCTAAGATTTCTTCTAAATTGTGCACTACATTTATTCTAGTTTCCTTTTATTTTTAGTTTTTCCCTCTAAATCTTTCCCTCCAAATCCCCCCCAACTAAGGTGAGAGACTACATGCTCTTTATTTTCATTGGTTGTGAGCTATACAAGTATTTCCCACCATATTTTTTACATTTTCCCTCTACATTCCACATTTCTCTCCAAGCTTTATAATAAATTTCCTGCCAAGTTTTTCTTCATCCCCTTATCTCCACTTTGATTTGGTGGAGAGAAAAGTGGATAGAAATACACTTGATTCTTTCCCCTCCATTCCCTTCCCCTTCACCATGTGCAGCCAAACAACTTAATCCCTTCCCCTCCCCTCTATTCACTATGTACCAAACAGGCTGTAAG
The DNA here is from genome assembly GCA_963693085.1 of Alisma plantago-aquatica. NCBI lineage: Eukaryota > Viridiplantae > Streptophyta > Magnoliopsida > Alismatales > Alismataceae > Alisma > Alisma plantago-aquatica. The sequence continues at coordinate 1,410,666,064 of OY856411.1, forward strand.
TTCCTTAGTCATAGACAAGGGAACATAACTATGATGTCCTTAGTCATATCTCTTCAAATTGGTAATATGAAAAGGGAGAAAAATAAAATGTATAACCATATTGTAAGTCGTGTGTTAGTGAATAAGTCTATGAAGAAGACCAACCACTCCACTTTTAATAAAAAAAATCCAAACAGTATTTTAAGTGCTGCAAGAAGCAAAATTGGAGTAGTTATTAAAATGATCAAGGTTTAAAATGTGTCTTCTTTGCTTATGATAAACCATGCCACTTAACAAATGTTTTTGGGTATCACAAGCATCAAAGAAAGAAGAATGTCGATGCTCCTAAAATATTGAATTTAATAGGGGTTGGTTCCTTCCTGTTTTAGAGACAAGTTAGAAATTCTTACTATTGTTTTTGATGACACATATTTTGATTGGTACATGGATTTTGGCACCATGTGTCATATTTGCTTTAGCCAATCCCTCTTTTCTTTCTATCATGTTGAATCTATCAGAATTATCTGGTGGGGAGAACACTCACTGACCATCTTGTTTGTAGGATTTGGATGAATTGATATAAATCTCATTTTTGGAAATATTCTTATACTATATGATGTTCACCATGTTTCCTCTTTTGATAGGAATCTTATTTGTTAAATTCTATCTATACCTTGTCATGTAAAGGAAATCATATTGTGGTTCCTATGAACAGTTCATACATTAGTATAGGGACACTTGTGCTGGTGTTATTAAACTATCTTCAATTTCATGTAATGTATCTTCTTCAGATGAGATATTATCTAGAATTTTAGTTTCTTAAAACCTGATGGTTGGAATGCATTCCTTGTATATGTGAAGATAAATATGATGACATGCATGATTGACTTAGAACTTATTCCTAAGACTCATATTGGTATTGTGAGTAGATGTAAAATATGTGTTCAAGTTAAGCTTCCTAAGAAGACATTTTAATAGTAGATCATACTATTGTGTGCTTGAACTAATTCATATCAATGTTTGTGATTTGAATAGTGTGCTTAGTCTCAACCATATGACATACTTTGTAACTTTTATAAATGACTTTTCTAAATTTAGTTCTATTTAGTTGTTAAAAACTAAACATAAATGATTGGAAAATTAAAAATCAATAAAATCAAAGTAGATAAGCAATTAAAAAAGAAAATTAAGAGAGTGAGGTCCAGTGGAGGTGGTAATTATACTTTAAGTGAACTTATAAAGTTTTTTCAACACCAAGGCCATATTCAGAAATAAATGCCCCTTATAATCCTCAATCTGATGGAATAGCTAATAGGGACATTTGGGACATTAATTGACATGTTGAACTTAATGTTGGCAAAGTCTGGACTTAGTCACAAACTGTGGGGTGAGGATCTTTAATTTTCCAATCATGTTCTAAATTGCACCCTTTAGACATGTTGATGAATCTCCTTATAAATTTGTTCAAACAAGAAACCTTATTTGAGACATATAAAAGTGTGAAGATGTTTGACCAAAGTTAAAATCCCTAATAATAAGAAGAGAAAATTAGGACCTAGCACTATTGACATTATATTTGTTAAATATATAAGAAGTTGATTACAAACGGATTCCTGATAGTTATATCTTAAATTCTTGATATACCACCTGACTATTTTCTTGAGATATGACCTATTTATGCTGTTTTTTATGAAGCCATATTTATCTTAAGGAAAAGGTTCCTAGACAAGTTGGTGAAGGTCCTTCTTTATCTACTACTCAAGAATCTATTCTGACTTCGAATTCATATGAAGTAGAACATGAACTTCCATTAATAAGCCTACTAGTGACCTTGGTAGAGGTAAAAGGAGAAAAGTTGATGAAAATTATGGGCCCAATTCTAAAATATTTTGTAGAAGGAGACCCCCATACACATGGAGATTCCATGAAAACATATATGGTATTTTCTATAAAGATACAATTGATAATAAAATAGAATATATTATAAGCCAATCATACTTGGATTCAGATTGAGATTCCACTTGGATGTAGAGGAGTATTGGATGTAAATGGATCTTTAAGAGAAATATTATGGCAATTGGTCCCATAAATAAGTTAGAGGTCATACATTATCGAAAGTCTTTAGTCAAAATAAATTATTTGGTTACTTTGATACTTATGCTATATCTAAAATCTCTTCCATTCACATTCATGTTGCTTTGGATGCTATCCATAAACTTGAAGCTCATCATATATGTCAAGTCTTCCTGCTTCAATAGAGATCTTGAAGAGGAAATTTATATGGATCAACTAGGAGGTTTTGTTTCTCTTGTACAATAACATATAGTTTGAAGGTTGGTCAAGTCCTTGTACGAACTTAAACAATCACCTAAACAATGAAATGATAAGTTTGATTAAAAATTGTTTATATTCTAAATTTACTATGAATGAATCTAATTGATGTATCTATTCTAAAACTGAGCAAGATAGAGATAGAGTTATTTGATGGTAAGTTGGAATGCTCACGACCCATTGCAGAAAGGAATTTCGCAAGATGGACAAAAATGGAGGTGGGTTATATGGTTGGGATTAACCCACATTGGCCCATGATTTCCCAACACCTTCCCTAGATCTATAGGATCAAAATATCTATCAAAGTCAAATATAGAGGTTGGGGTTTCTTTATCGTCATGTTTGCTAATGATGATGATTTGGCCACTGCGGTGGATGGTGGTCCATGGTTTGTTGCAGGGAAGACATTGATGATTAAGAAGTGAGAACGTGGTGAACCTTTAAAGAACTTGAAGTTGATAGAGATTTTAACATGGATGAAGATCTATAATCTTCCTTTGGAGTTGTGGGATGTAGATATGTTCAACCGCATTGGTTCTTTCCTAGTTAAGCCATTGTGTCCTCATAAACTTACATTAGAATTTAGGAGGCTAGAGTTTGCTAGATTACAAGTCCTAATTCTGACAAGCTTCACCTTTGTAAAAGAATTACATATAAGTAGTGATGATGGATAGTGTGACAAGATTGAAATTTGAATATGAATGCAATCCAAAAAGGAGTTTGACTTGTGGCATCTTTGTCCACGAGTCGAGTCTATGTGGGACTTCTATAAAAATAGGAGGTGACAGGATATCGAAGCATAAAGCACCAAAGAAGAGAGTTATAAAGAACTGGGTTCCTAAACAACAAGCTAGAATGAGGATATTGAAATATTTTTATTGATGTTGTCAAAGTGGTTCCAACTCCTAATGTAGAGGAAGTTGTTGACATTTCTTAGAACCTGAGAAAAGGGAGGAGAACATGGGGTTCATTGTAACTCTTATTCCATCTCTTAAACCAAAATGGGAGATGAGAAGGAAAAAATCCAGATCTCCTCCCAGAGTTACCCCAAATATTTCTAATAGAAGCATACCTCCTTAAATGAATAATTTCTCGTTGCTATCTAATTTTGAGGAAACAAATGACAGAGTGGAAGGGAGAAATATCCCACTTGATGGGGGCTTACACACTAGGGTGGTGGGTTGGTAAATGCTTTTATCTTGCAATGGTTAGTCCATTTACCAATATTTCTTGGAATGTGAGGGGAGGAAGCAATACATTTGTCACATTTAGGAGGAGATGAATAGGCATAAAGCAGCGATCTTAATTTTTTGGAGTCAAGAGTTAAGAGGAATGACCTTGATAGTTTTGTTAATAAATTTTTTCCTAGTTCTAGTTATATTGACAATTTGAAGTTTTATTCTTATACTCACATTCTGATACTATGATCTGATCAAGATATTTAAGTTGAGGAAATCTCTACTAACAAGCAATTCATTGTGTTGCTAGAAAAGGTCTTATCATCTTTTCTTTGTCTTTGTCTGTGGTGCTAGTGCAAATTCTGATAGAACCACTTTGTGGGATTTACTTTTAACTATTCACAGTCTAAGACTAGTTAACTAGTGTGTGATGGGGGATTTTAATGTTGTTAGGCTGAATGGTGACAAATATGACAAATATCCACCTTAGAATAGATGTATGAGGTAATTCAATAATGCCATCTCTGATATGGATTTATTTGAGCTATCAACAAGAGGTCCTTTTCTTACATGGGTTAGTTATAGAAGGTGTGGGAATAGCACCTTTCAAGGATTGATTGGATTTTTAGTAATATTGGCTTTCTTACTACTTTTCTTTATTGTTGAGAAGTGATTTCTACTCTAGTCAGTGATCATATAATCATTTCTATAAGGATCAATGTCGAAAAGAAGAATGCTACACTCTTTAGGTTTATCAATTCCTTGACTACTCAGAACGAATATAAAGACATTGTTAAAGAAGCTTGGTGCAGTACTAAGGTTTCAGTGACCTGATGTTTAGGGTCTATAGGAACTTGCAAGCAGTTTCTTATTCTCTTAGGAAATGAAACGAAGATTGTGTTGAAAATTTCCTTTTGAACGTTGAAGAATTAGAAGTGAAGGATTTATCCTTGCAAAAGATTGTGGGAAACAAGTTTCTTTGTCTCTGGTAAGAGTTGAGGTTGTTAAAGCTTTAAAAGATGAGGAAAGTTTACTTATATGGAAAAGCAAAATACAATGGTTGAATAGGGGGATAGAAATACAACCTTCTTTTATGTTTCTTTGATAGAGGAATAATATTAACACGTTGAAGGCTAAGGAAATAGGGAGTGTATGTGATACTGGCATCATTGGAGATAGAGCCAAGTTGTTTTACAGTGATCTGTTTAACAATAACCTAATGTAGAAGTGCAATGGAACAAAGATTGGGTGATTCCTAAACTATCACAATGTCAATTTGATAGCTTAAGGAAACATGTCACTAGAACTGAAGTTGAGGATATGGTGAATGATGATAAATCCTAGGGGATTGATGGTTTTAATGTTTTTAATCAGTTTGGGATATTGTTGGTATGGAAGTCATCTTTGCCATTAAAGGCTTCTTTGGCTCTGGGAAATTGCTCAAGAAGTGTAATAATACTCTAATCATGGTGATTCCTAAGATTCATGGGACTTTTGTTTGAAATATTTTAGACCTATCTCTCTATGCAATCTGATTTATAAGGTGCTTACTATGATTCTTGATAACAAAGTCAAATTCATTCTTCCTTTTCTTCTTGATAGAAATCAAGTGGCCTTTGTTCATTGAAGAAAGATCGGAGATGCGATCCTTTAAGGTAATGAAGTTATGAGTACTTTTATGGGGACTCAAAAGAATATGTGTGTTAAAGAGGACCTTGTTAAATCCTAAGACACCATTAGATGAGACCATATCCTTTTCCTATTGTGGAAGATGGGTTTTCCTGGCTGTTGGATTCAATGGATTAATGAGATTTTTCTTCTTCTACTTACAAAGTCCTTGGTAATGGAAGTCCATCTGATTAGTTTGTAGCAACTAATGGGGTGAGGCAAGGGGATCCCTTATCCTCTTATTTATTTATCATTGCAATGTGGGGTCTCACTATGATTATTTATTCGTTTGTGAGAAGTGGAGAGATTAAACTGTTGTGTGGCTTCTGACATGGTAGATATCTCACATATTATCTTTGTTGATGACTCATTACTCTTCTCTAAAACCGATGATCAAAATGCTTCGTGCCAAAAAGGTATTCTTGATATCTTTTGTAGAGTATTTAGGATGAGATTTAACAATGTAAGAGTCATGTCTTTTTAAATAAGAGTGCTTGAGTCAACAACATCTCTTCTATTTTGAGCATTGATGTCGCTTCTTGCAATCAGAAACTTAGACATTCCTCTGTTTACTGGTTTCTCAACAAAGGAAATGAACACTCCCATCATTCATGGAATCAAAGGAAGAGTTGATTCTTGGAAGAGTCAGCTTCTATCCCAAGATGGGAGATTGGAATTGGTAATTTTCGCTCTTTCCACATACAATATTGTTTGGTCTTCTGTGTTTCCTTTACCTAAATATGTTACTAATCTATATTAAACAGCATATGAGAGGTTTCATGTGGAATGATTTTAAGGATAAAAATAATCTACATTTTGTTTCTTCTTGTAGGCCTAAAGAGGAAGGGGGCCTAAGAATTAGATCTATGGAAGATTGATCAAATGGTGGTCTTCTTAAAAACCTTTGGAATGTGGTCATTGAGAAGGAAGTGTTATGGGTTAAATGGCTCCATTAGAGGTATGTTAACTAGGAATTAATCAAACATATTTGTCATCCACACAAACAAGGTAGGGTACACAAACTAGTTACCTCCATATACTAAAAAATCATATTTCCTTAGATGAACCCATCTGCTATATCAATATCCATGTTACAACCCAAGTGGAGCTTTATGGTTAAATGGATCCATTAGAGGTATGTTAACTAGGAATCCATCTAGTTAGTAAAATCCAAAGCCAATTCTTCATGGCTTTGGAGGAGAATCCTTGGACAGAGAGATAGGTTGCTCAAGGAAATTAAACTTTGTTTGGGTAGTGGTGACCTCTTCCTACTTCGGAGAGATCCATGGCTCAAAGGTAAGAGGAGCACATTGTTGTTGTCGATCCTCAATTGTTTATAGATTGAGGAAAGGTCTAAATTGCAGGGTGGACTATTGTGTGATAATGAGGCATGGTGTTGTTCTAGTTCTAGGGATGTTGAGTATCTTCAAACTATTATTATGGAATAGAAAAATCATTCAAAGAAGAATAATTGTATTCTATAATGGGAAACCTAGTTTTCGAATTAAAGATGGATGGAACATTACAAGGAATAAATGGAAGAATGTATCATGGGGGAAATGGGTTTGGTGTTGTGGTATTCCTTGTAGATATTCTATAGTCTTATGGAAGATTTCTATGAGGAAGTTGCCTACTATTTACTACCTACAACATATGGGGTTTCAGAAAGTGTCGAGATGTTAGATCTGATTAAACGATGAAGAGAGTTGTGACCACATTTTCTTTAAATGTCAGCATTTTATTCATATCTAGAACATGTTTTACATTAAGAGTGGTTTCTATCCATTTTATCTTGATGAAATGTTGAATCTGAAGAAGGAGACAAGGTCTTAGCGGCCTGGATCATCTATATTCTATAGAGAGAAAGGAATGGAAGAGTTTTCAGGGGATATGTAGAGATGTAAAGGACTTACGAGATCTTTGTGTTGATGATATATATTTGATGTATAGTTTTCCTTCTACTTTTTTTTATTACTTGCACAGTCTGTGATTACAATCTATAATCATCAAACCTTAATGTTCTGATGAGTAAAGAGGAACAACACCCTATTTCCCTAAAAAACATTTTTACATCTTGGATCCAAAACTGATATTAAAATTGGAACTAGATCTTTTCTTTCTAGAAATTTTGATATAAAAGATTTAGGATTTGTCGATGTAATCCTTGGCATTAAATTAAGTAGATCTTCTAGATTTATACTTAATCAATCTCATCGTGTCAATAAAACCATTAGAAGATTTGAAATTCTTGATTGTAAACCTCTTAACATGCCTTATGATCATCCACTACATCTTAAGGATCATTTGGAAACTGTAGTGGATCAGAACAAATACACACAAGTCACGTGAAGCTTCAGGTATATAGAAAATTGCACTAGACCTGACATTTCTTATGTTGTTAGTAGGGTGAGTGGGAAAGTTGTGCTAACATAGACCACTAGAAGGCTTTGGTTAGAGTTTTTAGGTACCTTAAAGGTATTGCTAATTATAGTCTTCATGATATTGGTTTCCCAACCATGTGATATGGTTATGTCGATGAAAACTAGATTGTTGAATCGGATGAAATGAAGTCTATCCGTGGGTATTTGTTTTGCCTTGGAGGAGGAATGGCATCTTGAAAATATCTCAAACAAACAATTAGATATAAATTCCACCACGGAGGTTGAGTTTATTGCTTTAGGTTTATCTTTTTGTCAAGATGATTGTCCTAGAAATATACTTCTTTATCTCTCAATAATTCAAATCCATGTTGTCTTGTCTCTATATTGTATGATAACAATGCAACTATAGATAAAACTAACAATCTAAAGGAAACATGAGAAGCATTTTATGAGATTTATATATGAGGATGTGAGATATCACATAGCATGTTGGGTCATATCCATTGAATATTGAAGTTTATATAAAATATTATAGTTATACTCATAAAGAATCTAGCAAGGAAGTTAGTACTCATTTCAAAGGGTCTTACCATATAATAAATATTGTAGTGGCAACCCAACTATTCTAAAATTAGAGATCCTATGAGGATTTATTCAAATAAGAACTAAACTATAATGTTATGGGGAAGCACATACTTAGGTTTTTACTTCTGACCTTCCCTATATTGTTACTGGTTTGTTCTGTCAAAATTTATGGAGAGATTTACTCTGACTTGGTTCAAGGACATCAAAGACATGGTATAGGCTAGACAAGATACCCTTCAAAATCCCTACTATTTGAGTGTAATCCAATATCTAGGGTTTATGTGAGTTAGGCATAACCATTAGAGCATTTATAAAATTATATTCTTGAGAAGTTTTTTTATGCCCACACTGATAGGAACTTGTTCTCGTACGTTCACTATGATTGCATAATTCATTAAAGTATGAATAACAGGTTTGGTTTAAGATGTAGTATACCACATCTCTACAGTTAGAAGTGAATCATACTAGGTAATATCTTAGCCACAAGATACCTTTATTGAAAAATATATTTAAGTCATATGATCTTATTTATTGATTTTCTAATATTTTATGAAAATATAGGTGAATGTTGTATTCTTTTATTTTAAAAACCAACATTTTGGATTTTGCCCATTAATTTAGTCCCATAATGCTCATGTCTAAAGTGAGGAGTGTCCTTATCAATAGGAGGTTCTCCCATTCCCATGTGGGTCTCTCAGGGGCATGCAAATTTATGATAGATTGGTCTTGTTTGTACTTTAGGCCTTATCAAAATAAAATGCACACATATGTGTCGTGCCTTTCAATGTCCTGTAGGGCCCGGTTCGACAGTGTGGTGCGTGTGTGTGATTTTTCTTTTTATTAGAAATTTTGTTTAATTTGGTATTATCTCTAAAATATCTTTTACCTAATATTCTAATTTTCATTGTTTGAACTCGTTGTAAGCGCAACATCAACAATGTAAACCTAATTCTTAACTATGCCTCAAGACCACCTATTAAAAGGATGTTAAAGATGTACATGGTCTTTTGGAGAAGTGTAAGCATTTCTTGTCACAACGTACATGTTTTTTCCATGAGGAACTTCCATGATTATCCTTCTCTTTATAAGGAGACGTCTTCCTCCTTTGTAAATATATAGAAACAAGCAACTATTCTTCTAATTCCTCTCACCATCTTTGTTGTTTTCTTATTCTCATTTTTTGTTGATTTTATGCTGGTTGTACTTCACACACCTCTTCCTTTAGTGACTAAGTGTCCAACAAGTTAGACACGGTCCCCTAGGTTGTACTGAGAAGCCGCATCAGAGTTAGCGTGATTGATCTATTGAAAAACTTGTACTAAGAACTGTAAAATCTATTTTGAGAACATTTTTCACACATGTTTACTTCGAAACTTTGGAGTTTGCATCCCTAAAATAATAACATATTTTTCTTAAATCCTATATTATCATTACTACTTAGATAATTGTGTGCTTTAAATCTATATTAGTTGTTATCATATATCTAAAACTCCTAAAGTTGTAGCGTTGGGTAAATATACCAGTCTATAGAGAAGAGGTCCAACAATTAGTTCCTTTTACACAATCGCATGTGTAGTCAGTGAAGGGTCATCTGTTATTGAAATAGCTTGACCATTTAGCTGACTCACATATGACAGGGCTACACATGATTTTTTTTATGTTAAAACTTTATTACATATAAAAATATAGGATCATCAAACACATGCTAAATAAAGTACAATGATGAGAAAAATGAATAATATCACTAAATCATAGAAGCAACGACAGTTCCATAGATTCACTAACTAGATATGTAGCGTACTAGATAAAAAAAAACAAAGAAAACATAAAGGTTCATATGATAATAAAGGAGAAGACACCCAAAAATAAGACTCTATAGAGAAATGATGATATTCAGACTTTGTTGGAATCTCCTAAAGAATGTAGGTTATTTGTTTAACAACAAACTCTTCATAGTAAGAAGGGTGTTGCTTATTTTCCTTCGTGAAGGCATCTATACCGTGTTTATCTATAAATTAAAAACATATGATATCTATCGTGAGTGTCTCTAATAATTTTCAGAATATCATGTCTATTAGTACTAGATTTTTTCTATTTCTTTTAGTCCATATAGTCCAAGTCATTGATGCCATGAGTGTTTTGTGTTGGTAGTTAACAAGATGTATTGGCTTGGCCCTCTAAAAGGAAATGTTGTATATCTGTTGTTCCAACATTTGGATCAGAATTGAAGTTGAAGTATTGTTCCCTTAAAGTGTAGGCTATAGGGCAGCTGAATAAAAGATGTGGTGTGGTTTATTCATGTTGATTGCATATAGAGGATAAATGGATGGACCCCAAAAGCCTCTTCTGTGCATATATAGGTTGGGTAGAATTTTTTCATAATAGATAAGCCAATTGAGGAGTTATGTTTTGAGTGAACAAGTGACTTTCCATATGTATTTGGTTGGGAAAATATGTCCTGGCTATGCATAGAATAGGTATGCTAATTTGAGAGAGTGTTGGGTACCCCATCCCCATGTGACACATTTGATGGTGTTAGTTTTGAGCTATCGGATAATATCTAACAGTGAATCTTGTTGGGAATGAAAAATGAGAGTTCATTTGAGGAGGTTTGTGTGGTCACTTCCTACCAGTTGTAATACTTTGCCCACAGTAAGGTGAGACAATGTATTTGGAATATTGATGTGGAGTACTTGATGTTGGATGGGAAGCCCATGGAACCAAGGGTCTGTCCAAAACTTGATGTTTTTAGTCTAGTGTGTTTCAGTGTTGATGTTGTGTTTGATGATGATTATCTTGATGTTGATGTGTTTCCATAGTGGGGGGCACCTTGGAGTTTGATCATCAACCATGAGTTTTTATTGTGATAGATTTGTAAGTCACATGTTCTTTCCAAATACAATCTCTATCTTAGATATAGTTAGGCTAATTTAGTGAATCAGACATAAGACATGAGTTTTATGTTAATGATACCCATCCTCTACAGTTTTTTGGGACACAAATATTTTCCTAATGTGCCACATGCAGTGGCGGATACCAAAAATGACCACATGGGGGGGCTAAGTTAGATGACTCATTATCGGTAATTTTTTCTTCAAAATATGATAAAAGAAACAACTACAAATATAAATGATTGGACTGGGACTTGAAACCATGACACAATACAAATTAATACAACCATTTACCACCTGAGATACCAACCTATTCATCTATTTTCATGCGTCCCTACACATATTTCCTTGAGCTGAGTGAGCGAACATATTTCCTTGAGTTGAGTGAGCGAAATAATAAAAGTGACGCCCCTGGGAATCAAACACGGGCCACTAGATAAGCTTCAAGGGGTATCTATAGGTCGAGCTATAACACCTCAATGTTTGTTAGTGACACATAAATGAATTAGTATATACGTTTTTTTACTAAATGTAAATATATATATCAAATTTTATCAAGGGTTTCGGGGGGGGGACTAAAGACCCAACAGCCCCCCTCCAGGATATGCCCCTAGAGACATGATTATTGTATCCCATATATTTACAGAGGAAGCCCCTTCTCATATAGTTAATGGTCTAAAGAGTGTTGGAGGGGGGAGGAACACAATTGAGAAAATGTGGTGCTACACAAGTTATAGGTTCTAGAGAGGAGAATCCACTCATCTAGTCAACATTCTGTTACATCTATGTTTGTATAGTCTATAATAATATTAATGAGTTTTGTAGTTAAATTTGACATTTTTTCAATTGCAACAACAAATAAATTGATGAATATCATACACATTTCCCTTGTTAATCCATATCGTCTATCCAATTCAAGAGCTTATCCATCATCTTTATATACTAGGAATAAACATGTGCATAATTGCTATTAATATAAAAAATATTAACTTATATTAAAAAAATAAAGAACAACATTTCCAACTTCCTGTACACTTTTTCATTTATAGTTTACATAGGCACAAAAATTACAAAGAACTTTGTTATTTTCAAAAATAAATACTAAAATTTCATCCAACTCCCTCCACATTCTTGAAAATTAGATACAATTCACCTCATTTCATGTCCTATAAGGATGAACATCAGTCCCAATCGGCCCAAACTTGATCCAATGTGTTTATCCTTCTCAAATTTGACTTAAGTAAGAAAACATTAACCATAGTTTTGTATGGGCCACGCCGAGATAAACTAGAACTCAAAAACACAGGCATCCATATTTATTATTTATACATGTAAATGCAACATTATGCATATATGACATATATCTTTGTACAATACATTAACAATAACTTTTAAAATTATATATATAATATGATTGACCATTTATTTAATATGGAAAAAGACAATATAGACGAAAGTACATGTAAGTGGCATGAACCCCTTAAGCATATTTATAATAATCTACAATGTAATCTAACCATATATTTTGGGTGTATACTACTTTATTAGATGTGTTTCAAAAATCATGCCGACAGGTTTGTAGAAATTATTGAAACTAATAATTTTTAAATCAATGGTAAGTAAGTCAAATTAGAAAAATGGGATGGTTCTTTTTTTATCTTTTCAAACTTAGGAAATGATTGTCATTGGAAATAATAAATAATTTATAAATTTTTAGTTTTACACATGGTACATATAGGTAATATGTACATGTCAGCACATATTTTCTAAACTCTATCAGTAAATACGTATCTAAATAAATATTTGGAAATATATGGGTTTGACTGATACCACTTGAAATCCAAATTCATTACACATGTCAGGACCAGTCTATTGGAAATATTTTCTAATACAATATATATTTTTAAAAAGTAAAGAAAAATGTCTACTTTACAAAAATGGTGTTGGTATGTATACACAAAGAGCCAATCATATGATGATTGCAATGGCATATCTTATAAATGATTTGATTAATAATAAAAGCAATCTTCCAATTTATTCTATTTATTCAGTTATGAGATAATGATATAACATAATAAATGTCTAAAGAACGACATTACTCAATAACATATGTCTTCATGTTGAGGACCTAAATGATGAGATCATACGGATGTCAAGAGTATATGCATTCTTGTTGTGTCCCTAGTCAGATGTTATTGTGGTAGGATAATAGACAACAACACCACTTAAGACTAGAATATGCGTTGGTTGATGACATTATCTCATTCATCATGATATGTGATATAAAACTAAGAACATAAATACTTGTTGAGGACCTAAACGATGAGATCATATGGATGTCAAGAGTATATGCATTCTTGTTGTGTCCCTAGTCAGATGTTATTGTGGTAGGATAATAGACAACAACACCACTTAAGACTAGAATATGCGTTGGTTGATGACATTATCTCATTTGTCATGACATGTGATATAAAACTAAGAACATAAATACTTATTAGAGAACAGTATCAGATAGAAACACCTCAAGAGTGACACATAGAACCATGAGTGGTATTCAGAGTCATCTCTCATTGTGATGGTGGTGATTGTGGTTCTTAGACCTAAAATGACTACACTCATCACATGTCGTTTGGTGTTCTTTGACATCATCCACTATGATCTTGAATAAGGGTTGCTATAAAGGTGATGCTCGGGCACACTATGACACATGAGGATGACTATGAGTGATGTATATGGGATTTTGTCCCTCCTAAAAAATTTTGATATCTTGGCTACTTGATAAGCAACACTGAGAAATGCATGGCCATGCTGATGTGTGTCGATATGTGATATTGATCTTACACGTATCTCGAAAAGTATGTTCTAGCTCAAGGAAAATGGATTGAATGTTGAAGAGGATGACGATTCCTTGCCTTGAGTTCAATATGAATATCAGAGACAAAGGAATTATACAATCGATGTAACACCAATCACAAATGATAGATTAAATTGTTCTCCAACTTCTCCAATTACTTTGGTAGTAATGAAGTCCTGCTAGATACCAATTATTGCTTGTGAAATCATAATATGATTATGAATATCATTAGCAAAATAATGTGGAGCCTACTGTATTACATGCATAGGATGCAATTGGAATAGGAGTATAATTGTGTACCTAATTGAAAATATTCTGAATCGAATTGATTACCAAAACACTTAGGTAATATGCTATAATAATATTGAAAATCTGAGTTAATTGGTTAAAGTGTTTTAAGTCAATAAATTAAAATCCATTGTTAAGTCGGTCGGTTGATCTAGAGCGATTAACTAGAGATGGATAATGAAAATTAGTTAATTTATTAATATGATTAATTGGTTAATTAAGTGATTCTAGAATATTCTTTTAATTGTCCATTAGCATCTCGTTATAAATGCAAACACAACCCTTTTGTTTGCTTGAGGGTTTCGAGTCTCTACTATTTATAGGGGCATGATAACTGGCTTTTGACACACGCTCACACTTGATGCCTAAGGATACACTCTTATACGTGAACCCTAGCCATCATCGTCCCCAAGTGAGAGAGAAGAAGAGCAACCAATGCTAGCACATCATCAAACAGAAGGCTACTTCTTCTGATCGACTTATGAAGCATGACATGGAGTTCTAATCCATCTATTTGGACAAAGTAGAGACACAAATGTCGAATTACCTGTGTTCAGAGGACAGACAACGACTGTATGTGCATGCTAGGAGCAATACACATCATCGGGTAAAGGGACATCATCATACTTGTTTCAGGACGAGGTACATCCCTACACCCTCCTTTCGAATTTGATGTTATCGACGAGATCCTCGAGTAGGGTATGTGGAGAAAATTTTATTGCTTCCATTATGCCTGTCCCCTTCACAAAAACCAACACATGGTCTATTTTGTTATTCCAAAAAATAATAGAAACAATTGTATTTAGACCCCTCTATATATTTTCTTATATCATAGATAAGTCTACTTATACAATATACAATTTTAAAAGGTAAAGCAAAAATATAATTTACGCACACATGGACCATATTATAATTTCAAAAAGTAATACGGTGATTGCATTTACCCTCCCCCCACGGGATTTCTTATATAGTATAAATGAGTCATTTTATACTACATAAAATTTTAATAAGTAAAGACAAAAGTGTAACTTAAACATAGAGGCCGGTTTGTAATTCTAAAAAATAATGGAGAAAATTGCATTCAACCGCTAACACAAACTTTCTTATATAATATTAGATGAGTCTTCTTGTACAATATAATAATTTTAAAAAATAAGGTGAAGATGGGTTAATTGCATGCACTGGACCAGTTTGTAATTCTAAAAAATAATAGAAGAAATTACAAAAATCCATCTTTGTGGAATTTCTTATACTAATATATATATTTGACCAGTCATGTTGAAAAATTTAAAAAAGAATATAGATAAAATTATATTTAAATTGTATGAACTCATTTAATATTGAATGTATATATAATAATCTACAATATAATCTAACTATATATTGTAGATATGCAATAGGTTATGAGATGTGTTTCAAAAGTCACTAACCTGATTGTAGACCATTATTGAAGCAAATAATGTCTTCTCTAATCAATGGTGAGTTAGTAAAATTTTAAAAAATTGTTGGATGATTCTTTGTTTTATCTTTTAAAACCTTAGGGTATGAGTGTGATGTTAAACTTTTATAATTAAGATAATATCATTGCTATTGTAAGGACCCTGACCTTCATTTGGGGCTTACCCTGTTTGCATTTCCTAAACCTTATGTTTGAATGCTTTCTAATCACCTCAAATGGTGATTAGTGTTTGTTTGTGCTTTATTGAGAGTTGGAGGTGCAACTTGAAAATAAACCAAGTTTTAGGGTTGATGTGCAAGTTTGAAACCTTGAGAGATGTTTCTCTCTCTCCTTGCATCCTCTAGGGTCAAGAGGATGGGTTGGGCTCGTTGTTTGAGTAGCTTTGGGCTTTGTTTTGCCTTGTTGAGCCTTGTTAGGGCTTTGCCTAGCTTTGTTGGGCCTTGTATCGGGCAAGGGTGAGCTTGGTGCCTTGTGTCGGCCATGGTGTATCGGCCAGGTGGTTGTGTCAGGCAAGTGGTGTGTCACCCATGAGGTGTATCGGCCAAGTGACCTTCTTTGACCTAGCATCATTTGTGTCACCCCCCTTGTAAACACTTGGTGCTTGTTGCTTGCATGTGCCAAAATCTTTGGACATGTGGTTGTGGGAGAGATAGTAGGTGGCTTTTCCCCATGGATAAGCATCCCTAGGTTGGGTGACATCTTGCCTTAGTCTCCCCTTCACCCTCTTCTATATATGTCTCTCCTTTCTCTTGCTTGGGATCCCTTTAGTTCCTTTTTTGCCTTCCTTTTTCCTTGGTGGACGATACCTCTCCTTGGTAGAGCTTGGTGGCCGATCTCCTTGGTGGAGTCTTCTTCTTCCTCTAGTGGTGGCCAAACCCTAGAGTGTGTCTTGGTTCTCTTCTTGTGGCGAGCATCTCCCCCTCTTTCCTTGGCACCTTCTTCTCCTTCTTGTTTGTTCTTCGTCCATGGTGGTTATAAGCTGTGTTTTTCTTCTTGTGATGGCTGAAGGTGGTGCTTAGAGCTTGGAATCTTGGAGCTAGGGGCTTGGAGCTTGCTTAAGGCGGGTTACATAACTCCTAACCCTAGTTATACTACTTCTTTTTCATGTTGCGTGTTTATATGTCATCTTGATCGGCCATGCATCTTGTTAGATATGTTTTTTGCCCTAGTATGTACCCTATTATCTTGTTATATATATAGTGGTCATGTTGTTGATGTGTTCTTAGACCTTGTGGCTAAACCTTGAGTTTAGGGTTCCTTGGGAAAAACCCCTTTCTCTCCCATTTGGTTTTGAGAAGTGAGTTCGAGCTCTAGTGGTGTAGGTAAAACCCCTCTCTCTTGGTTGTTGAGAGGTGAGTCTATGCTCTAGTTGCTTGGGCAATACCCTTCTCTCACCATGAGTTTCAGAAGTGAGCCTTGTTGGACGTTGACCTAGTGAAGGTTGGAATCTTGACCGATAAGGGGATGATCCACCTTGTTGCCCGATATGTGATGGAGGTTGTGCAAAACCCCTCTCTCTTGGTTGTTGAGAGGTAAGACAACTCTGTTGATCTATTAGGGTTTGATGATGGTGATCTTGAGGTTGATGATGACCAATTGATATGGTCCTTGTGCCTTGCATGATACCCTTTTGTGGTGCTTTGCATGATACCCCTCTCCTAGGGTTTAGTCTTGGGTGATATGATAAGAAGCGTTCTTTATCCTTATTGTCTGATATGAACTCCTTCCTTAGTTGGTGCTTGTGGGTGTTATGCCTTTGGCCGACATGATGTGTGGTAGACATCTCTATTTTGTGCCTTGGGCGATATGGGTTGGTTTTGGTGTTGCTCGATATGGTTCTTGGGTGGTGGAACCCTAGTTAGGTGCCCTAGTGTTGACCGATATGTGGTGCCTGCCTTGTGGGGTGATAGGTTACTCTGGGCGCCATGGTGTCGTTTGTTAGTTGTGTGCTTGTTGGGCAATACAGTGGTGACCTTGGGCGTCATAGCCTTAGATGATATAGTTGTGGACGACATGACCATGTTGATTGCCCGACATAAACCCTAACCCATTATGGGTGATAGGGGTGATGGCTGATATGTGACGCCCATATGTTGCCCGATATCATCTTGCACCTAGTTACCCGATATTCATGGGTGCACGACACATATCTTGGCCCCTGGTTGCATGATATCCCTTGTGCATGGGTGCGTGTTATACTGGTGGCTAATATGGGTGGCTTAGTGCCTTAGGGTTTTGATGCCCTAGCCGATAGAGCTTTGGTGAGGGATATGACCCTGCCTGATACCTCCTTGGGTGAGGAATGACGCTACCCTCTACACCTTTGGTGAGGGTAGGCGGTACCTTTGGTGAGGGTTATGCCTATCTCGGAAGCTTAGGTTGATGAGTTTGTTATCTTGTGCCCACACCTTTTTGGATGATGAGTTATGAATGATAGGTTGTGACCAGTGATATTTTTGATACCTAAAGTTGGTGCTAAGTAAGATGATAAGATACATGCTTATGTTCATAAGATAAAGGTATAGTGGATGCTCGTGGTTTGATTACAATAATGTAATTTTTTTACAAGATACAACTTTGTGCTTCATGTAGTTATAATCATGGATGTTGATCCAATCATGTACCTTCAACCCTAATAGCATGATAATCATAAAGATCTATGTTTGGTGATTCAGTTATCTCTCTCAATATGCATACTAACCATGCAGGTGTATCAAATGAATTCATAACGAGATAAGAGCTATGAGGTATATGTGTTTTGAATAGCACTGAATAATGATAATCCTTGATTAATGGGATAACATGTATCACCCATATGATGTGAAAAGGTATGTTGACCTGATAAAGGCTGACTGCCTAGTTAATGTGTTATCCTCTCATGTTGAGATAAGGGATTGCTATCCCATGGTGATGATGTAAGACTTGAGAGGCAGTGGCATTCTGTGATGAGGGATTGAGATCCCATGGTAATAATGCAACTCAATGTTGTTTATGTTTTACAACTTGGTTGCCTCAACAATCCACTTAAAATATACTAATTAATTATAGTGGAACATATCATGTAGTTTTCCCTGGCCATAGATCCACCATCGTCAGTAGTTGGTGATGGTGAAACGGGTTCTCCTGCGGGTTAACCTGGAAGCGTATATTGTTGAATATGTGTGGTTGCTCCTAGCCAAAAATAGGAGGATTAGAGTGAAACTTCAGTTGTAGACTCCAGAGCGTGGTTTCAGGCCTGTGGCTCAATATGAAAGAGCATGGTGAATAGGCCCATGGCTCAGGATGTGTGATAAGAGCATGGTGAATAGGCCCATGGCTTAATGATTATGGAGAACGGTGAATAGGCCCGTGGCTCGGATCACTAGCGTCGATACCTGTACTAAGGTGGGCTAGGCATAGGATAGCCTAACCCTGTGTGGCTGTGGCCACCTAAGCATGAGACTGGAGTCCTTCTTGTTAAGTACTCGTACACTGACCACGAGGTGGTGAGGTCGTGGAGTCCGGCTCTTCCATTGATCTTGTATGGCACCGGTTTTGGGCTTTGCAGTCGATGGTTGGATTTGAGCAGTATGGCTCACTTCCTCAGGGCATGATAATACATAATCTAGCCTAATAGTATATACTGCTTAGGGCAAAACACAGAACATTGATTGAGGCCTTGCTTGTATAGTTGATATAGTTATACCTTGTAGTTATTTGTATGACCCTTATATTTTGTGATAAGTTCTTATAAAGCTTATCTTGTCAATCATGTTCCATAAAGAATATCTGTTCATATGCCTCCTGGATACCCCGGTAAGATTATTAATAAAATAAATTCTGCTCAGGATGCTTCTCTTATGATCTACTGATATCAATATTCTTCTTTACCTGCTTTTTTTGAAGTTTTATAGTTTTGGCGGGGAGTTATGTTTCTCGTTGGGACTGTGTGTCTCACCCCGTTGGTTTACAACCTTTTTAGGTGATCGTGCTAGACGTGGTGGTGGTCGTAAGGTTGTGACCGAGCAGTAAGAAGAGCAGTAGGAGGTAAGAGATGGATATGCTACTATTTTGGTTGTTTTGTAGTAGAGTCCTAGAGCCATCCATGTACTCTCAGGTCCTTGAAGACGTTTTGACAATGTTTTATGATGTATAGCCGATGTAGCTTTGTATATCCTGTTGTTGGCCTGATGTGGCCCGTTATGTATGTATAAACAGGTGAACTCTGGTGCTGACAGGACAGCTTGTTCCTATATGTTGTGGACAAATATTAAGGCTTGTACATATTTATATAACATCTTTTCCCTACAAGATAAGAATCTGGATGTAATAGTTCTCTTTTATCTGCTTTCTGCAATCGGTTTTAATTAACCCGTGTTTTCGGTAATATGTGATTTATGGTGGTTCCATGCGTTTTCATATGGCATCTCGTTGTTTGTGTGATGGCGGGATGTCACATTTGAAGTTTGGTATCAGAGCTCTAGGTTCACTAAATCTACATGGATCTAAGACTAGGGTTGTGTCTGTTCTTATGAGTATTACAAATTTTCTTACAATAACCTTCTATCCTCAGCGGAAGATAAAGCTTAAAGATGTCTGGGAACCATGAAGAACATGTTGCTGAGAGCAGTGATGTTGCATCTGTTGATGGAGCACGAGTGTAGGCACATGAAGATCGGGTACATGAGGTCCCCCAACTTGACCCAGCCATTCTTGAAAACCTTGCTTATCAACAGCTTATGGGGTAGTTAATGGCTATGATGAATCTCATGGTGGAAAGGTTTCCAGTGCCTCTTCCAAGAGTACAGGCTCCCGATAGTGAATCATCAGGTATTGAGAAGACCTTTGAGCGGCTTCACCGAGTCAGAGCTTCAGATTATGCTAGAACGGCTGATCCAATGGATGCAGATCTGTGGTGACAGGTCTCAAGAAGGCCTTCCGGATCCTTGACATCCCTGAAGCAGACAAAGTTAAGCACACTGCCTACCTTCTGAAGGGTAGTGCTGGCCACTGGTGGGTCATCGAGGAGGAGAAGCGACCCGGTGAGGTGATCTGTTGGGATGTTTTCCAGTGGGAGTTCGTCAGCTGATACTTCCCGAAGACGTATCTAGACGATAAGATCAACCAATTTGAGCATCTGCGCCAAGGATCGATGAGCATCATTGAGTATGAAGCCAAGTTTATGGACCTGCTGAGGTTTTGTCCTCACATGGTGATGACAGATGACGAGAGAATCAGACGGTTTGAGAAAGGTTTGAGCACTGAGTTGACAAAACCTGTTGCTGCTTTGGAAAACCGGGAGTGGTTCGCCACATTTGTGGAGTCTATCTGAAGGATAGAATGGTCTATCAAGGAGAAGAGAGAGTCAATGACCAAGAAAAGGTCTACTCAGTTCCCGAGACAGAGGTTTGATGGCTTCAAGAAGCCAAGGTTTTCAGCACCTTCTGTGATACAAGGTTCCAGTGCACCATCACAGTGGTCTGTGAGTAAGGGAAGGGGGCGTGGATTTTCACCATCCAAAGCCCACAGTACAGCTTCAGTGGCAGTGACAGGGCCGTCTAGGCTACAATAAAGAGACCAGTCATGTCATCTTTGTGGTCAGATTGGGCATTTCAGGACAAATTGCCCAAAGAGAGATGTTGAAGTGACACAGCAGTCAAGGCAGAATCAACAAGGGTTAAATATATAGTAGTTTAGTGGTAATAGAGGGCGAGGATGCGGTCAAGCATCGCAAGTGGGATCATCTGCCTAAGGAAGCAGAGTATGTGGACGACAGCAAGCAACAGCTCAATTCTATGCTATGAGTCATCCGGAGGTGATAGTCAACCCACGAGTGGTGGCAGGTTAGATGGAGTTATTTCATTCTAATTTGTCTTCTTCTTGCTTTATATCTGTTTTGATTTACTCGGGTTCTACACACTCTTTTATCACACATAGTACGCTTGATAGCTGTCTTTTACCTGTTAGCTGTAAGAGAGATAGCCTATTGTTAGAAACCCCTCTTGTTGGACCCGTGTTGCTTTGAGAGGAGTGTCCATCTTGTGTTTTATCCTTTTCGGGACACAGTATACAAGTGGATCTTATACCACTTGATATGCATGGATTCGACGTGATCCTTAGAATGGATACCCTAGAGAAGTATAAGGTTGTGTTGGACTGTGGTTCCAAGGAAGCAATGTTTGTTAATGGTGGTGAGAAGTGGATCTTTTAGGGAGATAGAAAGATCCTTCTGACATGTTTAGTATCAGCTATGGTGGCAGAGAAGTTGCTGCGGAAAGGATGTAAGGCATTCTTAGCTCACGTTGTGGATACCAAGGCAAAAGTTTCTAGCCTTGAGGAGGTTCTTGTTATTTGAGAGTTTGCGGATGTGTTTCCCGATGAGTTCCCCGATGTTGCCCCACCTCGAGAGATTGACTTTGAGATCAATCTAGTGCCAGGAACACAACTAGTTGCTCAGACACCGTACAGGATGGCTCCAGCTGAGATGGCAGAGCTGAAGAAGCAGTTACAGGAGTTGCTGGATAAAGGTTTCATCAGATCGAGCACATCGCCATGGGGTGCTCCAGTCCTATTCGTAAAGAGGAAGGATGGATCGATGTGTTTGTGCATAGATTACCAGCAATTGAATAAAGTTACGATCAAGAACAAGTACCCTTTGTCGAGGATAGATGATATATTTGATCAGTTGTTTGGTGCTATAGTGTTCTCAAAGATCGATCTACGGTTTGGATATTATCAGTTAAGAATTAAGGATGAGGACATACCCAATTTAGCTTTTAGGATGAGGTATGGTCACTTTGAGTTCGTGGTTATGCCATTTGGGCTAACCAATGCGCCTGCTTCTTTCATGGATCTGATGAATAGGGTGTTCTATCTATTTCTAGATTAGTTTCTTGTAGTTTTTATAGATGACATCTTGATCTATAGTTGGGACAGTCAAGAGCATGAACAACATCTTCGACAAGCGTTGACTCTTCTTCCCCAACACCAGTTGTATGCCAAGTTTAGAAAGTGCAAGTTCTGGTTGAAAGAAGTGACTTTCTTAGGTCATGTGATATCTATAGAAGGAGTCAGAGTGGACCCTAAGAAGGTGGAGTCAGTTGTAGAATGGGAGCAACCGAAGACGCCGACAGAAGTTCGTAGTTTTTTGGGTTTAGCAGGATACTACCAGAAGTTTATAAGAAACTTCACTATGATCGTGTTGCCATTGACAAAATTGACTAGGAAGGATGTACCTTTTATTTGGTATGATCATTTTCAGCAAGCTTTCCAAAGTTTGAAGGAGAAGCTGACTAGTGCTCCAGCGTTGGTGCTGCCAGAGCCTGGGAAAGGCTATGTTGTTTTCTGCGATGCTTCCAAGAAAGGCCTAGGATGTGTGGTGATGCAGAAAGATCATGTCATTTCTTTTGCTTCACGACAGCTTAAGAAGCATGAGGAGAATTATCTGACACATGATTTGGAGCTGGAAGTGGTGGTCCATGTGTTAAAGATTTGGAGATATTATCTTTATGGAGTAGTGTGTTAGATCTTTACAAATCATAAGAACTTGAAGTACATCTTCTCGTAGAGTGAGTTGAACACGCGACATCATCGCTGGATGGAGCTGATCAATGATTACAATTGCACCATTGAGTATCATCTTGGTAAGGAGAACTTGGTAGTTGATGCACTTAGTAGAAAGTTTTCTTCTCTCTCTACAAAGAAGGCACAGTTGAGTTCCTTGGTATGCCATAGGCGGGATATGTTTGTCTCTTTGCGGCAGATGAATGTACAGTTGGAAGTCTCCTAGTTGGCAGGACTATTGGCACAGATGCAAGTAAAGCCTACATTGAGGCAGCAGATCAAAGACACACAGCAGATAGATGCTTCAGTTCAGTTGATCAAATCAGAGTTTGGTAGTGAAAAGCATGATGGGTTCCATGAGTTCGAGGATGGACTAGTTTGCTATCATGGTAGGATGGTGGTCCCCGATGTTGATGATTTGAGAAAGCTAGTGCTCGAGGAAGCACACACGTCGATGTATGCCATGTATCCAGGTGTCACCAAGATGTATCATAATATGAAGGACCTATATTGGTGGTCTGGCTTGAAGAGAGATGTAGCTGAGTTTGTGGCTAGGTGTGCAGTATGCCAGCAAGTCAAGGCTAAGAATCAAAAGTCGGTATGTACGTTGCAACCCATGTTGATACCGCAGTGGAAATGGGATCATATGACCATGGATTTCATAGTTGGTCTGCCGAGGACAACTAAGAATCATGATTCCATCTGGGTGATAGTGGACAGATTGACAAAGTCTGCTCATTTCACACCTGTGAAGACAATATATACAATAGAGAAGCTTGCTCAGGTGTATGTGGATGAGATAGTGCATTTGCACAGTGTGTCCACAACGATAGTCTCTAACAGAGGACCCCAATTCATGAGTCATTTTTGGGAACAGTTGCACAAAGCATTGAGAACGTAGTTGAGGTTTAGTACCGCTTTCCACCCACAGACAGATGGATAGTCTGAAAGGACTATTCAAACTTTGGAGGATCTTCTCCAAGCTTGTGTTTTGTAGTTCCTAGGCAGTTGGTACGTGCATCTCAATTTGATAGAGTTCACCTACAACAATAGTTACCAACGGAGCATCAACATGGCTCCTTATGAGGCTTTATATGGTAGGAAGTGCAGATCTCCTTTGTGCTGGTATGAGTCAGGCGAGTATCAGCTTTTGGGTCCTGAGTTAGTGTAGCAGACAAAAGAGAATATCAAAGTGATACAATAATAGTTGAAAGCGGCACAGGATAGATAGAAGTCGTATGTAAATAATCACCGACGACCCCTAGAGTTCCAGGTGGGAGACAAAGTGTATCTCAACGTCTCACCATGGGAAGGCGTGCTGAGGTTTGGATGGAAAGGCAAGTTGGCACCCAGGTATATGGGGCCATATCCAGTAATAGCACATGTTGGCAAGGTAGCTTACAAGTTAGAACTACCACCAGAGTTGCACATGTTACATCTGGTGTTCCATGTCAGTATGCTGAAGAAAAGTCATCCAGACACAGGGGCAGTGATACAGCCAGTTGAGGTTGAGCTTGATGAAGATGTAACCTATAAGGAATGTCCAGTGATGATTCTTGACAGAAGAGTAAAGAAGTTGAAAAGGAAGGACCTGGTGCTTGTGAAGGTTCTTTGGCATCATCGTGGCATTGAGGAAGCCCCATGGGAGCTTGAGGAAGAGATGAGAAGGAAGTATCCCTCGCTTTTCTCTTCAGATTTCTGGGGCAAAATCCTTTTGTAGAGGTTTATGGCTTGTAAGGACCCTCATGTAACGACCCTGACCTGGGTTATGAGGTAACCCTATTTGTTTTGGATAATAAAGTTGCTTAGAACTTTAATATAATCCTCTAAGGTGTTTTTTTATCATGTGACACACTTATGTTTCAAGTTTGGTCCTGATTGAATGTTGTTTGAGCAATTTTCCTTTGTTTTGGACCAAAGTGCAATTTACCCAAATTGAGGGGCTATAATGCAAAATGTCACATGTTGAACATGCATCATGTGTTGTAGCATCATTATAGAGAGAATGATGCAAGGTGGTGGCTTTTGGAAAGCCTAAATTCCAAGTTTGAACTTGTTTGAACAATGCTGGAGCATTATGCACCAATTTTGGTACAAATTGTAATTTACCCAAAATGTGGGGTTGATATGAAAATTACCACCTCTAGAGTGTTACCACTTCCTATATGTATCATTTAGAGGAGAGATAATGAATTAGACACCAAGTTTGATTCCATTATGAATGATGGTAATCTTGGTGAAGAAATGACCAAGAAAAGGGTTGAATTTGGAAGCTTAAGTTGAGTTGTATCAAGTTGAAAAGCTTATATATGAGTTCCTATTGGCCATGGAGCCCAAGGAGGTGTCCCATATCGTTTTGTGAACTCTTTTCAAAGTCCATATCATGCAAAGAACCTCAAGGAGGTGAGGTGTGTCGGCCAACAAGTTTCCTTAGAAAAAGTGTATCGGCTTGACATGAAATAGTGATTAAACCTAGATAACTTATCCAAATGGATAAGTAATGGACGTATTTGCATCTCTAGATGATCCTCAACTGTTTTTAAAGACAAGATAAATGATGGTGCATGCATGGACACGTGTCACCCATGCATGACACGTGGAACCTACTAGCTCAAAATGTTGACACCTCATGTTTGCCTTTCTTCATGATCAGTAAGTATATATACCCCTAGTTTGACCCCTTAATGGAATTTTTCGACCCTTACCACCCTCCTACCTTATGGTATCATGCATGGGGATCTTGTATCGTGCAGGAGAGCAAGCATATCGTTCATAGTTCCTTGGATATTGCCCATAGCAAAAGCATATCGGCCAAGTAGGTGAAATTGGCCATATAAGGTGATATCGGCCAATAGGGTGAAGAGTTGAGTGCCATATCGTGCAAGTGAGTGACATATCGTGCACGAGAGTTGGCATATCGTTCAAGGGCACAAAGGTATCGTTCATAGGCCTTGGGTATTGGCCATAGCAAGTATATCGGTCATACCATGTTCATATTGTCCATAGCAAGTTGATATCGGCCAATTGAAGTGATTTTGGCCACAAGTGAGGGGGTATCGACCACAAGCAAGGTTGTGTCGGCCAATAGGAAGTTCATATCTCCCAAGAGTGGTGGGTGTCGGCCAAGGAGCTAAGGAACTCAAAACTTAACCCTAAGGTGAGGATAAGATCATCTTCAACATTGGTTTGAAGCATGAATTTAAGGTTTTGATCTTCCTTTCTTTTCTTCTTCACCAATTGCTTATCCATGGTGATTCTTTTTATATAGAAGAGTTTTTAAGTTCATCTTAAACCTTAGGAACTTGGAGATTTGGATCTTGGAGCTTTGAAGCCGTTCTTAAGGTGGGTTATATAACTTGAACTCAACCATGTTATTATTCTTCACCTGAATTGCTATAATTAGTGAAATACTTTTAATTCTGAAATTTCCTGAAATAGTTGATGAGATTATGAGTTCTAGTAGTTTCTTAGACCTGTTGACATGTACTATAACAGTTATAACTAAGGTCTAGAGCTTGAAGATGGTGGTATCACTTTATAAAAGTGATATCGGGTGCAAGCACACAAGAAAGCACCTTTAACCCGATATGAGTAAAGAATAGCAAATGCTATTGAACAATATGGTATCCCGTTACACAACCCTAGTTGATGTCTAGCCCGACATGGTAATGGATTTATACCTCATGCACGACATGGGTAACACATATAAACAACTCTATCCTGATATGAATGGTATGTATATACTTCTAGCCCGATATGGTGGTTCCTATACACCTACAACCCGATATGGTGAACATATGCACACCTTTAACCCGAGACACCTTATAGAGGTGAGGAAAAGATACTCTTAGGAGTGATGAGGGAAACACCAAGTAATGGTGTGGCTAATACCTTGATAGGTAAAACACCTAGAGTGGTTGATAATGGAGAACCTTATATCAATAATGTCTCAACCTGAGATAAGTCCATATGAATTGATGATGGTTGGACAATTCAAATGTATGACTTATGATCAATACACTACAAAATGAATGTGATGGGCTAGTGCATAAAGTATTAGGATGTGAAATACCCTAATACAAGATAAGTTTATGAGTTTAAGTAAGTTAAAAGTAATGAGGGAAGTGATACATCAAGACATGATATATATCACATCCAGCATTTCAAGGTTTATGTACCTTGATGCACCTTAAATCCAATATACTTGTATGAGTAACACATGAAGTGTGTTATGTCAATTGTTACATTGAGATGTAATAAGTTTAATACACTTTGATAAGTGTGGGCTAACATACCTTGAGAAAGGGTTAAGCCAAGTTAATAAAGTATGATGTAATCATACCCTGATAATGATGAGAGAGGAACTCATACCTTATGTTGATGATTCATTTAATGATAAATGATGAGAATAAATAAGTATGATTGAATACTTATGATATTAATGTATGCTCCTAGATGTGTGGAGCAATGAATTAGGGTTTGGATTGATAATATGAACTTGAAACACTATTCGGATAAAAAGGGGAAACCATAACCCTAATAGTTGTTGCCTAGTGAGAGGTGACAAGATGTTTAATGGCCTTGTGAGCCATGTGGATAGTTGTTGCCTAATGAGAGGTGACAAGATGCTTATATCTAATGTAAGGAATGGTAATGTGCAAAATAAACTAAGGGAAATGGAAACCAGTAACTTCATAATAATAATAAATGGTTATAATAATAATGAACTCTTGATCATACATGCTTTATGCTAATAGACAAATAAGGTCTATCGTGTTTTGAATATGCTTAAAGGAGATAAGAGGAGCACTTGTAGTACTTAAAGAATGTGAATTGATATAATGGCTTGCCCCAGGGTATAATGCCCAGTAAAAGGATGTGATAACCAATGATGAATTTAAGGGATTGATATCCCATAACAAACTTGTAATCGGGAGTGGTTAGAGTCCACTACCTCGCTGTGTAATCAGGATTGGTTAAAGTCCAATACCTGGCAGAGGCGTAAAGCCTGTAATCAGGATTGGTTGCGGACCAATACCTGGCAGAGGCGTGAAGCATGTAATCAGGAGTGGTTAGAGTCCACTGCCTGGCTGTATAATCAGGATTGGTTAAAGTCCAATACCTGGCAGAGGCGTAAAGCCTGTAATTAGGATTGGTTGTGGACCAATACCTGGCAGAGGCGTGAAGCCTGTAATCAGGAGTGGTTAGAGTCCACTGCATGCTGTGTAATCAGGATTGGTTAAATTCCAATACATGGCAGAGGCGTAAAGCCTGTAATCAGGATTGGTTGTGGACCAATACCAGGCAGAGGCGTGAAGCCTGTAATTAGGAGTGGTTAGAGTCCACTTCCTGGCTGTGTAATCAGGATTGGTTAAAGTCCAATACCTGGCAGAGGCGTAAAGCCTATAATCATAGGATTGGTAATAACCCAATACCAAGCAGAGGCGTGAAGCCTATAATCACAGGATTGGTAATAACCCAATACCTGGCAGAGGCATGAAGCCTATAATCATAGAATTGGTAATAACCCAATACCTGACAGAGGCGTAAAGCCTATAATCACAGGATTGGTAATAACCCAATACCTGGTAGAGGCATGAAGCCTATAATCACAAGATTGGTAATAACCCAATACCTGGAAGAGGCATGAAGCCTATAATCACAGGATTGGTAATAACCCAATACCTGGCAGAGGCATGAGGCCTATAATCACAGGATTGGTAATAACCCCAATGCCTGGCTGTGTAATCACTGGATTGGTAGAGTCCAATACCAGGCTGTTCACAGGATTGGTAATAACCCCAATACCTGGCTGTTAATCACTGGATTGGTAGAGTCCAATACCAGACTGTTCATAGGATTGGTAATAACCCCAATACTTGGCTGTGTAATCACTGGATTGGTAGAGTCCAATACCAGGCTATTCACAGGATTGGTAATAACCCCAATATCTAGTTTTTAATCACTGGATTGGTAGAGTCCAATACCAGGATGTTCACATTGTTGGTAATATCCAACACCTGGCTGTTTGCAAAGGATTGGCATAGTCCAATGCCTGGAATGGTTGCATATATTTGGCATTCCAATTCTTGGACATGATATGATGATGTATACTCACATAACTGGTACAATTCAATATCTGGTTAGCAGATTGGCTGAGGCCAACAGATAGAAATGAGAATGATTCATGGATGACATATCATGATAATGAGCATCACATGATAAACTTGAGATAGTATGATGAGTAAATGATATACTTGTTTCTTCATATTCCTTATAAAGTGAATAAATGATTTACTACTCTATCATAGATAGTGGCAATGCTTTAAAAGATGAGAATGTTCTAAACTGCTTATCCTCTGCTCAGTTTAATACTATTTAACTGTGATAATAACATTGTTGGCGGAGAGTTATATCTCTCGTTGGGGAAATTTTCAATTGTCTCACCCCTGTGGGATCCAACATTTTTAGGTGGACGTGCACGAGGAGGTGAAGACCTTTCTGCAGAAAAAGAACAACAGTGGCAGGGACAGCAGTGACAACTCAGGTTGAGTGTACTGTCTGTCATGTCTTGTAGATAGAAGTCCTATGTGTCGTCTCTGTACTCTCAGGTCCTTGGAGTTGGTTCGTTATGGTTTCATGAACGATCTGAGGTTTTGGCTTGTAAGCCTCGAGGTGTTATGTTGCTTCATTATATATATTTTTTTTGACAAAGCAACTGTTATATGTTATCCTTAAGAAGAGATGGTAAAGTGTATGTACAATGTGAACAATGATGTATATAAAGTTTTGGTTCTGACTTAAAGAGTTTTCTTAGAAATGGATCTCTTTGCAAAATGGTTTTAATTTTTAGTGATTTTTGTTAATCCGCTGGTAATGTTTTAAATTCCGCTTAATTAGTAACGATTTGTCTATCGGTTTGGCGACTGTCGTTACAAGTTTGGTATTAGAGCTTAAGGTTCGCTGAGTCTACAGAGACATAGGACTAAGGTGTAGTGTCTATTCTAAGTGTACCTCAGTGTATCTTATAGTGTCTTCTTCTTATGCAGAAGAAGATATATAACTCAAAGATGTCTGGAGAACATGAGGAACACGTTGTTGAGAGCAATGTTGCTGCACCTATAGAAGGTGCCAAGGATCAGGCAAGAGAAGAAATGGTGCCTGAGAATCCCCATGTTGATGAAGTCATGATGAGAAACCCAGATTTTCTACTCTTTTTGGACAATTCATGACTAAAGTGATGCATATAACAGACCGGATGCCAGCAACGGCACCTAGGGCACCATCTCCCAATGAGGGATATGGGTCTGGAAAGACTTTTGAACGATTACGTCGTGTAGGAGCCATAGAATATGCCGGGACATCTGACCCAGCAAATGTTGATCTATGGCTCACTGATTTAGAAAAGGCTTTTAAGATCCTTAGTATCCCAGATGTTGACAAAGTCAAACATGCTGTATACCTTTTGAAGGGTAGTGCTGAACATTGGTGGGCTATAGAAGAAATAAAAAGGAATGATGAAGAGGTTGGTTGGGAGGAATTTCGTCGAGAATTCATCAATAAGTATTTTTCAAGGACATACTTAGATGAAAAGATCTCACAGTTTGAGAAGATTCGGCAGGGAGCCATGTCAATAAATGAATATGAGGTTAAGTTTATGGAACTTTTACGCTTTTGTCCTCAGATGGATGCTACTGAAGAGGAGAAGATTCGACGTTTTGAGAAGGGATTGAATGCTGAGATGTCTATTCCAGCATCTGCGTTAGAAAGTAGAGAGAGGTTTGCCACATTTGTGGAATCTGTCAGGAGGATAGAAAGGTCTATGATAAAGAAACATGAGACAAACCTCAAAAGAAAGTTTACACAGTCACTAGAATCATTGATTAGTGTTACTAAACAGCTAAAATCTTTACCGGTTCAACAACATTATGGTACACCAATGTAGCAGTCACCAAGTGGGGACCGAGCTTGCCACAAATGTGGACAGAAAGGACATCTGAGGTGGCAATGCCCAAGGAAAAATAGTGAGGTGACCCAACAATCAAGGCATAATCTGCAAAACCCACAAGGACCTCAGTTCTGTGGGATAGATGGTGGAAGACGAAGACAAGTGTCACAGTTTGGTCCATCTACTTGTGGTAGTAGAGGACAAAGGCAATAACAAATAACAACTAAGTTCATGTTTTGGGTCAGATAAGATGCTAGTTATCTTGTAAAAGGTAGACTTGTCAAGATAGAACTATCTATTTTGAGTTACCTTTTTGTTTCCTACTATAAGAAAAGTAGTTGTTGTTTAGTTCATCTGTATAATCCTTTAAGGATATGAGGAAGAGATAAGAAGGATGAAAACTTATGTTTAGTTTAATATTCTCTTATATGTTTGAAAATTTCTCCTTACATACAGATAGGGAAAAGATGTAAAAGAAACACTCAGAGAAAATCTGAGATACTAAGTAGTGAAATTTAAAGAGATGTTAAGAACATGGAACATAATATAAAAAAAATACATACTACCTAATTTCAGTTCTTGAATACCCTGGCCAGGTATTCATTTATTGAAGGCAAGGTAAGTGTGACATATTTAGATTGTTATCTTTTTGATTACTCTGATCAAGTAGTCATTCTGAAACAATCTCAAGAGTTTAAAGAAGAAGGAGATGTGGCATGGATATTTCTACCACATTCTAATTAATATATGAAGGAATTTGATTTACTCATAAGTCAACTTATAAACAAAAATGAGGATGTGATGTGTTATTAACACATGTGTTAGATACCAAGGTAAGGAATTCTGGTATCTGAGAAACATCAGACTATCTTACGATAGTTACATGGAATGGTTAACTGTGGAATCATTCCAGTTACCTAATGTATTATGGACATCATATGTTAGGGGTTTATGCTTTGCATAAACATAACATTGATGAGAATGATATACTTGAAGGAATAATTGTTAAAAAAAAATATTACAATAAAAGCTTGTCAAATGAGATTAACAAACAACCTCTATCTGAGTGAGAAAAGTGTTACCTGACCCAGAATTAACTACACAATCGATAATGAAAAGACAGTGAAGCATGTATCATATGTGTTTGACTCCATGGGATTTTTTTGTGTAAAAGAACTTTGTATTTATCAACGTTCTATGGTGTCTCCATAACAATGAGATGTTATGTGGAGACTTGATGATATAACGAATGAATAATATCTGTCTCCTTTTCCTGGGATTTCGGGGATGAAATCCTTGTTAGGGGTTTATAACTTGTAACGACCCTGACCTGGGTTATGAGGTAACCCTATTTGTTTTGGATAATAAAGTTTCTTAGAACTTTAATATAATCCTCGAAGGTGTTTTGTTATCATGTGACACACTTATGTTTCAAGTTTGGTCTCGATTGAATGCTGTTTGAGCAATTTTCCTTTGTTTTGGACCAAAGTGCAATTTACCCAAATTGAGGGGATATAATGCAAAATGTCACATGTTGAACATGCCTCATGTGTTGTAGCATCATTATAGAGAGAATGATGCAAGGTGGTGGCTTTTGGAAAGCCTAAATTCCAAGTTTGAACTTGTTTGAACAATGCTGGAGCATTGTGCACCAATTTTGGTACAAATTGTAATTTACCCAAAATGTGGGGTTGATATGCAAATTACCACCTCTAGAGTGTTACCACTTCCTCTATTTATCATTTATATGAGATATAATGAATTAGACACCAAGTTTGATTCCATTATGAATGATGGTAATCTTGGTGAAGAAATGACCAAGAAAAGGGTTGAATTTGGAAGCTTAAGTTGAGTTGTATCAAGTTGAAAAGCTTATATATGAGTGCCTATCGGCCATGGAGCCCAAGGAGGTGTCCCATATCGTTTTTTGGACTCTTGTCAAAGTCCATATCGTGCAAAGAACCTCAAGGAGGTGAGGTGTGTCGGCCAACAAGTTTCCTTAGAAAAAGTGTATCGGCTTGACATGAAATAGTGATTAAACCTAGATAACTTATCCAAATGGATAAGTAATGGACAAAATTGCATCTCTAGATGATCCTCAACTGTTTTGAAAGACAAGATAAATGATGGTGCATGCATGGACACGTGTCACCCATGCATGACACGTGGCACCTACTAGCTCAAAATGTTGACACCTCATTTTTGCCTTTCTTCATGATCAACAAGTATATATACCCCTAGTTTGACCCCTTAATGGAATGTTTCGACCCTTACCACCCTCCTACCTTATGGTATCGTGCATGGGGCTCTTGTATCGTGTAAGAGAGCAAGCATATCGTGCATAGTTCCTTGGATATTGCCCATAGCAAAAGCATATCGGCCAAGTAGGTGAAATTGGCCATATAAGGTGATATCGGCCAATAGGGTGAAGAGTTGAGTGCCATATCGTGCAAGTGAGTGCCATATCGTGCACGTGAGTGACATATCGTGAAAGAGGGTTGGCATATCGTGAAAGGGCACAAAGGTATCGTTCATAGGCCTTGGGTATTGGCCATAGCAAGTATATCAGCCATACCATGTTCATATTGTCCATAGCAAGTTGATATCGGCCAATTGAAGTGATTTTGGCCACAAGTGAGGGGGTATCGGCCAAAAGCAAGGTTGTGTCGGCCAAGAGGAAGTCCATATCGCCCAAGAGTGGTGGGGTGTCGTCCAAGGAGCTAAGGAACTCAAAACTTAACCCTAAGGTGAGGATAAGATCATCTTCAACATTGGTTTGAAGCATGAATTTAGGGTTTTGATCTTCCTTTCTTTTCTTCTTCACCAATTGCTTATCCATGGTGATTCTTTTTATATAGAAGAGTTTTTAAGTTCATCTTAAACCTTAGGAACTTGTAGCTTTGGATCTTGGAGCTTTGAAGTCGTTCTTAAGGCGGGTTATATAACTTGAACTCAACCATGTTATTATTCTTCACCTGAATTTCTATAATTAGTGAAATACTTTTAATTCCGAAATTTCCTGAAATAGTTGATGAGATTATGAGTTCTAGTAGTTTCTTAGACCAGTTGACATGTACTATAACAGTTATAACTAAGTTCTAGAGCTTGAAGATGGTGGTATCACTTTATAAAAGTGATATCGGGTGCAAGCACACAAGAAAGCACCTTTAACCCGATATGAGTAAAGAATAGCAAATGCTATTGAACGATATGGTAGCCCGTTACACAACCCTAGTTGATGTCTAGCCCGACATGGTGATGGATTTATACCTCATGCACGACATGGGTAACACATATAAACAACTCTAGCCTGATATGAATGGTATGTATATACTTCTAGCCCGATATGGTGGTTCCTATACACCTACAACCCGATATGGTGAACATATGCACACCTTTAACCTGAGACACCTTGTAGAGGTGAGGGCAAGATACTCTTAGGAGTGATGAGGGAAACACCAAGTAATGGTGTGGCTAATACCTTGATAGGTAAAACACCTAGAGTGGTTGATAATGGAGAACCTTATATCAATAATGTCTCAACCTGAGATAAGTCCATATGAATTGATGATGGTTGGACAATTCAAATGTATGACTTATGATCAATACACTACAAAATGAATGTGATGGGCTAGTGAATAAAGTATTAGGATGGGAAATACCCTAATACAAGATAAGTTGATGAGTTTAAGTAAGTTAAAAGTAATGAGGGAAGTGATACATCAAGACATGATATATATCACATCCAGCATTTCAAGGTTTATGTACCATGATGCACCTTAAATCCAATATACTTGGATGAGTAACACATGAAGTGTGTTATGTCAATTGTTACATTGAGATGTAATAAGTTTAATACACTTTGATAAGTGTGGGCTAACATACCTTGAGAAAGGGTTAAACCAAGTTAATAAAGTATGATGTAATCATACCCTGATAATGATGAGAGAGGAACTCATACCTTGTGTTGATGATTCATTTAATGATAAATGATGAGAATAAACAAGTATGATTGAATACTTATGATATTAATGTATGCTCCTAGATATGTGGAGCAATGAATTAGGGTTTGGATTGATAATATGAACTTGAAACACTATTCAGCTAAAAAGGGGAAACCATAACCCTAATAGTTGTTGCCTAGTGAGAGGTCACAAGATGTTTAATGGCCTTGTGAGCCATGTGGATAGTTGTTGCCTAATGAGAGGTGACAAGATGCTTATATCTAATGTAAGGAATGGTAATGTGCAAAATAAACTAAGGGAAATGGAAACCAGTAACTTCATAATAATAATAAATGGTTATAATAATAATGAACTCTTGATCATACATGCTTTATGCTAATAGCCAAATAAGGGCTATAGTGTTTTGAATATGCTTAAAGGAGATAAGAGGAACACTTGTAGTACTTAAAGAATGTGAATTGATATAATGGCTTGCCCCAGGGTATAATGCCTAGTAAAAGGATGTGATAACCAATGATGAATTTAAGGGATTGATATCCCATAACAAACCTGTAATCAGGAGTGGTTAGAGTCCACTGCCTCGCTGTGTAATCAGGATTGGTTAAAGTCCAATACCTGGAAGAGGCGTAAAGCCTGTAATCAGGATTGGTTGCGGACAATTACCTGGCAGAGGCGTGAAGCCTGTAATCAGGAGTGGTTAGAGTCCACTGCCTGGCTGTATAATTAGGATTGGTTAAAGTCCAATACCTAGCAGAGGCGTAAAGCCTGTAATCAGGATTGGTTGCGGACCAATACCTGGCAGAGGCGTGAAGCCTGTAATCAGGAGTGGTTAGAGTCCACTGCCTGGCTATGTAATCAGGATTGGTTAAAGTCCAATACCTGGAAGAGGCGTAAAGCCTGTAATCAGGATTGGTTGCGGACCAATACCTGGCAGAGGCGTGAAGCCTGTAATCAGGAGTGGTTAGAGTCCACTGCCTGGCTGTGTAATCAGGATTGGTTAAAGTCCAATACCTGGCAGAGGCGTAAAGCCTATAATCACAGGATTGGTAATAACCCAATACCTGGCAGAGGCGTAAAGCCTATAATCATAGGATTGGTAATAACCCAATACCTGGTAGAGGCATGAAGCCTATAATCACAGGATTGGTAATAACCCAATACCTGGTAGAGATGTAAAGCCTATAATCACAGGATTGGTAATAACCCAATACCTGGCAGAGGCATGAAGCCTATAATCACAGGATTGGTAATAACCCAATAGCTGGCAGAGGCATGAAGCCTATAATCACAGGATTGGTAATAACCCAATACCTGGCAGAGGCATGAAGCCTATAATCACAGGATTGGTAATAACCCCAATGCCTGGCTGTGTAATCACTGGATTGGTAGAGTCCAATACCAGGCTATTCACAGGATTGGTAATAACCCCAATACCTGGCTGTTAATCACTGGATTGGTAGAGTCCAATACCAGGCTGTTCACAGGATTGGTAATAACCCCAATACCTGGCTGTGTAATCACTGGATTGGTAGAGTCCAATACCAGGCTGTTCACAGGATTGGTAATAACCCCAATACCTAGTTTTTAATCACTGGATTGGTAGAGTCCAATACCATACTGTTCACATGGTTGGTAATATCCAACACATGGTTGTTTGCAAAGGATTCTCATAGTCCAATGCCTGGAATGGTTGCATATATTTGGCATAGTCCAATTCTTGGACAGGATATGATGATGTATACTCACATAACTGGTTCAATTCAATATCTGGTTAGCAGATTGGCTGAGGCCAATAGATAGAAATGAGAATGATTCATGGATGACATATCATGATAATGAGCATCAAAGGATAAACTTGAGATAGTATGATGAGTAAATGATATATGTGTTTCTTCATATTCCTTATAAAGTGAATAGATGATTTACTACTCTATCATAGATAGTGGCAATGCTTTAAAAGATGAGAATGTTCTAAACTGCTTATCCTCTGCTCAGTTTAATACTATTTAACTGTGATAATAACAATGTTGGCGGAGAGTTATATCTCTCGCTGGGGCAATTTTCAATTGTCTCACCCCCGTGGGATCCAACATTTTTAGGTGGACGTGCACGAGGAGGTGAAGACCTTTCTGCAGAAAAAGAACAACAGTGGCAGGGAGAGCAGTGACAACTCAGGTTGAGTGTACTGTCTGTCATGTCTTGTAGATAGAAGTCCTATGTGTCGTCTCTGTACTCTCAGGTCCTTGGAGTTGGTTCGTTATGGTTTCATGAACGATATGAGGTTTTGGATTGTAAGCCTCGAGGTGTTATGTTGCTTCATTATATATATATATTTTTTTGACAAAGCAACTGTTATATGTTATCCTTGAGAAGAGATGGTAAAGTGTATGTACAATGTGAACAATGATGTATATAAAGTTTTGGTTCTGCCTTAAAGAGTTTTCTTAGAAATGGATCTCTTTGCAAAATGGTTTTAATTTTTAGTGATTTTTGTTAATCCGCTGGTAATGTTTTAAATTACGCTTAATTAGTAACGATTTTTCTATCGGTTTGGTGACTGTCGTTACACCTGACCTTCATTTTGGGCTTACCCTATTTGTTTTGCATAAACCTTGTGTTTAGATGCTTGCTAATCACCTCATATAGTGATTAGGGTTTGTTTGTTCTTTGTTGAGAGTTGGAGGTGCAACTTGTAAATAACCCAAGTTTTAGGGTTGATGTGCAAGTTTGACACCTTGAGAGATGTGTATCTCTCTCCTTTCATCCTCTAGGGTTGAGAGGATGGGTTGGGATCATTGTTTGAGTAGCTTTAGGCTTTGTTTTGCCTTGTTGAGCCTTGTTTGGCTTTGACTAGCTTTTTTGGGCCTTGTATCGGGCAAGGGTGAGCTTGGTGCCTTGTGTCGGCCATGGTGTATCAGCTAGGTGATTGTGTCAGGCAAGTGGTGTGTCACCCATGAGGTGTATCAGCCAAGTGACCTTCTTTGACCTAGCATCGTTTGTGTCACCCCCCTTGTGGACACTTGGTGCTTCTTGCTTGCATGTGGCAAAAGCTTTGGACATGTGGTGGTGGGCGAGATAGTAGGTGGATTTTCCCCATGGACAAGTGTCCCTAGGTTGGGTGACACCTTGCCTTAGTCTCCCCTTCACCCTCTTCAATATATGTCTCTCCTTTCTCTTGCTTTGGATCCCTTTAGTTCATTAGTTGCCATCCTTTTTCCTTGGTGGACGATACCTCTCCTTGGTAGAGCTTGGTAGCCGATCTCCTTGGTGGAGTCTTCTTCTTCCTCTAGTGGTGGTCGAACCCTAGAGTGTGTCTTGCTTCTCTTCTTGTGGTGATCATCTCCCACTCTTTCCTTGGCATCTTCTTCTCCTTCTTGCTTGTTCTTCGGCCGTGGTGGTTATAAGCTTTGTTTTTCTTCTTGTGGTGGCCGAAGGTGGTGCTTTGAGCTTGGAAGCTTGGTGCTAGGAGCTTGGAGCTTGCTTAAGGGGGGTGACATAACTCCTAACCCTAGCTATACTACTTCTTTTTCATGTTGCATGTTTATATGTCATCTTGATCGGCCATGCATCTTGTTAGATATATTTCTTGCCCTAGTATGTACCCTTTTATCTTGTTATATATATAGTGGTCATGTTGTTGATGTGTTCTTAGACCTTGTGGCAAAACCTTGAGTTTAGGGTTCCTTGGGCAAAACCCCTTTCTCTCCCATTTGGTTTTGAGAAGTGAGTTTGATCTCTAGTGGTGTAGGTAAAACCCCTCTCTCTTAGTTGTTGAGAGCTGAGTCTATGCTCTAGTTTCTTGGGCAATACCCTTCTCTCATCATGGATTTGAGAGGTGAGCCTTGGTTGGACATTGACCTAGCGAAGGTTGGAATCTTGACTGATAAGGGGATGATCCACCTTGTTTCCTGATATGTGATGGAGGTTGTACAAAACCCCTCTTTCTTGTTTGTTGAGAGGTGAGCCAACTCTCTTGATCTGTTAGGGTTTGATGATGGTGATCTTGAGGTTGATGATGACCAACCGATTCCTTGTACCTTGCATGATACCCTTTTGTGGTGCTTTGTACGATACCCCTCTCCTAGGGTTGAGTCTTGGGCGATATACTAAGAAGCATTCTTTATCCTTGTTGCCCGATATGAACTCCTGCCTTAGTTGGTGCTTGTTGGCATTATGCCTTTGGCCGACATGATGCGTGGTAGACATCTTTGTTTTGTGCCTTGGGCGATATGGGTTGGTTTTGGTGTTTCTCGATATGGTGCTTGGATGGTGGAACCCTAGTTAGGTGCCCTAGTGTTGACCAATATGTGGTGCCTGCCTTATGGGGCGATAGGTTACCCTCGCCATGGTGTCGTTTGTTAGTTGTGTGCTTGTTGGGCAATATAGTGGTGACCTTGGGCGTCACAGCCTTGGACGATATAGTTGTGGACGACATGACCTTACTGGTTGCCCAACATAAACCCTAACCCATTATGGGCGATAGGGGTGATGGCCGAAATGTGACGCCCATATGTTGCCCGATATCATCTTGTGCCTGGTTGCCCGATATCCATGGGTGCACAACACAGCTCTTGACCGCTGGTTACACGATATCCCTTGTGCATGGGCGAGTGTTATGCTGGTGGCCGATATGGGTGGCTTAGTGCCTTAGGGTTTTGATGCCCTAGCCGATAGAGCTTTGGTGATGGATATGACCCTACCTGATACCTCCTTGGGTAAGGAATGGCGCTACCCGCCACACCTTTGGTGAGGGTAGGCGGTACCTTTGGCGAGGGTTATGCCTAGCTCAGAATCCTAGGTTGATGAGTTTGTTATCTTGTGCCCGCACATTTGTGGATGATGAGTTATGAATGACAGGTTGTGGCCAGTGATATGTTTGATACCTAAAGTTGGTGCTAAGTAAGATGATAAGATACATGCTTATGTTCATAAGATAAAGGCATAGTGGATGCTCGTGGTTTGATTACAATAATGTAATATGTTTACAAGATACAACTTTGTGCTTCATGTAGTTATAATCACGGATGTTGATCCAATCATGTACCTTCAACCCTAATAGCATGATAATCATAAAGATCTATGTTTGGTGATTCAGTTATCTCTCTCAATATGCATACTAACCATGCAGGTGTATCAAATGAATTCATAGCCAGGTAAGACCTATGAGGTGTATGTGTTTTGAATAGCACTGAATAATGATAATCCTTGATTAATGGGATAACATGTATCACCCGTATGATGTGAAAAGGTTTGTTGACCTGATAAAGGTTGAGTGCCTAGTTGAGGTGTTATCCTCTGATGTTGAGATCAGGGATTGCTATCCCATGGTGATGATGTAAGACTTGAGAGGTAGTGACATTCTATGATGAGGGATTGAGATCCCATGGTAATAATGCAACTCAATGCTATTTATGTTTTACAACTTGGTTGCCTCAACAATCCACTTAAAATGTACTAATTAATTACAGTGGAACATATCATGTAGTTTGCCCTGGCCATAGATCCATCACCGTGAGTAGTTGGTGATGGTGAAACGGGTTCTCCTGCGGGTTAACCTGGAAGCATATATTGTTGAATATGTGTGGTTGCTCCTAGCAAAAAATAGGAGGATTAGAGTGCAACTTTGGTTGTAGACTACAGAGCGCGGTTTCAGGCTCGTGGCTCAATATGAAAGAGCATGGTGAATAGGCTCATGGCTCAGGATGTGTGATAAGAGCATGGTGAATAGGCCCATGGCTCAATGATTATGGAGCACGGTGAACAGGCCCATGGCTCGGATCACTAGCGTCAATACCTATACCAAGGTGGGCTAGGTAGAGGGTAGCCTGACCCTGTGTGGCTGTGGCCACCTAAGCATGAGACTACGATCCTACTTGTTAAGCACTCGTGCACTGACCACGAGGTAGTGAGGTCGTGGAGTCCGACTCTTCCATTGACCTTGTATGACACCGGTTTTGGGCTTCATAGCCGATGGTTGGATTTGAGCGGTACGACTCACTTCCTCAGGGCATGATAATACGTAATCCATCCAAATAGTATATACTGCTTAGGGAAAAATATGGAACATTGATTGAGGCCTTGCTTGTATAGTTGATCTAGTTATACCTTGCAGTTATTTGTACGATCCTTATATTTTGTGATAAGTTCTTATAAAGCTTATCTTGTCAATCATGTTCCGTAAAGAATATCTGGTCATATGCCTCTGGAATACCCTGGTAATATTTTTAATAAAATAAGTTATGCTCAGGATGCTACTCTTATGATCTGCTGATATCAGTTATCTGCTTTACTTACTTTTTCTAAAGTTTTATAGTTTCGGCGGGGAGTTATGTTTCTCACTGGGACTGTGTGTCTCACCCGGTTAGTTTACAACCTTTTTAGGTGATCGTGCTAGACGTGGTGGTGGTCGTGAGGTTGCGGCCAAGCAGCAAGAAGAGTAGTAGGAGGCAAGAGATGGATATGTTGTTGTTTTGGTTTTTTTGTAGTAGAGTCCTAGAGTCATCCCTATACTCTCAGGTCCTCAGAGGTGTTTTGACGATGTTTTGCGATGTATAACTGATGTAGCTTTGTATATCCTACTGTTGGCCTGATGTGGCCCGTTATGTATGTATAAACAAGTGATGAACTCTGGTGTTGATAGGACAACTGGTACCTATAAGTTGTGGACAAATATCAAGGCTTGTACATATTTATATAACATCTTTTCCTTGCAGGATAAGAATATGGATGTAATAGTTCTCTTTTATCTGCTTTCTGCAATCAGTTTTAATTAACCTGTGTTTTCTGTAATATGTGATTTATGGTAGTTCCGCATGTTTTCGTATGGCATCTCGTTGTCTCTATGATGGCGGGATGTCACAGTTATAGTTAATAAGTTATAAGTTTAGTAGATTTTACAAATGATCTATATAATTTCCATGTGCAATCAGTACATTTTCCGAAACTCTATTTGTATGTTATATAGGATGATCTGAACCCACTCAAAATCCAAATATATTACACATGTCGGGACCAGCTTATTGGAAATATTTTCTAATATAATATATAATTTTAAAATAAAGACAAAAGTGTAACTTGCAAATAGGGACCAAATTGTAATCCAATACATAAAGGGAAAATTAAAGTTAGATTGCTCTGAGGGCTTTTTTATATAGTAAGATGAGTCTTCTTATACAATATATAATTTCAAAAAGTAAAGACAAAAGTACAATTTACACACAGGGATCAGTCTGTAATTCCAAAAAATAATAGAGTACATTGCAATTAGCCCCACAATAGGACTTCTTGCGTAGTGTAGATGAGTCTTCTTATATAATTTATAATTCTAAAATGTAAAGAAAAAAAGTTTACTTTACACACATAGACCATATTGTAATTCTAAAAAAATAATAGAAAAAAATGCACTCAACTCCCTCTGTGAGCTTTTTATATAGTATAGATGAATCTTCTTATAGTAATTTCAAAATCTAAGGACATAAATATAAACAATACACACTAGGACAAGTTTGTAATTCCAAAAAAATTATAGATAAAATTTCATTCAACCCCCTCCATGGACTTTCTTATATAGTATACATGAGTCTTATATTGAATATATAAGCAAAAGTGTAATTTACACATGTAGGGACTATTTTGTAATTCCAAAAAATATTGTAAAAAAATGCATTCGACCCCTGTAGGGCTTTCTTAAATAGATACATGAGTGTTCTGGTTCAATATATGATTTTAAAAAGTAAAGACAAAAGTGCAATTACACAGACAAGGACTACTTTGTAATTTGAAAAAATAATAGAGTAAATTGCTTTCAGCCCCATCTGTGGGCTTTCATATATAATATTGATGAGTCTTCTTATAGGATATATATTTTTAATTAGTAAAAACAAAAGTATAATCTACACTCTGGGAATAATTTATAATTCTAAAAAATAATGGAGAAAATTGCATTCAACCCTTTCCACGAGCTTTCTTATATAGTATAGATGAGTTTTTTTATAGAATATATTATTTAAAAAATAGAATTTAAAAAATACAAGAATGAATTTGTAATTCAAAATAATATAGGAAAAATTACATTCACCCCCCTCTATAGGGTTTTTATATAGTATATATGAATCTTCTTATACAATATATAATTTAAAAGTAAAGATGAAAGTTTAATTTACACACACGTGGACCAGTTTCTAGTTCTAAAAAAAATCAGTCGACCTCTTCTCTGGGCTTTCTTCTAGTATAGATGAGTCTTTTTAGAATTTTAAAAAGTAAAGATAAAACTATGATTTACACATACAACGATGGATTTGTCGTACAAAAGATAATGGAGTTATGTGAGCTTTTCCATGTAGTATAGATATAGCTTAGTTTTCTATACAATATATAATTTTAAAAAATAGGGGAAAATTTATAATTTAAAAAAAAATGAAAAAATTGTATTCAACCCCCTCCATGGACTTTCTTCTATAGTATATATAAGTCTTCTTATACAATATATAATTTTAAAAAATAAAATAAAAAATGTAATTTACGGACACAGCAACCTATTTGTTATTTAAAAAAAAAATATTCAGACCCTCTGCACACTTTCTTATATGGTGTAATACTTCATTCATGAGGTGGGACTTTGTGTGATATCTGTTGTTTCAATGTCTAATGTCTAACTGGGAATGTCTACTGATAGCTTTGCAGAACTTCAGTCTTATATCCTTGAAGAGAACTTTCACTATATGTAAGAACCACAAAAATATATGTTATAATCTTGTATGAGTTGTGGACCTGTGGTTATTTTTTTTTCAGTTGTGGTTGCCTTCGTAGTCTATGTGTACTTCGGGTGGCGGATATCAGGACGTCTCTATTATCTGTGACAGATGTCTCTATTATCTGTGACATCTTTGTTCAGCTCGTTTAGGACCCGTCAAGAGAACATCCAAGTTGGGACCGATAAGAAATTACTGGAAGGAATGTTGTTGAGGAACTTCTATTGGCAACAAGGTCGGAATCCCAAAAAGAGAAGACGAGAGAACGAAGCAAGAAACAAGCCGCTGTGGTCATTCTGCACCAAGCTGGGAAAACTACTGGTTTTTCTAGATCGTCGTGTGACATCTTCCCGATATCCAGACATAATCTACTATCTAGTACGAAGCTTCCTCTGTTATCTCTGTAGATCTTCTTTGTATAATTTGTCTCTACCTCTGACTTGCCAAAATTGTATGACTCGGTGATCTCTGTATATGCCGTATGGCTCCGTTTAATATAATTGGCATGTCTTATCTTAAAAAAAACAGTACGAAGCTTCCTCAACAGGGCAACGTGTGTTGCTGTTATACCTCCTATGACTCAATGTTCAACCCCTACACCCTCCGAATCAAACTTACTAGGCTGTAATGCAAAAAAGAACAGTTTGGATCTCGTCATCTCGAACTCTCTCCATATAATATTTTTCATTTTGATGTCAGCTAGATGTAATACGGAAATAGTATAGCTCGTAATTGCTTTCGTGTAACGGTGACGCCAGTAATAGCAGACATATTTTCAGTTGG
This sequence comes from Alisma plantago-aquatica, assembly GCA_963693085.1. Taxonomy (NCBI): domain Eukaryota; kingdom Viridiplantae; phylum Streptophyta; class Magnoliopsida; order Alismatales; family Alismataceae; genus Alisma; species Alisma plantago-aquatica. The sequence continues at coordinate 1,410,710,666 of OY856411.1, forward strand.
ATGAACTGAACTGGTCTACTAATTGGTCAAGCCGCCACTGGCTGATTTTGACGACAAACGTTGGGACGAAATTTAACCAAAGTCAATTTAGGGATGAAATTTAATCCAAGCCAAGTTAGGGATGCGGATTATTCCAAACTACCATTATCCACGTCGAACTACTGGTTCACCTGCCTTTGAATGGTAATCTACTTATTTGACCGGTGTTGGCTTGGATGTCCAGCCACGTAGTATGGATTTTCTTTTTAGGGAACTGAGGGAGAATTCTATTCATCCCGTTGAATAATAGGCTAAGAAAATTAAGCACTACATTGCATTGTTACAAAATCAGCTCAGCTCTGTAGCGCTGCAGTTTTCTCTCAGAAAACTATCCTACTATCGGTCTAGTTATCTTATTTTTACTTTATCATGGAGACTTTTTATGGGATGTCTGCCCCTTTATATGAAATTTGACTAGTAGCTGGCTGTAGCTCTTGATTCGTACATTTTAACGGTAATTTTTGTGCCTAAACACAAGAAGAAGTATTCTTTTCTCCCCTTCTTATGTTGTCTGATTTTGGACTAGTGAAATCACACATATTCTAAGATCAATAATATTAAACTTAATAGAAAAAATCGATTCAGCTCTCAACTCGAATCACCCTCTAATATATCTCAAAAACCAACTTAAAAATCAAGTCACCTTCATGTCGATGTGTGTAAGATTATAAACTCTATTGATGGATCGGCAATAACTTCTAGTGTAGGACAAGCCAAGAGCCTCTTGCCTATAGACCCCTTTGACTAGAGGAGACATCTCAGTAAGGATAGAGAACCTAGATAGATGTAAGGCATGTCCTATATTTTGCAAGCCTTAGTGTCATCCTGTTGGCATCTCTGTACATAACTATACATGTCCAAGTGCGTTGACACAAAAAAAAATTCACAAAAACTGTTCTATATCTCTGACAGGGGAAACACAAACCATTTAAAATTCTACCTAAATCAGTATTACATGCCTCCATATATAAGCCCCTTATAGGTATCTCTATACAAAACTCGAGACCCTACTCTAGTGCCCAAAGGCTGCTTCCCAGAAAATGTGGCCCCAATACCAGCATGTAAACCCAAATGAAATATCCCCTCTATCATCTATAATGATACCGCTAAGGCCCTTTCCCAGTCATATCACTATTGTATCTCCATGAAACCACTTCCAAATTGAGCTCAGACTTTGAGGTGATGGATGGGACCATATTAGTCCCTTTACAACAAAAAAGCATGATTATGATCTCCCCTAGGAAACTCTTTTCTTTCTGGATACTGAGGATGTCTCTACGCTCTCCAATATCTTTCAAGGACAGGCCCTCGACTATCACACAAAATATACATTTTGTCTCATGACATATGTTGATGTGATTCATCTTCCTAATATGTAAATAATCACACATCTCCCCACCCAAAGATACTAAAGAGTGATAAGGGGATAAGCCCTTGCACTAGGCCTACCCAAGAGTTATGGCTTGTCAATGCCTAACAAACTCTATTTGTGTTCATGATCGTCTCTTCTTCCTTCCAAGTTAACCTCGCCATTGCCTTTCAGAAACAAGTGCTCTGTAGTCACTGTCTCTCCTAAATATCAACATTCATATTTGGATGTGATCTAAATATTGCATGATCTAAGACATATATCCAAGGAAAATGTCTTGTTCCTAAGCTTCCACACAAAAGAACTAAACTTCATGGGTATTGAATGGTTCCACATCCAGTGAGTCCTCTAGGAGACCACACTATCAGGCAAAGAATCAACCCTCTAACTATGCTTGTGGCTGATCTCAATAAAAAGTCACCATCTTCACAAGGAGATCACATAGAATGGTGCTAAGGCCATCCATCCTATCTAATTCAAACAACACTTTGCCCTCTCCTATTACTAGACACTCCATGTACCCTTGATCCCAAGACCCATCTTAGTTAACCAGATCACTAATTCACAACTTTGAATCAATCTCTACTAGATTTTCTTATAAGTCCTAATGTTTCTCAAACTCTAGGTTGCAACCCAAAAAGGTGGTTCCCCTTTCCCGATCCCCCATATGGTGTGACTAGGGGAAAGATCTCTAACATCCTCTTCTAAAAGAATAAAACACCTTTAGTCTTTTAAGAAACCATGGATGTTCTCTACCTGGGATCCAACACCTCCTAGCATATTTCTCACTATATGTTTGTGCCCATAATGAGTTACCTTATAGTATCACCCAAGTTGCCTTCATAAGCAGGGTTTTATGTCTCTCTCTCAACCTTGTGATTCCTAACCCTCCCACTCGTAAGCGTGAGGCGGTCTTTTCCTAATATTTTCCTCTCTGTATGTTTAAGGATTGTCCCTAAGACCATGCATGCTCCCAAGAAGTCGATTGGAATAGAGGATAGGACCTATTTAATCAACATCAATCTAATGGAGAAGGATAACACCTTACCATCCAATGATGTCATCCTCATCATAACCTCTCACTAAATTATCATAATGCATAATCATAGTTATTCCTAGTATGAGAGGGACAAATTAGTAAGGAACATGTTCCTCATTGTAGGCACAACCCCAAGATGCAAAAAATAAATGCTTTCTTAGGAAATATTCCATCCCCCATGAGGACAGAGGATATTCCCATTTTAATCCTTTGTTCCAATGCTCCAAAACATGATGCTAGGATTCCCTCGGTCTTATCTACAAAGCTTCCTTCAAGGAAAATAAAAAAATTTAGGTCATTCACAAACTCAGTTAAGGAGGTGCAAGGCCCTCCCTTGTGATGAATCTAGTGATAGTTTATCTTTCCATTTCTCTCTCGATGTGCCTCCCTAGTGCTTCTTGAGTTAGAATGATAAGGACTTGTGAAAGTGGAACCCCTTCCCTCAACCCTATAGAGCTCATAGCCCGTTCATGGACAATGAAAACCATGCCTCTCTAACTAGGTTCATGATGTCATTTTATCACCTCCATACTAAGCACTAAATTTCTAATGACCTCATCCAAGAATTTCCATCCCACCCAGCCAAAGTCTTTGGACATGCAACTTTTTATACTACATTCTCCCTTATACTACCATCCCTATTTAGGTCATACATGAGCTCTTGTTCTAGTATGATACTGTCTCCAATGTTCCTATTTTTGGATAAAACCACTCGATCAAGCGAATCATCCTAGCTTGTAGGGGAAAAGCCTAGAGAGAATGATACCAAAGATAAGTCTCATGGCCACATTCCCTATACATATTGGACTAAAGTCCCTTACAATATATGTGAGTCTGTTTTAGGTATGATGACTTCATGCCCCTATGTACCTCTTTTTCCTTTTTGTGGCGTGAGATAAACTCAACTAGGTCATTTATAACAATATCCTAGGTCACTTTATAGAAGAATGTGGTGAAACCATCCAATCTTGGGGCACTATTCTCATCCGATTTAGTAAAAATCCTAAGGACCAGAATATCTGTGATATCCTTGGAAATATTTTGGTTTTTATCTTCATGAACCACTCGAACCAAAATGCCAGTGTATTCCTCTATTTCTTCCCCAGTTTTGACCTCAAAAAGATGATTATAGTATTTTACTTCCTCTTGTAGCACATATTCTTTTCATACCTCATATGAATCATCTTCCATGTGTAGCATACATATAATGGATCTCTTTGGGCGGGGCTTGACATGGCCATGAAAAAACTTCATATTTTGTCCCCTTCTTTGAGGCATTTACTCCCTACTTTTTCCATCCAATAAATATCTTCAGATTTAAGAAGACCTCTAGAGCCTTCTCAGCCTCCACTAATTTTAAATCTTATGTCATGTTCACTATTTATTTTGAATTTCTAACGTCCTTTCTCACACTTGTATTTCCCTAACCATGTCAAGAATGTTACCTGCTACCTCTCAATTTGATGACTTTAATGCCCACTTAAGAGACTTTTTTTCTCAAAAGACTATACTGAATATCACGCCGGACCAATCCAATGTGAATCTTAATGGTTGTGTTCGTAATTTTGATTTTGTGAACTTGTCAGTTGGATCAACTAGTAAGCTTGGTCAGTTTGTTAGCATATATTCTTGATTGAATTCTCATATTGTGCATTATAGAGGATGAAACATCAGCCCTACATTGAGGGTGTATGCACAAAAAAGAACAGTCTCTCGGAGGAAAATAATAAATTATAAAAAAGTGGTTTTGATTTTCTTGATGAGTAGAATATGATAATATGTGGGTCAAAAAGTGACATGTTTCCATCCTTACAGCCCATTCATTGTATAAATATAGATTAGACAAGTTAAATTAGTTAAAATAACAAGTTAATCATCAATAAGTTGGTGGTGTTGGCAAGATACATTTTGTAAGTGAATTCATGATGTTGTATGTTAACTAATTGATATGATTTAGTTTGTAGATGGTAAATAAATAGTGTCATAATAAAAGTACCAGTTTATAGGGTTTGGACACATTCAAAGTTTTTGTGTGAAAAATAGACAAAGTGTATAGTCAAAAGGGAAAATAAAAAGGCCAATTTATAGCCTTCTAAAGTTTCAATGATGTTGTAGATAGGGGTATCAGTATGGAGGTTTATATTATTTTTTTATGTATTAAACTAAATAGGTCTAGTGCATGCTATGGCATACACCTATGTAGTGCATTGTTTCCAAAAATAAAGAGCATGAAAAGTGCCATTCCATATCTCCAAATAGGGGTTGGATACTCATAAACAACACATAAAATTGAGGAATTAGAGCATCTGATATATATCATAAACTAGAAAATTTGTTACGACCCCACCTCCCGATAACCCCCAATTAGGGGAGACCGAGAGGTCGAAGCCGTACCCATGACTTCCGGATCAAAGGTTCGACAATTAACCAAAAATAATTATCAAATTTCAACATGCTAAACTGAAAAGTTGTAAGAAAATAAACTTTGCATACCTTTTTAAATTTTGGATCTCTATATTTCTATCCATGCCGATACTAATCTATCTAATCCTCCTTTGTACTTTAATTCTCTTTTAGTATCACACATGCCACTTTACTGTTTGTTCATGTCATTGTACCTAAAACGCCGACAAACAAAACGTCGGTCAGCCATAGCTGGTATGTGGGGGAAACAATAATCTTGCAATTATGATAACCATGTAATCATTCAATTAATCATTAATCAGTCAAGATTACATTTTTCATATAACATCCGCGATCCACGAGTACCCTATCCTCTGTACTATCCCTGCAGTGGACTTGGATCCTACCTTCCTTATGGTAGATCCCCATTAAACCCCTCATGGTCCCACCCATAGGTGAACCAGTTTCTAGGGTTGAGTCGCATGGCACTACCCGTAAGTAGCCCACTCCTTAACTCATGGCAGACTATTGAGTCGCATGGCACTACACATAGGTAGCCCAATTTCTAACTCTCGATAACCTAGACCTTGCTCTAGGATTACCCCTTTATAGCCTTTTCAAAGTAACAGAGGTGGACCCGGATCTAGCCAGTTATATATCTAATCATTTATAGTGATAATCATAGTCACTTTATAGTTGCATGAAGTAAATAAACATCCAACAGTTTAGTTGCGTTCAATGCGATTAAACATTCGGGAATCCATCGGAAAACTAATTCGGGTAGTCATAAGCGTAACCACATACCTTATTCCTTGCAGTAACCATGCCAAACATCATAGACTTTATGAGTGCATCCAAACATCCAAGTAACCAAGCATATAATCAACAATATCTGAAACATGTATACTACATATGTGTCACCATGTATTCACATTACATTACTCAGATCTAGATGTGCTCCTAAACTAGGGTTTAGGATTATTTCTTGTTTGGACTAAGGATTAGGGCTACGAACCCTAATTCCATCATATTATCATTTATAAGATTACAATCTCACTTTTGCATACTAGGTTAAACCCTAATCATCTTCTTAAGCATATTAGACTACTCATTACATCTTATACACATTATCAACATTAAGATCTTTGGTACTCAGTTTATCTTCGAATCATCATAATTCTATTTTATTCGTCGATTTGTATAATTAAAACCATTAGAATTCATATCCACATAAATTAGGGTTTCTAATTCCATTAAGGCATATTCATGTACATAGAACCCTAAATTAAACCAATTACAATAAAAGATCATCTTTTAAAATCATATTTTCACTTTTATGAACAACAGGTTAATATCATATTGAATTATCCATCTATCATCAAATCTAAGGGTTTTTCCTTAGTTAAATCATTAAAGATGATAACTTTATGCCCTTTTCAAAATTTCATGCATATAAACTCTAATTTGGACCAATCATGTGCAAAGTTCTTCCTTTTTGAACTCATTGTTCCTTTTTATATTTAACAGGTTAATATCAACTCTATTGACCCATTAAACCCTATTAATCTCTTTATTCATATCAAAGTAGGGTTTCATTACCATTAATACATTAAAGTTCATACTTTACACTACTTTTCGAATTAGGATCAGATTCAGACTATAAAACCATTTTTAATGGATTCCTTGCATTTTTCTGATCAAAATTCATATATAACTTATCCTAAACGGAGTTACCAAATATTAGATATGAATTTTGCAAAGTTTTACCTTTTTGGACCAATGAGGAGATGACACGTCGCCTCCTCCATGCAACGTAGGCGCGGCTCTTGTTTTGGAAACATTTCGAAATCCCGTTTTTGCCCTTGACTTATCCATCCGGCCCAGCACAGCGCGGAGGGCATATTGGTCCAATGTCTCCCTCCTTTCTTCAACCTCGCGACTTGCCTTTGCTGTCGCCCTAGCGGCCACTTGCGCCGCCTCTCCTTGCCTCTCTTTACTCCCTCGTCCTCCGGCGATGATCCCGCTAGCTCCGTCCAGCCCTCACGCAGATGGGGCCACCCTTGATTCGGCCGCAACCGCCGGGAGCAGGCTCTGCAAGCCGGCGGCGCACCACTTTGCTGCAGCCGTGCTGCAGGTTTGCGGCCGGTGTCCAGGTGGAGCCCGATGCTCCTGGACGCTCACTGGTCACTCATAGGTCACCGCGGTTCATCAGGCAACCTTCAAAACGGCCGCACGTCTCTCCATTGCTCCAGAGAACTCTCTATCCGTGGTTTAGGGTTAGCATGGAAGGAAGAAGAAGAGGAGGTTAGGGAAACGTGGAATTTTCTTTCTCCTCACAACTAGGGCTCTCCCCCTTATATAGGGGTGAGAAACAAAGCCCTAGATAGGCTTATAATCGACCCAAAGAGTCCTCTCTAAAAGGAATCATTTTCCTTTTAGGAGAAGAATCCTTTTGTTTTGCTCTTATTATTTGAATATATAGGAAATAAGAATTTCCTCTTTCTTATCTTCTTTATCCTTTCTCTTCCACCCTTAGGCACGAAATATCTATTTTCCTTTGACAGAAATTACCTTCTTTTTAGTAATACCACTCAATACATTAATAATTTATCTCATTATCTTTTTATTTTCCAAATATGCTATTTTCTCTTTCCACTTTGCAAATATCTCATTATTTTGGGTTCCTTGGACCTCAATAAAACCCAAGGCACACATTCCCACATTGGGAAACGTTGGTTTGCCTTTATCTTCTTTTAAAAGCCAATTTCTCATATTATATTTATTTCTTATCAAAATATCTCCTTTTTGAGGATTTCTTTTTATTTCTCTTTTATTTTCCTCATTGGAATTCCTTCTATCATAATAAAACCTTGGGATACGAAATTCTATAAAGGGAAAATTAATTATCCATCTTTTCACTTAATTTCCACATTTCATCAATGTTTTCAATTTCTCTCTTAAAAAGAAATACATATTTAATCTTTTCTTTTTCTTATTTCCTTTCTTTACAACTTTAGACTCCTTGGAACCCAAGGAATCCAAGAGGCACGAAATCCTCTTTGGATTTGCCTTCTAGAGGTTTCCACATATTTCTTTTCTTAAAATTCAATTATCCATTTACTAATTGAATTTTCTTTATTATTGCCATGTTATTGGGCCCAATAGCCAATAAAGCCCACAAAGCAACCAATCAAGGCTATTGTGCAAAGAATTCATTTATTCAAAGCAAATCACATCATTATATGTTCAATTATCCTTAATATGAGAAATTGCATTTCTCATCAATTGAACCTGAAAATTGAGGTTATAACATCCTTCCCCTCTTATAGGAATTTTGTCCTCAAAATTCAAACAAGCAAACAAACAATTCAGGATAAGACTTTTCCATGTCCATCATTGGCCCCTATGTGTCTTTTGTCGTACCCATGGCATTTTCAAAGAACCTTTATCATCACATATTCTTTTCTCTGAGTTCTTTCATCCTGGCGTCTATAAACTACACAAGTGACTCAGGCCATTTCAGCCTCCCTTGGGGCTCACTAGGTTCATTGCTCAGCACATGGTCGGGGTACCTCACATAGTGCTCTATATTGGACATATGGAAAACATCTCCCATTACTCTATCCTGAGGGGTAGAGTCAAACCTAACCTTCTCCACCCATCCATCTCTAATGGACCCATGTATCGGGGATTCGGCTCTCTTAGATATAACTTAGAGGGGTCGGATTTTTTTTATGCCATATTTTCTCCCACAGTAACTTGTATGTCAGTCTACTTTGCATTTGCTCACGACTCTCATCGTCTTTAGGCTCCTTTCAGCCCTTGCACAATCAAAGTGACTTCATCTACACGCACTGGGGTCCCTTTTCCTAGCCATCATGTGGCCCTTTTTAACCATCATGTGGTCCTTTCACCAACATCACCTTACTGAAGTGGTGACCGACACAACCTCCCTTACAGAGCTTCATATAAAACCTGATACTAGCTATGGTGGTCATTGTCACATCTTGCATAGGACAAGAAATGTCTCTAGATATCACCCTGAATAAGCACACATGCCCTCATCAGACCTTTTAGTCTGGATCATACTAACCATTGTTAGGGGTGATAAACTATACTATCATTGAGTTTTCCATGTACCTACTTCCATTTTATGGAAGCGAACCTTTAGGTCAAACTCAAGAACCTTTAAACCCACTTCATGGTGTAGTTGAACCGTCCCTCTCACATGGGTAGTTCAACTGCATCTGTCCCTTAACAGAACTCTTCCTTATCTAGGTAAGGCGACCTTCCATAACCCACATTGTATCTCGACCTTCCTCGATCCAAGGAAGACCTATCACAACGTCCATAGTGTTGAGCTCTCATTCCCTCTCAAGGATTCTTTTATCCTCTATATCGATACACTGGGTTACTGGGGTTCGTCCTTTACCTCTTGGCTTGCATGTCCATACACCACATGCAACTTCATCTTAAGCATCCAAAGTTCTACTGTTATTTTCCACAGTGTATGATGATCTCCAACCATGACTCCATGTATGTCATGATTCTTTCAAGATCAACTCCTCGAAACCCTAAACCACTCTAGTCGGGGTTTCATCACCTTCTCTTCCAAAGAAGTGCACTTGAGGTTTTACCATTATCCTTCCATCATCTCAAGGATTAGACTGGCTAACCAAACAACCCTTAACCTTTCAACGTATCTTGTTACATACGTGTGTTATCCAATCACCTCTCCTTTTCAAACTTAGGGTTAGCCAAACAACCTCTTCTAGCTTCTGGTTAAACAAGTCAGATGTATCTCAACCAGAGCATTCATTACCACTTCACATCCTTAGGTATTAGGTAACTTTGAAGACATACACTTCCATGTATTTTGCTTATCATGTCACCTTAAACTATATGTTCATCTCCATTAAGAACACTCTCTGATTTCATCATCATGGTGACCAACTCATCCTGGTAAAACTTGTAAGTTCCACTTAGCTCATCATAGAAACTTCCTCATAAGGTGACTACCTCATTCCTCTTAGGGTTTACAAACCATCCATGTATCATTCATTTTACCAGGGTAGGTTATCTTCTCCTTCCCTATTCCTTGTGGCAACGTTTCAACCTACATCATCTCTTATCCTTGGTGTATGGCATGTGTAATGTCCTATCTCTCACTCCCATAACAAGAGGAAATAAGCATTTGGCTGCAGTCCAAATACAGAGTTCTTCCTGTTCCAAGAGTAGAGATGGTACATCCCACCTTGCCAACACACCTTTACATCTAAGTTGCAACATGCCACATATGTCTCTACGTCACAAACATCGCGATATCAAACTAGTCTTGAACCTACTGAGGTTTATATCCTTGGTCATCTCCTCTAGGTCTATAGGGTACCGACTCTTTTGGGGTCATCCCTCTTCCCTCATGCATCAAGAGAGTGCCCTACTTATCTGCCCTTTGGGTCTCATGAGTTCATGAAGGTGATCAATCTCCTAACCCATGGCCCTCAGACAATGATAGCTGTTACCTCCCGACCCTATGGTCATGTGCAACTGGGGAATTAGGCAACTCCTACTTTCATCGGTCTTATCCCTACCTGACCCTAGGATAGACTTAGGATTTTCCATTATAGTATATGTTCACTTAGAATCTTACCCAAGTCTTCATCATCTCTCTTTCTGCATTCATGGGCCGACTTTCATCCGCTCATAAGCATTAAGGCAACCCGCCTACCTTGGTCAAGCCCCATACTGGTTACCTCCATGGTAACACTTTCACATGCAATGGAGATGGATATCCATGGGTTTGTAGATTCAATCTCATACTATGTACCTTCCACTTATCTTCTCAAGATCCTATGAGACCTCTTTAGGTTACTTTAAACCAACAAAACTGATATGCACCCTTCCAAAGGGGTCCCTCTCCCCGGATGGGAGGAAAACTATCTCTAAGGTCACAAAAGCTCTTAGGTCTAGGGTTTACATCTACCCGAGCCTACTTAACCCTAGAAAGCCATTAAGGAACGAGCAGATCACTTATGTACCATGCTAGGTCATACTTGTCCTCTTTCCTCAATGCTGGATCAAGGTCATACCTTCCTTTATCATCAACCTATCTATGAGGGGTTCATTACACATACCTTAAACTTAAGGGACTTCCCTTTTTCCTTTATTCATGAGGTGTACCATGCTCGAAACTATAGAAACTTAATTCTCATCCTGAGCATTAGGTATACCACTTCCCCTCTTAGGCCTAGGAACCCTAGGTTCACTTTTAGGTGTCCAACGACACGCTCTAACTCTGAACCATGAATCAAGCTTGCAAAAGGTATCTCGTGCACTTCCTGTCATCCTTCTTCTCGATCAACACCCAGGGTTGGGTCCTCCTTAAGGACAACCATCAAGATACAAGGCCTCATAACCTGTTACAAAACCTTTCTAAGTCTAAGGAACTCTCCTTCCTACTTCGAAGGGTAAACCTCTCTACCATAGGCACGTAGGCACCAGATGCTTCATCTTCATGCCTAGGATTTCGTCCCTCTAAAGGCAACCAAGATAACATCAACTTTCAGGGATCGATCATGAGGCAACCAGTATCATCCATTGTTCAGGTTTTTAGACTTCCAACCTTCTTGTTGGGTTCCCTGCCCTCTCTAGGGCTAACCCTACGTCCAACCTCACCATTAGAGGTCCTCTCTTTATGAAGGTTCAACCTCAAAGGCATGCTCTACATAGGTGAAGCCTAGGTTCAAACTTATGGTTGCTCAAGATCATCCATCGCCCTTTATGCTCCATCATGATTCCTTATCCAGGGTTTCATCCTACTGTCAGCACTATGATGTGCCCTAGGTGCCAACTATACCTTACTTGCACAAGCCCTTAGGGTTTCTAAGGTCCTTCACTAACCTCATCCTCTAAGGAGTTATCTTTTACCCTGACATGCACGATCCTTCCCAGGGTTGGGTAGCCAAAGGTGTTAGGTCATCCATGGATCATATGGCATCCCAAAGGCATGTCCCTACAAACACCTGGTCTAACTCATCTCTCTCTAACCATCACTTAGGGTTAGGGTTAGCATCATCCTCATAGGATGTGCCAGGTTTCTACTAGCAATGGAGATCTCTATCTCCAAAACGGATTTATCCTCCTGACAAGAAGGTCTAGCCTCAGGTCTCTTCTGAGGTCATGACATCTCATGTCATACGACCTAAGCATGTATCTATTATTTATTTTGCGCTTAATCTATTAAGCTTATGTCCATGACATCTTATTTACATGCCTTTTATTAATTTAGTGGAGGATTCCTTAAACCTTATTAACCTTACCCATACCTCAAGAGGGTGAGGAGAAGAAAGGAAACCCTAATCCTTTATGTCCTTATCAGAATTTTGTGATGAGAAGGGATGAATAAGATGAGAAATCCTAAAGGTATCTTATTTCGATTCATACCCTAAGACTTTGGCCAGGCGGTCACACGGGTCCGGGAGTCCTCGTATTCCGACTAGCGGTGCGGAGGAAAATCTTGCCAGCCCCCGGTCGTGATCCCTTTCTAGACACCTCCGTCTTTCGGATACTCCTCTAATAACTCCCTTGGGTTCTATGGAGTTTGTAAAATTTAATAATTATTAATGGTTAAATGAGGAACCTACGCTCTGATACCAAATGTTACGACCCCACCTCCCGATAACCCCCAATTAGGGGAGACCGAGAGGTCGAAGCCGTACCCATGACTTCCGGATCAAAGGTTCGACAATTAACCAAAAATAATTATCAAATTTCAACATGCTAAACTGAAAAGTTGTAAGAAAATAAACTTTGCATACCTTTTTAAATTTTGGATCTCTATATTTCTATCCATGCTGATACTAATCTATCTAATCCTCCTTTGTACTTTAATTCTCTTTTAGTATCACACATGCCACTTTACTGTTTGTTCATGTCATTGTACCTAAAACGCCGACAAACAAAACGTCGGTCAGCCATAGCTGGTATGTGGGGGAAACAATAATCTTGCAATTATGATAACCATGTAATCATTCAATTAATCATTAATCAGTCAAGATTACATTTTTCATATAACATCCGCGATCCACGAGTACCCTATCCTCTGTACTATCCCTGCAGTGGACTTGGATCCTACCTTCCTTATGGTAGATCCCCATTAAACCCCTCATGGTCCCACCCATAGGTGAACCAGTTTCTAGGGTTGAGTCGCATGGCACTACCCGTAAGTAGCCCACTCCTTAACTCATGGCAGACTATTGAGTCGCATGGCACTACACATAGGTAGCCCAATTTCTAACTCTCGATAACCTAGACCTTGCTCTAGGATTACCCCTTTATAGCCTTTTCAAAGTAACAGAGGTGGACCCGGATCTAGCCAGTTATATATCTAATCATTTATAGTGATAATCATAGTCACTTTATAGTTGCATGAAGTAAATAAACATCCAACAGTTTAGTTGCGTTCAATGCGATTAAACATTCGGGAATCCATCGGAAAACTAATTCGGGTAGTCATAAGCGTAACCACATACCTTATTCCTTGCAGTAACCATGCCAAACATCATAGACTTTATGAGTGCATCCAAACATCCAAGTAACCAAGCATATAATCAACAATATCTGAAACATGTATACTACATATGTGTCACCATGTATTCACATTACATTACTCAGATCTAGATGTGCTCCTAAACTAGGGTTTAGGATTATTTCTTGTTTGGACTAAGGATTAGGGCTACGAACCCTAATTCCATCATATTATCATTTATAAGATTACAATCTCACTTTTGCATACTAGGTTAAACCCTAATCATCTTCTTAAGCATATTAGACTACTCATTACATCTTATACACATTATCAACATTAAGATCTTTGGTACTCAGTTTATCTTCGAATCATCATAATTCTATTTTATTCGTCGATTTGTATAATTAAAACCATTAGAATTCATATCCACATAAATTAGGGTTTCTAATTCCATTAAGGCATATTCATGTACATAGAACCCTAAATTAAACCAATTACAATAAAAGATCATCTTTTAAAATCATATTTTCACTTTTATGAACAACAGGTTAATATCATATTGAATTATCCATCTATCATCAAATCTAAGGGTTTTTCCTTAGTTAAATCATTAAAGATGATAACTTTATGCCCTTTTCAAAATTTCATGCATATAAACTCTAATTTGGACCAATCATGTGCAAAGTTCTTCCTTTTTGAACTCATTATTCCTTTTTATATTTAACAGGTTAATATCAACTCTATTGACCCATTAAACCCTATTAATCTCTTTATTCATATCAAAGTAGGGTTTCATTACCATTAATACATTAAAGTTCATACTTTACACTACTTTTCGAATTAGGATCAGATTCAGACTATAAAACCATTTTTAATGGATTCCTTGCATTTTTCTGATCAAAATTCATATATAACTTATCCTAAACGGAGTTACCAAATATTAGATATGAATTTTGCAAAGTTTTACCTTTTTGGACCAATGAGGAGATGACACGTCGCCTCCTCCATGCAACGTAGGCGCGGCTCTTGTTTTGGAAACATTTCGAAATCCCGTTTTTGCCCTTGACTTATCCATCCGGCCCAGCACAGCGCGGAGGGCATATTGGTCCAATGTCTCCCTCCTTTCTTCAACCTCGCGACTTGCCTTTGCTGTCGCCCTAGCGGCCACTTGCGCCGCCTCTCCTTGCCTCTCTTTACTCCCTCGTCCTCCGGCGATGATCCCGCTAGCTCCGTCCAGCCCTCACGCAGATGGGGCCACCCTTGATTCGGCCGCAACCGCCGGGAGCAGGCTCTGCAAGCCGGCGGCGCACCACTTTGCTGCAGCCGTGCTGCAGGTTTGCGGCCGGTGTCCAGGTGGAGCCCGATGCTCCTGGACGCTCACTGGTCACTCATAGGTCACCGCGGTTCATCAGGCAACCTTCAAAACGGCCGCACGTCTCTCCATTGCTCCAGAGAACTCTCTATCCGTGGTTTAGGGTTAGCATGGAAGGAAGAAGAAGAGGAGGTTAGGGAAACGTGGAATTTTCTTTCTCCTCACAACTAGGGCTCTCCCCCTTATATAGGGGTGAGAAACAAAGCCCTAGATAGGCTTATAATCGACCCAAAGAGTCCTCTCTAAAAGGAATCATTTTCCTTTTAGGAGAAGAATCCTTTTGTTTTGCTCTTATTATTTGAATATATAGGAAATAAGAATTTCCTCTTTCTTATCTTCTTTATCCTTTCTCTTCCACCCTTAGGCACGAAATATCTATTTTCCTTTGACAGAAATTACCTTCTTTTTAGTAATACCACTCAATACATTAATAATTTATCTCATTATCTTTTTATTTTCCAAATATGCTATTTTCTCTTTCCACTTTGCAAATATCTCATTATTTTGGGTTCCTTGGACCTCAATAAAACCCAAGGCACACATTCCCACATTGGGAAACGTTGGTTTGCCTTTATCTTCTTTTAAAAGCCAATTTCTCATATTATATTTATTTCTTATCAAAATATCTCCTTTTTGAGGATTTCTTTTTATTTCTCTTTTATTTTCCTCATTGGAATTCCTTCTATCATAATAAAACCTTGGGATACGAAATTCTATAAAGGGAAAATTAATTATCCATCTTTTCACTTAATTTCCACATTTCATCAATGTTTTCAATTTCTCTCTTAAAAAGAAATACATATTTAATCTTTTCTTTTTCTTATTTCCTTTCTTTACAACTTTAGACTCCTTGGAACCCAAGGAATCCAAGAGGCACGAAATCCTCTTTGGATTTGCCTTCTAGAGGTTTCCACATATTTCTTTTCTTAAAATTCAATTATCCATTTACTAATTGAATTTTCTTTATTATTGCCATGTTATTGGGCCCAATAGCCAATAAAGCCCACAAAGCAACCAATCAAGGCTATTGTGCAAAGAATTCATTTATTCAAAGCAAATCACATCATTATATGTTCAATTATCCTTAATATGAGAAATTGCATTTCTCATCAATTGAACCTGAAAATTGAGGTTATAACAAAATTGGTTCCCATCAGAATAGGAGATAACAAGGCAACATTCAAATCATTGATGGAAGTGGGAAGACGTAGTAGTGTTTGGGTGGTGGTGGGTTCCCCTTAGTACACACCCACTCAACCATGATTAGATCAGAAACAAACCATCAAAATATTATGGCAACATCTTAGAGTGGTAGGAAGCTAAAGGCAGCACCAGACTTGTGTAGTTATGAGGTCATCACACGATGAAATAAGCTTAGTGTCATATTTAAGGTTTATGAGACCCACCGGTTTGGATTCATCCTCATCTTGATAGGTCAAGACAACACTAGGAGATGTTTTCACCTTAAGGGATGATATGTTGAGATACATATTGTAACATATTAGATCTTGGACCCTACCCTAGAACTTTGACCTTTTGGTCTTAGCCAAACAAAGTTGAAGGTTAGACCTAAATAGATGTTTAGTATGATCCTAATGAGATAATACATGAATGTATCACCCTAATGTAACCTAATGTTTTCACATTAGTATTAGGTTAATAATGGATACATAAAATATGCCACATAACTCATTTTGGTGGTAATATGAAGATAAGGAACTTAATTGGATGAATAATTTAGATAATGGGCCGTCAATGGGACATTTGAAATATCTCATAAAAATAAGTCCCAAAAGTAGAAACAAACTTCAAATTCATAATCTACGTATCAAAGTACATGTCAAATTTCATCTAATTTGGACAACCTTGAAATATTAGGATACGTTTAGGAGAGAGAAAATGAGTAAAAGACATAAGTAATGAATAATGTGATTATATAACTTCAAAAGATGGAAATAATGGAAAATTAGTATTCAACACATCAAATATAACTTCACCAAATTTGGATGTTTTTTGTGCAAGTTATGCAATTTTAGGTACATTCTAGACTTTTTTGCAATTTACCCTATTGGGAGGTTTTCTCTGCAAATTGTCACATGGATTATAATCCTTATATATTCCCTTACCATTATAGAGTTTTTTTAACCATGGGGTGCCTAGTTGCATCTTGGTTTGAAGGTGTTTCTCTCCAAGGGTATTTTAGGGATTACCCTCTTTATAAATGAGCTTATCTTTAGAAGCTATCAACCAATGGGGTTATTTCTTTGATTGGATGTCGGTAGGGATGGCCAAGAAGTCTCCATTAACGGACGTTTGATATTCAAGAAGCCTCGATGAGTTGTCCTCTTGCATGGACTTGAAATCCCTAGGCTAAGGACACATAGAAAGCTCCATGGACACCTCATTCTTGACTTCTTCCTTATCCATAAAGGTTTGCATGCCCATGGGCACCCATAGAATTGGACACATGGAAAGTAACTTGAAACCTCATGCTTGACTTCTTCCTTATCCATAAATGCTTGCATGACCATGAGCACCCTTATATATGGATACATGGAAAGTCCCATAGACACCTCATGCTTGACCCTTTTCTTTATTAAACCATATCTACCCCTTCCCACCTTCCAATTCAAAAACTCTTGCTCTCCTTTTCTTTCCTCCATTTTAGAGCATCATTCCTACTTTGTTTGGACAAAAAGGTACTATCCCAAGGTAAAAAAGGGTGCCTACCTTGGTTAATAAGGCTCCTAGGGTTCCAAATTTTCTCTATGTAGGGTTTCTAAAGCTCCTCCTTGGTGATTTTGGACAAAACTAGCAAGTTTCCTCCTTTCCTTTCCTATTTTCATGCTATTCATCTTTGTTCCACCTTCTTCCAGGGTGAAACTCCACCTAGAGCCCTTAAACACCCAATCTCCATGTTCTTTTGTTAGGGTTTTTCACCTCTAAAGTGGAGAAGGTGCTTTTTGCTCGAGATACGAGCTTTATTGGAGAAACCATCCTCTCTAGCTAGGTAACCTTGCTACTTGGACATCTCCCCCTTCCCTAGAGGTTATCTGGAGACCTAGACTTGGATCTAGAAGTGACCTTGGATTATTAGACTCTGAAGCTAAGGTATGTTTGCAGACCCGATTATTCATAATGAGTGATTTCTCTCTCTTATTGTATGTTTGTAGACCCAATTATTCATAATGATCAAATGATCTTTTTCACTCTCTTATTGTATGCTTGCAAACCCTATTATTCTTTTGAGAAATTAACCTATGTTTATTCATTCTCTTGGTCCTTTGGACAATAGCCTACAATCCATTCTTTTCTTTTGGAAATCATGGTCCATGTGAACTACTTTACTTTTTTACTGATCTTATGATCATGTGTTACAACCCCAATTTTTTGATTCTTTTGGGGAGAAATGCAATTTCTCCTATTAAAGACATATGAAAAAATAATGATGTGATTTGTTTTGGAATGTATGAATTTCGTGTACAATAGCCTTGTTGGTTGCTTAGTGGGCTTTATTGGTTGTTGGGCCCAACAACAAGAAAAAGAAAAAGGAAATTCAAATGATAAATGAATAAATAAGAAAAGGAGAAAAGAGAGAGGTAGAAACCTCTAGAAGGCAAGGGAATATCCTCCATGAGTGTATTTTGTGCCTTTAGGGTTCCTTGAGGTCCAAGGAGTCCAAAATAGAAAGATAATGGTTAATGAAAGAGAAAATAACCATTAAATAAGGCTTATTAAAGAATAACTTGCCTTTTAAGAAAAAGCCCTTTTCCTTTGGAATTTGGGACTCATTTTTGGCATGAAAGTAGATATAGGCAAGATAAAGAAACCCTCAAATTTTGGTTTCAAAATGATGCACGGTTTCCAAGATATGAAATTTAGAAATTATCCTAAAGTGAAAGCATTAATCACATAAGATAATGTGTCACAGTGACATTGGGAATTTAATCCTGATTTTCCCAATTTTTGGATTAAGCGAGACCATTGGATAGGTGATCCAATGGCTGGGAATAAGTCCCAGTATCGTGAGGACTTCTTGCGTAGAGTCCACCTATGAGATCCTTGATCAGATGTTTTCTCGAAGAGGAGAGATCGTTTAAGAGTGAGAAGAACTCATCTGGCTTTGGGAGAGGATTCCGGTGCGAATCGACCCTACATGTGGGTGGTTTGGTTGCTGATTGGGAGAGTTCCCAATCCAACAGGACTTCTCCTTCGACCCTATATAAGGGATGGCTCATGATGGCATCGACATCACAACACTCAACCCTAGATCTTTCGGAGAGCGGCGAGGAGTGTTTTGGTGAGTTCAATTTAAGAATACATCCCGACCTACCCCCTCATCTTCCAGTTGACCTCATCGGAGCTTCGGCGACCTGTTGGAGGTGAAGGCATGACGTGAACGAGAAATTGAGTAGGCGGTTGAGTTCGGTTGGAGGCGGCAAAGCTTCTTGGCCTCCTAGTTTGCTCGCTGGTGGACGGAATCTCAGAGTCAACCACCGGGTTGACTATGGGCTCGCTGCTTGCTTTGGCGCGAGGAAGAAGAAGACTGCCTGGTTATTTACCAAAAGGCCCTCCTGTGCCTTCAGTTCAGGTAAGGGAAATGCTATCGTTGTTTTGATCGCGGGTGAGGCATGTGGCTAAGGATCGTTGGATCCCGCATGGTCCAGTGGACCACGGATCAAGTGGCTTACGTTTTTCTAAAAATAATAGATAATCCAGAAAAGTGCTTTTCCTTGCAAAATTCGTAGAAATTTCTAGGAAGCTCTAATGGATAAACTTAATATATGAAATTTGATCCAAAAAATATGAGGAAGCTGATAAAAATAGTTTTAGTACTTGATTCCGTTCCTAATTGCAAAAGTATATTAATACGATAAAAAGTGCATTAAACTTATGTTAGAAACCCTATTTGAGATTAATGATTGACTCTATGATGCTTAATGGGTTAATTCGAGTAATAATGACCTATTGAATGATAATGGTAGATTATAATCTGATCTAGATGACAAATTGCATGTTTTAGGGTTTTAAACCAAGAATATGTGACAATGTATCCAGAAACCCTAATTTAGGGTAAAAGAAGAGATGAATGAGTTTAATTCGAAATATATGGAAATATGTTGATAAATGTTGATCCTAAGCCTGTTAAGAGAGATATGATATGATGTTTAGGGTTTATGAGTAGTTTTTCTTATTTAGGGTTTGTAGTGATAAAAGTGGTAGCAAAACCCTAATTGCAAGTGAAACCCTATAAAGAAGTAGAAACCCTAAGGAGCAAGTTAGATTGGATAGATCTTGATAACATGAGTAGTAAAAGAAAATTTGTATGCTTATTTTAGGATCTTGTTGTGTACTTGCTTGCTTGCTTGGATTTCCTACTTGCCCGGAATATTTCTATCTCAAATCAGAAGAACAGGTATGTGGTTATTTATGAATAATCGGTCTAGTTTCACAAAGTTTTCTCAAACATTTAATCAATTGGATGCAACTTAAACTATTGAGTGTTTTATTTATGCAATTCTATAAAGTCACTACGATTATCACAATTAAGTATATATGTGTATTCTCGAACCTACATGCCACCCTGATGTATGATGCATGACCAAGCCCCGGAGGGAAGGTCTAATCGATCAAGCCCCAGAGGGAAGACCATTGGGCACCATGAGAGGTGACCCCAAGCACCAAGCTCAGGATGGAGAAGATGGCCTTATGTCCCTTGCAAGGACAAAACCCTAAGAGAGAGTAATCCAGGGTTTAGGGCAAAAGTGGTTGAGAATGTCACATTGAAAATGTAATTTGGCTTGTTAATCAACAATTTGATATGTATAGGTTGTTAGAGTCTAATTGTGATGTTTTGTTTGTCTCCACATACCAGTATAGAAATATACTGACCAGTGTTTTGATTGTCATTGTTTTAGGTACAATCATTGAAAAGAACAAATAGTAAATTGAAACATGGTGAAGATATGAATAATCAGTCAAGGAGGATTAGATAGATAGACTCCATCTGTGGATAGAAGTCCTAGATCCTATTTTGAAAAGGTATGCAAACTTTTTATTTTATAACAGCTTTCCAGTATAGTTTTAGTAGAATTTAATAGTTATTTTTATCAAATGTTAAACCATGGTTCCTGAGTTATTGGGATAGCAACTCTGACCTTTTGGTCTCCCTTGATTGGGGGTTACCGGGAGGTGTGGTCATTACATTTGCTATCAGATCCTTGGTTTCTCATTTAATCCTTAGTAATTATTAAATTTTACTAACTTTGTAGAACCAAGGGAGTTATTAGAGGATTTCCCCAAGACTGAGGTGTCTAGAAAAGGATCACGGTCCGGGGGCTGGCAAGATTTTCCTCCACCCCGCTAGTCGATCATGAGGACTCCCAGATGTAGTGTGACTGCCTGGCCAACGTCTGAGGTTCTGACTCAAAATAAGATACCTATTAGGACTCTCATCTATTTTGTCCCTTCTCAACCCTAATTCATTTAAGGATTCTAAGATTTAGGGTTTTTCTCTCTCCTCCCCACCCTCTTGAGGTCAGGGTATGATTAAGGAATCCTCTACCAAATTAATAAAAAGCATGTAAACAAGATGTCATGGACATAAGTTTAATAGTTTATGTGTAAACTAACAATTAGGTGCATGCTTAGTTTGCATGACATGTGGTGTTTTGCCCTCAAGAGAGACCTGAGGTTAGACCTTCTTGTCAGGAGGATAGTAGAGAGTTAGCCTTGGAGGCAGAGTCCTCTAGGAAGAGGTTGAGACCTGGCACATCCTCGAAGGACGATGCTAACCCTAACCCTAAGAGGTTGATAGAGAGAGAGATGACATGATGAGATAGATATCATGGTCAACCATGTATATGGGTTGACATGCATATTGGTTTTGAGAACCCATGAGAAGAAGGAGCTATGTTTGACCTAGTGTGTTTGGTGACCCGACATTGGAAGGGTCGTGCTTTTTAGGGTGAAGGATAGCTCCTTCATCAAAAAGGATAGTGGTGACCATATAGAAACTTTTATGGGATTTTATGAGCATAAAATAGGCATGCACCTATGTAGGAGAGCACGTCAGAAGTACTGGTAGTAGGTTGAGACCTAGACTAGAAGGGCGTGTTGGATAGCTTATGGGATAAGCATGTGGAGCTTTGGATAACCTTGATCAAACACACGTTTGGATCATACGTTTCACCCATGTTGGTGTATGCATGTATCCTTAAGAGCTTGATCCACCTTCTTAGGGAGAGAACCTCCAGTGGTAAGGTCGGTTGTAGGGTTATCTCTAGAGAGGAAGTAAGACCCGAGCAAGAAGGTTGGGAGCTTAGACTCTGAGACAGGAGGAACCATTAGAAGTTGGGTATGTTTTGACCTAGCATGCATGACCTAAGAGGATGGTTGTGGTTTCTAATTGCATGACCCTTAGAGGCTTGACATACCATGATTGGGTTTAGAGGAACCAAATCCTAGAAAGAGAAAGAGGCTCCTAGAACCAAGGTATAGATGTTTTAGATGCCTACCTTGTAGGTATAGGAAGAAAGTTCCTTAAACTGAAGAGGTATAGTATCAAGTTGTGAGGCCTCGCACCTAGTTGTCTATCATGGTGTAGAACTCTGAGGTGTTGTTCATGTGGTATAAGAGTAGGAAGTATGTGATATACCTTGTACATGTTTGGTTCATGGTTGAAAGGTTGATCATGCAGTTAGGCAGTTGATGCATAAAAGTGAACCTAGGGTTCCTATAGACCAAGAGGGGAAGTAGTAGCACCTAGTGCACATGATGCCCATGAAGATGTTTGAGTTTCTATAGATTCGAGCATGGAACCCCTCATATTTAGAGGAAGAGGAAACCCCTTTGACTAAAGTATATGTTTGATGAACCCCTCACATATAGGTTGGTGACATATGAATGTATGATCTTGGTCTAATGTCGGGGAATAGGAAAAAGTATGACATACCAAGGAGACCTAGCATGGTTTAGTGGGTGGTCTTCTTGTTAGCCATGTGCCTTAGTAGCTTGCTAGGGCTAAGCATGCTCACGATGATGTAAACCCTGGATGTGGGGATGTTTGTGACCTTTGTTTCTATTAAGAGATAGTTTTCTCCCATCCTGGGGAGAGACCCTTCTATAGGATGAGTATTAGCTTTTGGTTTAGGTTTTAGATAACCTAAAGAGGTCTCTCTTAGGAGCTTGAGGAGCTAAATAGAGAGAAGATAATATGAGAATGAACCTATAGACCCATAGATAACCATCTCTAAGGGCATGTGGATGTGTTGCCATGGAGGTAACCTTATGGGGCCAGACCAAGTTACGTAGGTCGCCATGATCCCTATAAGAAGATGTAAGTTTGACCATGAGTGCCTAGAGAGATGATGGAGTTTGGGTAAAGACTCAAGAATGAGATTTGCTATGATGGAATCCTAAGTCAATACAAAAGTTATAAAGGGGTAAGACCGATGGAAGTAGGAGTTGTCTATTTCCTGGATGCACACGACCATAGGGTTGGGAGGTAACAACTACCTTTTCCCAAGGACCATGGGTTAGGAGGTTGGCCACATTCATGAGTTCATGGGGCCTAAGGGGTAAATGTGATAGGCACTCCCTAGATGCATAAGGGTCAGATCACTCCCAAAAGTGTCGGAACCCTAGAGACCTTGAGGTAACGACTAAGGATGGTACATAAAAGAGATATGTTAAGATAAAGAGGTGATGGGAAAAGTCTTCCCATGGGTGGAGACACATAATCGAGATTCTCATGTTGTGGAGACATGTGATGTACGTTTCAACTTAGTTTGGAAAGTTTACTGGCGATGTGTGATGCACTATCTCTGCTCTTGGAATGGGATGAACTTTGTATTTGGATTGTAGCCAAATGTTTATTTCCTCTCGTTATAGGTGGGAGAGATAGGGAAATACACATTCCATACACTAAGGATAAAGATGATACGAGTTGAAACATTGCTTTATGCATGAGGATAGAGATAGTAGTGTACCTTTTGGGCGTTGTATGAATGGTTTTCAAATGCGAAGAGGACTAGTCATCATATGAGGACGTTCCTATCAGGAACATAAGGAATTTATGAGGTATATAAGTTTGAGTTCGATAACTGAGATGGGGAGATCAAAGTTTTCTTGATGTAGATAGACCTAAAATATGAGATGAGATGATAAGTGGAATACATGAAGGTGTATTCCTTCACTGTTACCTAGCACATAAGTATGTAAGGTGGTAATGGATTCTCTAGTTGAGATGCAGCTATCTGCTTAGCTAGTAGAGAGGCTATAAGAGGTGGTTAGGTGACCCCTAAGTTTGTGAGACATATAGGGCCACCCCTCTGTTCCAACTAGACCTGTTGGTTGAGTTAGTAGTGTTGGGTTAGACAGATTGGAGCTTGATGAGATAGAAGGGTGGTTGTAAAAACCTCAGATACACTTCTTAGGAAAGGAAGGTGATGGAAACCATGAATAGAGTTTCTAGGGTTTCTGAGAAGTCACCTTGAGGAATCATGACTAGTAGAGGCTCATGATTTCAAGTATGCCATAGTACTACCAAGATGGTTAAAGTTATAGTAGTACTTTGAATGGCTGAGGTAAAGAGTACATAGAGTTGCATGTGGCTTGCCGCCATGCATGTCAAGAGGTGAAGGACGAACACCAGTAACCCAATGAGTTGCTATAGAGAGTGAAGAGTCCCTGAGAGGGAATGAGAGTGGGTCACCATGGATGTTGTGGTGAGTCTCCCCTAGATAGAGAGAGGTCATGACACAATATGGGTTATGGTAGATCACCTTACTAAGGTGACCCAATCCCTTGCCTAAGAGAGAGCACTGTCAGGGTGACAGATCCAGTTGAACTATATATGAGAGGGAGAGATAGTTCAACTATACCATGATTTGAGTTCAATATCGAAGGCATGACCTCAAGTTCACTTCCATGTGGAGGAAGTAGGTACATGAAGAACTCGACACCAGTTTAAAGTTTAGCACAGTTTATCACCCCTAACAGATAGAGTATGATCCAGACTAGAGGGTCTGATGAGAGCATGTGTGCTCGTTCAAGGTGATACATGGGGACGGTTCTTGTCCTATGAGAGTTTATGATGATAGCCACCCTATCCAGTATCGGGATGTAAGAAGCTCTGTAAGGGAGGCCATGTCAGTCATCGCTTCATTAGGATGATGTTGATGTAAGTACCTTGTGAAGGTTAGAGAGACCACAGTGTGTGCAGATGAAGTCGCTTTGATCGTGCGATGGTTGAGAGAGCCCAGGGGCAACATGAGTCATGAGCTGATGCGAAGCAGACTGACATGCAGTTCACTATGGGAGAATATGTATTATGAATATCCGATCCCTCTGAGCTATGGCTGAGAAAGTTGAGTCCCCGATACATAGATACATTAGAGATGGATTGGTGGAGTTTCTTCTGTTTAGCCTTACCCCTCAGGATAATGTGATGTATGATGTGTTCCATGAGTCCGATCAAGAGCACCATGGGAGGTACTTGAGCCATGTGTTGAGCCATGAACCTATTAAGCTTCGAAAGAGAGGCTGAAATGTCCTGAGTCACTAACGAGGGTACGAGATACCAAGGAGAGAGAGAACTCAGATGTAATAATATAAGATGATGAAGGTTCTTTGGAATCATCAAGGAGAGGGTGAAGCCACATGGGAGCCATGATGGATATAAGAAAGTTTTAACCTATTTGTTTGTATGCTTGGTGGAATTTTGAGGGAAAAATTCCTATAAGAGGGGAAGGATGTTACAACCCCAATTTTTGGATTCTTTTGGGGAGAAATGCAATTTCTCCTATTAAAGTCATATGAACAAATAATGATGTGATTTGTTTTGGAATTTATGAATTTCTTGTACAATAGCCTTGTTGGTTTCTTAGTGGGCTTTATTGGTTGTTGGACCCAACAACAAGAAAAAGAAAAAGGAAATTCAAATGATAAATGAATAAATAAGAAAAGGAGAAAAGAGAGAGGTAGAAACCACTAGAAGGCAAGGGAATATCCTCCATGAGGGGATTTCATGCCTTTAGGGTTCCTTGAGGTCCAAGGAGTCCAAAATAGCAAGATAATGGTTTAAGAAAGAGAAAATAACCATTAACTAAGGTTTATTAAAGAATAACTTGCCTTTGAAGAAAAATCCCTTTTCCTTTGGAACTTGGGACTCATTTTTGTCATGTGAGTAGATATAGGCAAGAGAAAGAAACCCTCAAAATTTGGTTGCAAAACAATGCACAGTTTCCAAGATATGAAATTTTGAAATTATCCTAAAGTGAAAGCATTAATCACATAAGATAATGTGTCACAGTGACATTGGGAATTTAATCCCAATTTTCCCAATTTTTGGATTAAGTGTGACCATTGGATCGGTGATCCAATGGTTGGGAATAAGTCCTAGTCTTGCGGGGACTTCTTGCGTAGAGTCCACCTGCGAGATCCTTGATCAGATGTTTTCTTGAAGAGGAGAGATTGTTTCATAGCGAGAAGAACTCCTTTGTCTTCGGGAGAGGATTCTGATGCAAACCGACCCTACATGTGGGTGGTTTGGTTACCGATTGGGAGAGTCCCCAATACAATAGGACAACTCCTTTGACCCTATATAAGGGAGGGCTCATGAGGGCACCGACATCACAACTCTCAACCCTAGAGCTTTCAGGGTGCGACGAGGAGTGTTTTGGTGAGTTCAATTTAAGAATCCATCCCGACCTACCCCCTCATCTTCCAGTTGACCTCGCCGGAGATCCAACAACCTTTTGGAGGTGAAGGCACGACGTGAACGGAAAATTGAGTAGGCAGTTGAGTACGATTGGAGGCGGCGAAGCTTCCTGGCCTCCTAGTTTGCTCGCTAGTGGACGGGATCTCAGAGTCAACCACCGGGTTGACCGTGGGCTCGCTACTTGCTTTGGCATGAGGAAGAAGAAGACCACCTAGTTATTTACCAAAAGGCCCTCCCACGCCTTCAGTTCAGGTAAGGGCAATGTTTTCCTTTGGTGATTTTGATCACTGGTGAGGCACGTGCCTAAGGACCGTTGGATCCCGTGTGGTCCAGTGGACCACGGATCAAGCGGCTTACATTTTTCTAAAAATAATAGATAATCTAGAAAAGTGCTTTTCCTTGCAAAATTCATAGAAATTTCTTTGGAGCTCTGATGGATAAACTTAATCTATGAAATTTGATCAAACAAATATGAGGAAGCTGATAAAAATAGTTTTAGTACTTGATTTCGTTCCTAATTGCAAAAGTATATTAAGATGATAAAAAGTACATTAAACTTAGGTTAGAAACCATAATTGAGATTAATGATTGATTCTATGATGCTTAATGGGTTAATTCGAGTAATAATGACCTATTGAATGATAATGGTAGATTAGAATCTGATCTAGATGAGAAATTGCATGTTTTAGGGTTTTAAACCAAGAATATATGATAATGTATCTAGAAACCCTAATTTAGGGTAAATGAAGAGATGATTGTGTTTAATTCAAAATATATGGAAATATGTTGATAAATGTTGATCCTAAGCCTGTTAGGAGAGATAGGATATGATGATTAGGGTTTATGAGTAAGTTTGCTTATTTAGGGTTTGTAGTGATAAAAGTGATAGATAAACCCTAATTGCAAGTGAAACCCTAAAAAGAAGTAGAAACCCTAAGGAGCAAGTTAGATTGGATAGATCTTGATAACATGAGTAGTAAAAGGAAAACTGTATGCTTATTTAAGGATCTTGTTGTGTGCTTGCTTGCTTGCTTGGATTTCCTACTTGCCCGGAATATTTCTATCTCAAATCAACAAAATAGGTATGTGGTTATTTATGAATAATCGATCTAGTTTCATGAAGTTTTCTCAAATGTTTGATTGATTGGATGCAACTTAAAATGTTGAGTGTTTTATTTATGCAATCCTATAAAGTCACTATGATTATCACAATTAAGTATATATGTGTATTCTCGAACCTTCATGCCACCCTGATGTATGATGCATGACCAGGCCCCAGAGGGAAGGTCTAATTGGTCAAGCCCCAGAGGGAAGACCATTGGGCACCATGAGAGGTGACCCCAGGCCGCAAGCTCAGGATGGATAAGGTGGCCTTATGTTCCTTGCAAGGACAAAACCCTAAGAGTGGGTAATCTAGGGTTTAGGGAAAAAGCGGTTGAGAATGTCACATTGAAAATGTAATTTGGCTTGTTAATCAACTATTTGATATGTATAGGTTGTTAGAGCCTAATTGTGATGTTTTGTTTGTCTCCACATACTAGTATAGCAATATACTGACCAACGTTTTGATTGTCGGCGTTTTAGGTATAATCATTGAAAAGAACAAACAGTAAATTGAAACATTGTGAAGATACGAATAATCAGTCAATAAGGATTAGATAGATAGACTCCATCTGTGGATAGAAGTCCTAGATCCTATTTTGAAAAGGTATGCAAAATTTTTATTTTATATTATCTTTCCAGTATAGTTTTAGTAGAATTTAATAGTTATTTTTTATTAAATGTTAAACCATGGATCCTGAGTTATTAGGATAGTGGCTCTGACCTTTTAGTCTCCCTTAATTGGGGGTTACTGGGAGGCGGGGTCGTTACATCATGGATATTCTTTTGGACTCTTTTCTTATGCTTGAGAATGATAGACTTTATTTGGTGATATGTACTTCTTTTCCCACCATGGTAGTGGATGTTCTTTATGGAACATTCTGTGATGGATATTTGGATGGATGTTCTTTATGGAACATTCTGTGATGGATATTTGGATGGATGTTCTCATCCTGCTTATTATCTTATTCTCTTCTTCTCTTGTTTATTATTTTGTTATGCATCATGTGGTGACTGCTAGTATAATGTATATGTGTTTTTATGTGGATGTTAAAATTCCCACATATGAATGCAGATGTTAAAATTCCTACATATGAAAATATTTTGGGCATATGTGTATTTCCTACTTAGAGAAGATGTATATCATTTCCTACTCACTTCACATTAGAGTAGATGTGTATCATTTCCCACTCACGCCACATTTATGGTAGATGTGTTATTTCCTACCTACATATTTATATTATCTAGTTTTGTCACAGGTTTAACACCTGGATATCTTGTTCATATGCTTTATTACTTCATTCTTATTTTTTGATTCATATTATTTTATGCCCCTTTGGGTAATACTTTCTCTTTCATGGGAAGCCTTACATACTTTGATGTCCTTTAATTCACATATTGCTCAATTTTCTTTTTAGTATGCACATACCAGCCTTTGCTGATGTCATCTATTTTCTCTTCTTGTTGGGTTATGCTTTCAACCCTAGGCAGAGGACAATGAGGACATCGAATGATGATGTGGATATAGCTTAAGGATTTAAATCTTGGGGACAATCTTGATATGGTTTAGATTTCCCTCTA
This sequence comes from Alisma plantago-aquatica, assembly GCA_963693085.1. Lineage (NCBI taxonomy): Eukaryota > Viridiplantae > Streptophyta > Magnoliopsida > Alismatales > Alismataceae > Alisma > Alisma plantago-aquatica. Next base: position 1,410,739,819 of record OY856411.1, read on the forward strand.
CTTAGATCCTTATGTTGTAGCTTTTATGTAAACACTTTTGAGAGATGTTTATGATGACCTTTTGTAAACTTGTTGAAAGTTGAATATAGTCATTATTTTTATTCCGCTACTACACTTTGGTTGTTTTGAATACCATTTATTGAAACTTGAAAATTGTACACCTATCCATCACACCTTTGAGTGTGTTTGGAATGGATTTTTTTTCTTCAAATTTTTAGTAGGGAGGTGATCCCCTCTCGGGTCCCACTTCCTTACAACATGGTATCAGAGCCCATAGTAGTCAGGATCTTACTATTTCAACTTTGTCTCCCTTATTAGAACCCTTGACTTTGATAGTCACCCTTTTGGTGAGATGTTTCCTTAGAATTTGCCTAAGTAGATCATGAGATGGTGAAAGGTTGATGTTTAGTGAACCCCAATGTGATGAGGTTAGATGATCTTACCTAACCACATTGTATCTCTTGATGCCATACTGTTTGATTTGAGGATGCAATTAGGTTATGAGGAGAGAGTAGTGTGAGGAGGTCTTGTTATGGATAAATTATGACTTGGTGTCCACATGGATTTTGAGTTCATCTTTTTTTTATATCGCATGGTTTTAAAAAAAAATATATATTTTCAATTATACTACTATATGTACAATTTTTTTTGGATTTTATCGAAGTTTTTTTTGAACTAGGTCACAATGAAGAATATTCTGAACTATGGATAGTGAACCCCTAGAAGTAGTTGGAATAGAATCCTAACCCTAGTTTTGTATATGAAGAAGTGACTAGAGATATGTGTGATGATATAAAGGTGTAGTTGGCCTACCCTATGACTTTTGGATGTTTATGTAGGGTTCTTAGGTTACAGACATAAGTGACCTAAAACTCAACCCTAGATGGTATCGACTTATTAGTTGGATACATGAACAACATAAATCTCTAAACCATTTCACAACTAAAAGGTATGTGGCTAATCCTAAATGTTGTTTTAGTTTGACTTGTAGGTTGAACCTTTTCAGGGGTGGAGATTAATTGGTTGTTGATGTTTGGATCAATAGATTTTGAGGACGAAATCCTTTTTAGGGGTGGAGTGTTGTAACATACTAGATCTTGGATCCTACCTTAGAACTTTGAACTTTTGGTCTTAGCCAAACAAGGTTGAAGGTTAGACCTAAATAGACATTTAGTATGATCCTAATGAGCTAACACATGAATGTATCACCCTAATGTAGCCTAATGTTTTCACATTAGTCTTAGGTTAATAATGGATACATAAAATATGCCACATAACTCATTTTGGTGGTAATATGAAGATAATGAACTTAATTGGATGAATAATTTAGATAATTGGACTTTAATGGGCCTTATGGCATATCTCATAAAAGTCTCAAAAGTGGAAACAAACTTCAAAATCATAATATTCATATCAAAATTAGAGCCTACAGGTCAAATTTTATCTAGTTTGGACAACCTTGAAATATTAGGATAAGTTTAGGAGAGAGAAAATAAGTAAAAGGCATAAGTAATGAATAATGTGATTATTTAACTTCAAAATATGGAAATAATGGAGAATTCACATTCAACACATCAAATATAACTTGTGGATCAAGTTTCACCAAATTTGGATGTTGTTTGTGCAAGTTATGCAATTTTAGGTACATTCTGGACTTTTCTGCAATTTACCCAATTGGGAGGTTTCCTTTACAAATTGTCACATGCATTATTATACTTATATATCCCCTTACCATTCTCAAGTTTTTGAACAATGGGGCACCTAGTTGCACTTGGTTTGAAGGTGTTTCTCTCCAAGGGTATTTTAGGGAATACCCTCTTTATTAATGAGCTTATCTTTAGAAGCTATCAACCAATGGGGTTATTTCTTTGATTGGAGGTCGGTGGGGATGGCCTAGAAGTCTCCATGAACCAAAATTTGATATTCAAGAAGCCTCTATGATCTGTCCTCTTACATAGCCATGAAATCCCTAGGCTAAGGACACATGGAAAGATCCATGGACACCTCATGCTTGACTTCTTCCTTATCCATAAAGGTTGCATGTCCATGGGAACCCTTAGCATTGGACACATGGAAAGTAACTTGAAACCTCATGACTGACTTCTTCCTTATCCATAAAGGCTTTCATGACCATGGGCACCCTTATACATGGACACATGGAAAGTCCCATAGACACCTCATGCTTGATCTCTTTCTTTATAAAGCCATATGTACCCCTTCCCACCTCCCAATTTGAAAACTCTAGCTCTCCTTTTCTTCCATCTTAAAGCATAATTACTACTTTGTTTGGCCATGAAGGTTTTGTCCCAAAGTTAAAAGAGGGTGCTACCTTGGTGAAGAAGGCTCCTAGGCTTCCAAATTTGCTCAGTTTAGGGTTTCTAAAGCTCCTCCTTGGTGATTTTGACCAAAATTAGTAAGTTTCCTCCTTTCCTTCCCTATTTTCATGTTGTTCGTCTTCCTTGCACCTTCTTCTAGGTCATAACCATGGCCTTCCATGGTTAAACCCCACCTAGAGCCCTTAAACATCCCATCTCCATGTTCTTTTGTTAGGCTTTTTCACCTCTAAAGTGGAGAAGGTGCTTTTTACTCGAGATAGGAGCTTTGTTGAAGATACTAGCCTATCTAGCTAGGGAAACTTACTACTTGGACCTATCCACCTTCCCTAGAGGTTCTTTTGAGACCTATACTTGGATCTAGAAGTGACCTTGGACTATTAGATTTTGAAGTTAAGGTATGTTCACAGACTCGATTATTCATAATGAGCAATTTCTCTCTCTTATTGTATGTTTGCAAACCCGATTATTCATATTGAGCAATTGATCTTTTTCACTCTCTTATGGTATTCTTGCAAGCCCTATTATTCTTTTGAGTAATTAACCTATGTTTATTCATTCTCTTCATCCTTTGGACAATAACCTACACTCTGTTCTTTTCTTTTGGAAATCATGGTTCATGTGAACTACTTTACTTTGTTATTGATATTGTGATCATGGATATTCTTTTGGACTCTTTTCTTATGCTTGATCATGATGGACTTTATTTGGTGATATGTGCTTCTTTTCCCACCATGGTAGTGGATGTTATTTATGGCACGTTATTTGATGGATATTTGGATGGATGTTCTCATCCTGCTCATTCTCTTATTCTCTTTTACTCTTGTTTATTCTTTTGATATGCATCATGTGGTGACTGCTAGTATAATGTACATGTGTTTTTTTGTGGATGTTAAAATTCCCACATATGAATGCAGATCTTAAAATTCCTGCATATGAAAATATTTTGGGCAGATGTGTATTTCCTGTTGAGAGCACATGTGTATCATTTCCTACTCACTCCACATTTAGAGCAGATGTGTATTATTTCCTACTCACCCCACATTTGTGTTATATGTGTTATTTTCTACCTACATGTTTATATTATATAGTTTTATCACAGGTGTAACACATGGATGCCTTGTTTATATGCTTTATTGCTTCATTGTTATTTTGTGATTCATATTCTTTTATGCCCCTTTGGATAATACTTTCTCTTTCATGGGAAGCCTTTTATACTTTGGTGTCCTTTAATTCATATATTGCTCAATTTTCTTTTTCATATAAACATACCAACCTTTGCTGATGTCATCTATTTTCTCTTCTTGCTAGGGTATGCTTCCAACCCTAGGTGGATGACAATGAGGACATGGCATGATGATGTGGATATAGCTTAAGGAGTTAAATCTTGGAGAAAATCTTGATATGGTTTAGATTATTCTAGAATAAGGAAAATGGCTAATGGGCTAATAAACAAAGGGCCATAACACAATAATAAGAGAAAAATAAGAGAAAAAATCTAGGAAAAAATATATATACTAATACTCCCCCTCAAACTGGAGCATAGATGTCAATCATGCCCAGCTTGGATGTCAGAGAAGTGAATCTGGTGTTTGAAAGAATTTTGGTGAAAATATCAAGAACTTGATCCACAGTAGGTGTATGAGGAGTAGAAATCTAACCAGATAAGATAGCTTCCTAAATGAAATGATAATCAACTTCAATGTGTTTGGTGTGTTCATAAAAGGTGGGGATGCTGACAATAAAGATAGCAACTTTGTTGTCATAATGTACTGGAATAGATGGAGCAATAGAAATACCAAACTCTCATAGGAGACTGCGTACCCAGAAAAGTTCACAGGTGGTGTGAGTCGTAGCTCTATATTCTACTTCAGCACTGGAGTGAGCAACTGGAGTTTGTTTCTTTCTCTACCAAGCGACCAAGTTACCACCTACAAAGATGCAATATCCAGAGGTGGATCTATAATAGGTCCTGCTTCCAGCATAGATAGAATTAGAATATCCAGTAAGGTTACAGTGCCCATGTTTTCTGTAAAGTATTCCTTTTTATGGAGAACTTTTCAGGTATTTTAAGATATGACATACACCATCCCAATGGCATTGGTGGGGCTTATCCATATATCTACTAACCATGCCAACAACAGAGGTGATGCCATCCCTAGTTACAGTAAGGTAGATGAGTTTCCCAACCATTCTATGATACTGATGATGGTTAGGATAAGGAGGAGAAGTATCGTCATCCTAGTTAGTGCTGGGATCCAAGGGTGTACTAGTTGGTTTAGCCCCAAGCATTCCTGTCTCAGATAGGAGATCTAAAACATACTTGTGATGTGACAAATAGAGACCAGAAGAGGAACAAGAGACCTCAATGCCCAAAAAGTACCTCAGTTTGCACAAATCTATTATTATAAAGTGTGTCTCCATGTATGTCTTAGTAGCTTGGATACCTGCTGAGTCACTCCCAAATAGGATAATGTCATCAACCTAGGCAATGAGAACCACAAGGTTAGATGTAGAGTTTTTAACAAACACAAAGTGGTCAGCTTGAGAGCGGTGAAAGTCAATTTTTTGAAGAATAGAGCTGAGTTTATTAAACCAGGCTCGAGGACTTTGCTTCAGACCGTAAATCGCTTTGCTAAGGAGACATACTTTTGAAGACTCCCCCTGAGTCACAAATCTAGGAGGTTTCTCCATGTAAACCTATTCATGTAGGTTCCCATATAGTAAAGCATTTTTAACATCTTGTTGAAATAAGGGTCAGTCAGAGTTTACAACTATAGAAATAAGGATACGAACAAAATTAAGCCAAGCCACATGAGAGAATGTTTCAAAGTAATCAACTCCATAAGTTTGAATGTAGTACCAAGCGAGCTTTAAGTCACTTAATAGTACCATTAGGTTGATATTTGATTATGAAAATCCATCTGCAACCAACTAGGGAGCAACCCGGGGGTGCATCAACCAAATCCCAAGTATGTCTGTCAGTGAGTGCTTGCAACTCAGTCTCCATGGCTTGACGCCATGCAGGATGCTGAATAGCTTGGGTATAATTTTTAGGGATAATAACATCACTTAGGGAAGAAGTGAAGCTTGCAAAATTAGTATCGAGGTTAGTAGTAGTGTAGAAATTCCCAATGGAAAGTTGGGTGCAAGACTGAGTACCTTTGTGCAAAGTAATATCTACATCCAAGTCAAAAAATACCTGAGAGGTGGATGGAGTTGTAGATGAGGATGGAAGAAGTGATTGTACCACAGAGGAAGTAAGAGCCTTAGGAACAATATCAACGACAATTTAGGATCAATATGTAAAGGTAAAGGGGATTCTAATATTAAGTCAGAAGTCAGAGCTAAGCTAGTAGAAGAATAAAATGACATATGTTAAAAAAGGACAACATCACCTGAGACCATATATTTCTTAGAAATAGGATCAAAATAGCAGTACCTTTTTTGCGTCATAGAGTACCCCATAAAAATATATTTCATGGCACAAGGATCTAGTTTGGTAAGGCCAAGATGGAGATTTTTCACAAAGCACGTACTCCCAAAGATACGAGGAGGCACGGTGAACAAGGGAGCCTCAGGATATAGAATCTAAAAGGGTACTTGATTGCCAAGAATAGAGGAAGGCATGCGGTTAATCAGATAGCATGCAGTGGAAACAACTTCTGGCCAAAAAATTTGAGGAACATGAAAATGAAATAAAAGAGTATGCACGACTTCAAGAAAATGGCAATTCTTTCATTCATCCACACCATTATGCAGAGGTGTATATGTATAGGAGGTTTGGTGAATAGTACCCATTTTGGTACAAAACATATTGAAAGATCTTTGCATAAAGTCAAGAGCATTATCAGTCTGAAAGATTGTTATAGGTGTATCAAACTGGTCACATATCTCAACAAAGAATGATGTGATAATATCAAGTATATGAGATTAATATCATAGTAAAATAACTAGGTAGTTCTAGTAAAATCATTAATAAATCTCATGAAGTACCGAAATAAAAAAAAAAACTCGCAACTGAGAATGGTCCCCAAATATCAACATGCACAATATCAAAAGGATGTTTTGAACTAATACAATTTTTCTTAGAAAAAGTAGATTGAGTTTGTTTCCCTAACTGACATATTTCACAATGAAAAATGGAATAAAAATGTCAAGTACTAATTTTTTCAATTTTGCCAGTGAAGGATGTCTGAGGTGATAGTGCCACTGGATGCCCGTCACAAAAGTAGTCAGGTAAGCCATCATCTTTGGTGCATCCAAATAGTAAAGTCCATCTGGTCCCTCATGGCTCGAATCAATGTTCATCTTTATGGCCAAATCTTGAATGATAACACCATTTGGATCAAAGGTAATTGAGCATCGTAGGCTCTTAATAGTTGGACTCATAGAAAACGTGTTTATAGGAAATTTAGAAACATAAAGAGCAGAGTGTAAAACAAGATGACCAGAAGTATAAATATTTTCAATCCTTGAAATATATGTTTGAGAACCATCTGGTATAGTGACTGGTTGAATAGAATTAGTTCTATGCAAGATAGAAAATAAAGATGGATTGACAATAATATGAGAAGTGGAACCAGAGTCAACAACCAATGTATTTTTACTAGATTGTGCTAGGAGAGAAGATTGTGTTAGAAGAGTAGAAATGCCAGCAGTAGAGGAGGCATGACGATCCTGAAGTAGCTTCTCAATTTTAGACCAGAACCGATCAATAGACGGTGGAGCAGTGGTAGAGGTAGCAATGTTAGGTTGCTCTGAATAAACCTGGTTTTCCCAAGTAGGTTTGTCATGTTTGATCTAGCAGCGGTCCTCAATATGATTATTACGCTTTCGAAAGTTGCAGTAATGAGATTCATCAGAGCCATAGAGGTTTGAACCACGTCCAACACCAAAATTGGAGCGACCGCATCCACAGCCTCGGCCACGGCCTCATTCACAAAAGGAGTCCCCAGAATAGACAACTAGAGCAGCACTATCAGATAGATCAGGAATTGCCTGAGAGGCAAAAGGAAAGCGTTGTTCACATTTCATAACATCACGTAAGGTAGGCAACTGATCACTGCAAAGAATTTGGTGAACTATACCCACAAATGATGGTGGTAAGCCGGCAAGAAACTAAACAAGTTGCAGTTCATTCCGTTGTCGGTGGGCTTCCTTAATATCAGAAGATATAGGAAGATAAACATCAAACTCATTCCAGAGGGCACAACATTTATTGTAATAATCTTCAACTAAATCCACAGTATAGTATTCCTTATTGGCCAATTGTTTGAAAAGGTCAAACACCTTTTTGGTATTTTGTTGATGAGAATATACGTGAGAGATTAACCCACATATCCTTGGTTGTGTGTAGGCGCATGAGTGTTTGGAAGATTTGGAGTCCACACTATTGACCATCTAGGTCATAAGGCCAGAGTCATCCTTAGACCATAGGTCATAAGCCTATTTAGTCTTGTCATCATCAGTAGCATCTGAAATGTCCGGTCTTTTAGTAGACATATGGGAACAACATCCTTAAGACTTGACATAAAGAGCAAAAGATTTTGCCCAGAGGTGATAGTTAGAACCATCCAACTTTGCAGCCGTCACACAAAGGTTGCACAGAGGATTAGAGGACACCATAGGTGATATAGAAAACAACAAGTCATAGTAGACAGTAGATAGATCAGCAAGCATGTAGCAGAGGCAAGCACACAACAGTCCAGCAGTAGAAACCCACATGGGCAGATCTAAGAGAACTCATAGGTAGACATAAGATAGTAGAAGGAGATCTGACACATCATATCTTAAAACCCATGTAGGGGCAGTACTAGATATAGAAAACCTACGCCAACATGGAGGAAAGCTTACCCTACCATGAGGTGTAGGTATAAGAGAAACAAAATCCAATTATGCCTTCAACAAGCTATGATTGGAAGATTACCGAATGATGTCCCGAGAGGAATGGAGGAAGAGTGGAGGATAAAGAAGGAAAGTGGTGAGTTGGTTGCAGTGATGTAATTACAAGGTGGTGGGTAAGATGTTGTTATAGGGAGGTGGCGATGGATCTCGGCGATGTGATGGGGAGGGTGATGAGGAGTGGTTGTTTGGTTGTTGGGTGCGGTGGATGGCAGGTAGTTGGGTTGGATGGTGTCAGCTATGTTGCGGTACAGTGGTGGATCTGGATGGGTGTGTAGGGGCAATCAGTGGAAGTGGTGGATCAGGCGACTGTCAGGTGATTAGCTGGAGGGGTGGTCAGTGATGGCGGGTGGTGGCGGTTGCGTGCACATCAGGTAGAAGAAGGTGAATGGTGATGGTGGTGTGTGGGTGATGGTGATGCGGTGATCGAGGTGGGGAGTGGTGTGACTATTAGGTGACCGCTGCGTGAGTAGTGGCAAGTGTGGAGGAATGTTGCAGGTTGTTCGGGTGGTTGGGGTTGCAGTTTGGTCAGCCACTAGAGCAAGGTGGTGGATGATGTGAGTGGGAGACACATGCGTAGGGTGGCGATGGCAGGTTGTGCGGCTGGTGGGATGGGGTCTTATAACAAGTAGGGGTGAGGGCGGGATGAGTAGGTGGTTGTCTTTGGGTAGGTTGTGGGTGGCGGGTTGTGCAGTGGGCTCGGGGCACAGGTGTTGATAGGAGTGGGATGGATGCGTGAGATGGATCCAACGATAGGTGTTGTCGGGTGGGTGAAGGAAGAGATTGATGGAGGCAAGTGGGCATGCAGTGGCAGGAGAGGAAGACACAATGTAGTTTGGTGGTGGTAGAAGAAGAAGAGGAGGAGGGAGAAAGGAAAGGTGACAGCTAGGGTTTAAGGTGGCATGGGTTAGGGTTGAGATGGGAGGGTCTCAAGATAGATCATGCTCTGATACCATCTAAAATATGAAATATATTTGTATTAGTTGATCAAAATAAGTACAAGAGACTCTCTCATATAGGATTTTAGAGAGTAGGAATATTCTAGAATAAGATTATCCTAGAATAAAGAAAAAAGCTAATGGGCTAACAAATAAAGGCCCATAACACAATAATATGAGAAAAATAAGAAAAATAAAGCCAAGAAAAATGTATACTAATAACAATAAAGCGAAATATAATCATTGTTTTCAATGAACATGCATTGGTTATGTAGTCTTAGGTTGATATTTCCATGTTCTCCTCTCCTTTAAGGTTTAAAAAAAACATATCAATAGACTAAATGTATCTTCTAATTCAGCAATTCTCCCTAAAGAATTTTTTTATATAAAATGTCAATGACCGATTCAATATTGTTTGGTAGTGGTATGCAACTAATGAAGTATGTGCCATGCATGTGAAGAGGTGTTTATCAAAGTTAATTTATCCACTATATTTATACATTTCATGTTCCACAAAGAAATTCACTTAGTCATTTTCTCTATGATGAGCTTCCAGGCTTGAGTTGGTAGTTTGTAGTGACCATGGTAGTCCTAGATATATTAGTGGAACATATTCAAGTTTACATCATATCTAGAAAATATTTTCTCATATTATTGTTGGTAATGTGAAATTAACCAATGTATACTTGTGAAATTTATTTTAAAATTTACTATATTAAAAATATCCTTAATGTATGAAGAGTTAGACTATATTATTATCATTTGGTTTGAAAAAGATAATAGTGTCCTTGATTATTGTATTTTGTACAATCATAAAGATTGTCAATCGTTGTTAGCAGTCTTATCTTTACCTGTGATCTAATATTTATGTGAAATACACAATGAAATAGGGAGATAATAAGTCTCATTGTCTAAGTTCATTTGTGCCTTTAAAGTAGTAAGAAGGTTATCCATTTACAACAACTGAGGAGTGGCCCAAACTAATACACTTTAATATCCAATGTATTCATTTTTCTAGGAATTGATACCCCCTTAGCATAAGAACAAGAAGTCCCAATTGATGTGCCAAATGTGTTCTCAAAGTCAAGTTTGAGTGTAAGCATGCGTTCTCAAAGTCAAGTTTGAGTGTAAGCATGCGTTCTCTTTTTTGTTGGCATGTGTGAAGTATATCATAAGCCACAACGTAAGCATATTTGATATGCCTTCCCTTTATAAAGAAGTAGGTTCAACACTAATAATATGGCATGAATGCCATTTTATTCTAGAGATAAAAACGTTATATATGATCTTGTATGAGTTGTTTCTTAGTCTAGTATAAATTAGTTTACTTTTTGGGTTGTCATTTTTTTAATGAAAGCAATGTGAGCTCGATAAATGATAATGGAATTCAAATTGGATACCTCTTCCACATATATAGCTTTAAAGACCGTGAGAAGAAGATCATGTATAGTGTCCTAGTTATGAAGATACAAGAAAATATGAAATCCATCCAAAAACCTAGTGATTTATAAACACTAAAACTAAAAATAACATTTTTATCTCCACCAAAGAGAAAGGTTGTGTGAGAAGGTTAGGTTTTTGAAAAAAAATGACAAAGGTTGTTCTCAAAATAGGAACTTTATAGAAAAGGTTAACTTGTGATTTAATAGGTTTTTAAAATGGTTTGTTATATGAGTTATAATTTTAACTCTATTTTAGGGAATAATGTGGTCATAGATTAGTGTGTATATGCTTGTATTTATCTTTTAAGTATCACCAATAGTGTATTTTTTTATTATTTTAGGTGTCATTGTCTTAGATGCTTTTACTTTTTCTTTGTTTCCATGTGATCTCTTACTCCACCAAAAGTTTTTATATTTGTTTTTTTATCTTATGTTCTACTTATAGTGCATTTAGATTATCTTTTATTTCCTAGCTACAAGTGTCTTTTTGTACTCCTCTACCCTCTTATGTATGTTTTTAAATGTAGTCTTACTCTAGAATCTACATTTTTATATAGAGTTCCTAAATTAAAAAAATGTGTTATGGATGGTACTTTAATTTTCCTTAATGTTCAACTAATCCTCCTGGTGATGCTATTCGGAATTATTTATCCTGAAGCACAGCCGACCTCTGTGCGATAAAATGGAGCTCCAAGACTTGGAAAAGGAGTAGACTCCCCTGGGTTCAGCTCGACGCAAGCCTTACGGGTCTCCTGGGTCATCAAAAAATGTTCAACAAATATAATAATACTTACTTCTATTGACTATGATATCCCCAAAATTGTTCACTTTTGTAAGCTTTTGATCCCTAGAAAATGTATTGATTATTTGGAATGATGCACATATAATTTTTTATATCTGAGAACCTATAAGAGAAGAACAATGTGGATGTTGGTCTGACCACCAAGATGCACCACGAAGAGCCTCTAGACCATGTGTATCTAGAGTTGCTTATATTTTTTCAATAAGACTTGCATCAAAATTAAAGTTGTTGAATTGATCCATTTTGACGTGATGGTGTTGATTTGTGTCATTTGTGTGTGACCTTTTATAGAAAAATTTGGTGCATTTAGAATCACCACCGATGACCAAGGCTTGATTTTATATAAATCAAGTACATTGTGTAGTTCAATGAAGTATTCTTCTTTATTGTTTTCAAGATCCTCATATTCACCAGTGAAGTACCATTAGAAGTCTTCAAAATCTATGATCGATTGAAGAGTTTTCTTATTATTTCTTATTGTGTGATGTAAGTTGTTTAGACTTCTATCTTTCCACCCCAAAGGTATGCCCTCAATGAGGCCATTAGATGGTCTATGTATCAATTGGTTTATTTGATTGCCCTATATAAATCAAAATTGTAGTACATTATGATGTAGAATTGTTTCATGAATCATAATAAGTTGAATCTTATGAGCTCTAATATACTTTCTTATTGATTTTTTCTACTATTATAGACTACATCACAAGAATCCACATAAAAAATGACATTTAAAAACCTATTTCAATGATCATGCTTATAATCCTAGAGAAATATAATCAACCAAACTTGGGCATATTTAGACGATCTAAAGAAATATATTTTAGTATTTAATTTGATCAACCCTATTCTGACTTTATTTTTCACAAGGCTTGATTTGATTAAGATCATCATTTAAAGATAAATGGATTTGTTTTTTCCAAGAAATATGTTAATGAAGTCCTATCAGGCCAAGACATATAACTTTTATTGGATATAAGGCAAGTTGTGTATTGTGGTCCAAGGTATTTTCATAAATAAGATCCATAAGTGTATTGTGTATGTCACTCATTTGTCTCTTAACTACATTTTTCAGTATTTGATTCAACTTTTCCTTGAAGCAAAGTTTTCCCTACTCTATCATCATGTTTTATATTTGTTTTTGCATCAAGCGACACCCATATTTCTAAGTTACTCTTATCTATGTCTTGGTTCAAGGTTTCAATATGTGGGTTAGATTCTTCCTTAGGTATATTCATGTGTCTAGGGGAATCATGTATCTGTTTTTTTCTATAGGTTTTGGGTGTACTAAAAAATGTTTGATTGTGGAGTCAAGCATGGTCTCTTAGAGTTGAGGTGGGAAATTGTATCCTTTTCAACCCAGACATATCCATGGTTCAAAACACTACAGTCTTGGTTTGCATGGAATTTTCTATCTTTGGGTATCTTTGTGAAGGGTTCATACCAGTGGTTATTTCCCTTATAGGTTATCCAATCTATTGGGTGATCAAGAATTTATGCAACTAAAGTGGCCATTTTGGTAGATTCGTTGGAAGTTATACAAACATTGTATATGTATTGGATAGATCTAATCCTAACTTTGGGTGGAATGTTTGTGTAATGAGTGATCCCAATTTAACTAAAGTATATCTTATAGTTATATGGTTGAAAGTACTTAGGAGGTATATACTAAGTTTTAGCCCCTACATATGTTGTAATTGATTGGAAAACCACATAATCCCAAATATGTTCTTGTAAACCAGTTGTAGCCATCCATCTGATACCACCTTATGTGCCATCAATGCCCCCTTGTCTTGGGCTCCATTTTGTGATCTGGTCTAAGATAAAGCCAGCTTCACTAGTGATAGTAATGAAAAGTACCACTAGATGGTTGATGGGTGTAGTACTCTCAATAAATTTTAGAATAATTCGTGTTTGTTAAAAAAATGTTTTGGTAATGGATATACATAGATTTACACATGCATAAATATTTTGAAGAATCTTCAACATAGTCAGAGTTGAATTTTCATAAGTTCGAGAACTAGTGTTTAGTTTGATAAAAAAATACTTTTGTTGTTCATGATTAATGTAGAAAACAAGTGAAATTTCCATTTTTGTCTTTAGTATATAAACCTTATTAGATATGGGGATTATGATGAAATTTGTATAAACTAACGATCACATTGTATTAGTGACTTGTATTGAGATATCAGGTGATTCACAACCATATATGTATGTATGCTAACTTGATGATCTTATTTATTATCAATGTAGTTGGAAAGACTATTCAATGAAAAAATTTATTAAAGAAAAGAAGCATCAAAGTGGTAAGTCTTTGTTTTATATTTTTCTTCAAATCCATATTATTATTCTAGGTTTACTGAAATTTCCCAACAATTTTTATTCATAAGGAATATTTATTTCCTTTATTGATCTTTTGTAGGGTAAATTCTATCAATGCCAAATAGGTATCTTATTGAGAACAGTAAAAGTATGTGGTAGAAAATCACATAAAATTAATAATACATGCAATAATTGGTTTCTACTTATTGTATCTTATGAAACAACCAATTTGAGTCATATTGTTAGTTATTTAACTATCTAGGTATAAATTAGAATAAATATTTAGGAAAGAAAGTGAGTTGCCTCATTTAGAGATATGCATATTTGTAACTCTTTGAAAGTAATCACTTTATATCAATAGATCACCTACCTAGATAGTGGGATGTTTGCATAGCTATCCCCTTGATGAAAATTGGTATTTATCTCCTCATTTGCAATGCCTTCTTGAAGTTTTTGTAGGAATAAATTCAGTACTAGGGAGGTGATTTGATCAATTGGGATGGCTATTAATGGGAAACTAGGTGGCATATGTATTTGTGATAATGATGAAGCTTAGAGTAATGGTATTCAGTGATGGGATATATATCTTTAGGGTTGTCTAGGTTGATGTGAATTGTTCTACATTTTTATTTTAAATTATGACAAATGACACTAAATATTAGATTGATGAGAATTTTGTTAGATTCTAGAAGAGGTTAAGGTGTTGTGATTTGCATTGTATTTTCTTAAATGTGTTATTCAAATTCAAGTTGGTAAAAGGAGTGTTGAGGTTGAGGCATTAGGTAGAGCGCTACTGGGTTTCTTCATGTTTACATTCAGAATGCTCATTGAATCTAAGAGGCCACTTGGTGGTTGTTGGGCATGCTTAAAGCTGTCATTTGAGCTCATCACCCTTTAGAGTCATGTTTTGAATCTTTTTAATGGAATGTGGAGCTATACTAGATGGCACACAATCAAAGCTCATTGTTGAGGTTGTAACGACCCCACCCCTCAACAACCCCAAATTAAGGATGGCTAAGGAACTGGTGTCGTTATCCCAAAATAAGATCATATGGTTTTGCAAATAATCAAAATTATTAATAAATTCTACTAGAGACTAAGCTGAAAGTAGGATACAAATTTACTTTTCACATACCTTTCAAAAATAGGAGTGTGGAACTTTACCCAAAGTAGAGTTCTATCTAACTAAATCCTTCGATCTTTATTTATCTTTATTCATCTTGTTTCACTTTACTATTTGTCCACTTTCAAATATTCTTAAAATACCGACAAACAAAATGTCAGCTAGTATAACAGGTTATACTGTATGTGGGGGAACCAAAAGCTTGCATATATTTGTAACAACATATTGCAACCAAATTATTTCTTAATAGATCAAACTTTATGCCTTAAAGATAACTACTCAATCTTAACATATCTTTGCCTCTGTTTTGTCCCTGCAGTGGACATGGATACTACCTTTCTCATATGGTAGATCCCAAATATCCCCTTATGGTCCTACCCCAAGGGTAGACCAATAGATAGGGTCATTTAGTCGTATGATCCTACCCAAAGGTAGACCAAGCATTGACTCAAGATAACATGATGATCCTACCCCAAGGGTAGACTAATAAGTAGGTTATCCATCTCTCACAAGTACTCAAAGCTACATAGGAGGACTAGGATCTGAGCTAGTTATGCACATATATTATGATGATTGTCATAGTCACTTTATAGTTGCGTGAAATAAAAGTCAACCAAGTAGTTAATTCCAAGCAACCGATAAAACCTCAGAAATTTTTGTGAAACTAGAGCGATTAGCCATAAGCGTAACCACATACCTATTTTGGTAATATCAAAACCAAGCAAGATAGATAATCCAATAAGTAGTCCAATTCAAGCAAGCCAAGCAATAAATAAATCCACTTGATCCTAAAAAGTATTTATCGCACCTAATTATTAGGATTTCACCTGAACATCTCTTTATGGACTCGAGACTCCATTCTAGGGTTTCTAAGTCTCATTGGGGTTTTCTTATTTTCACTTTCCAGTTCTACCCTTCATAGCCAACAAACCCTAAAAGCATCATTTTTAAGCATAGAAACCCTAAATAGTAAATTCATCCAAATTAAGTGTTTTCATCCACAATTAGTTCACAAAGCATCATCTTTATGTCTTCTAGATCGATTCTCAACACTAGAACCATAAAACCTTTCATCCATCAAAATTAGGGTTTTCAAGACTATTAATATGCATATGTCATTATGGTGTCTTAATTAGGCAAATCATGAGTAAACGTTATCCAATTAAACCTATTACATCCTTTTTATGTAATTAGATCAAACTTTAATTAAGAACATCAATCTAGTTTATTGGAAACACTAATACTAAAAATTAGGGTTTTGGATTTACTTATAGAATTAAAATTATCATCTTTAAGTACTCTTTGAACTAGAAGTAGAATTAATCTCTAACTATATTTCCATTGGATTCCTTGTATTTTTTGAGCAAAATCCATATATTATTTGCCTTAATCTGATCATCATATTAATTACTAGATTTTTACAAGTTTCTTTATTTTTCTGCCAATCAGGAGCCTCCATGTGAGCACAAGGCACCCGACCCCAACCTGCCTACACGGAAAGGCTGAGCCAATGGGCTCACACTAGGTGGGCATCCCACTCAGTGTTGCAACTATTCAAGTAAATGAAATAAACAGCGGAAAAACCCCATTTTACCCCTTACCTCTTCAGTGAAAACACGAGGACTGGATGGTCTTTTCCTCACCGATTGTCGTCTTCCTCTCATAGGCAGTCTCTTGCTCATAGCCAAGTCAACTGGAGAGTTGACTTCTCTCTTCAAAGCTCTAGTGTGCAAGGTGAACCCACCTACACCTCCGCATGACTTGTCTTAACTCGTCGGTGCTCTCCAATCATCCTCCAGTGGTGACTACAGGTGGGTCGAGGTTGAGATGGCCTCGCCTACGCAATTGACTATAGAACGGTGAAGGAGGGTTGAAACCAATGAATTGGTAGCACTGGGCAATTCACAAGTACTCGAGAGTTTCATGTCCGTATTTGGGGAACCTCATAGGGCCTTATATAGGCATGTTTGTGTGAGGCACAACCACTTAGGATCTGTCTCTGGAGAAAATTGGGGAAACCTTCGTTCCTCCTCAGAATAGGTCCCCCAAGGGATCATTGGGTTTGGTTTTCTCTCCTAAACATAAAGGGAAAGAAAAAAAGAGTAAAGATGGTTGAGGGAGAGTGTTATTCTCTTATGAGTTCGAGATCTACTGTTCCCGTCTTTCCTCATTGGGCAGAGCTAGGTGATGACTTCATCATCGTAGGATCAAGGATCTAACAGCTCCTGTGTGGTGTAACACTTATAAAGCCTGAAACAATATTCCCTGTATGAGAGGAAAATCATTACATTTAATGTAACATCTTATTAACTTATACACTTTATGTATTTGTAAAATCCATAACTCTCTCATCTTAATTCCTTTTCTTCTCAAATTTTAAGGGAAACTTCCTAATGCCTTTAGATACTTGTTAGAAAAGTTTGGAAATAAAATTCAAAACTAATAGAGACTTTTCTTCACATGCAAGTCAGGCCCTCTTAAGGAATGTAATATTCATAAAACACCTATTTTCCCTTTCTTTCTTCTTCTATTTTCTTTATTCAATTTCTTTTCTTATTAGAGAAATTGTGGAACCGATCATCAATCAATAGTGGCCATCAATGTCTGTTTCTAGAGAATTCTCACACATGCCTATAATTCTTTTATTTTATTTATTATGGGATTTCTTTTAGCCTTCTTCCTTTTTATCATTATTGGCTTTTTATCAATTAAATGGATCCACAAAATAAAGCATCCAAAGGAAGGAATCGCAAAAGAATCCATTCTTCTAAAACAAGCCATACAATTTTTCCTTCAATACCTTTTATTGGAGAAATTGCATTTCAAACCATATAAGCCCAAAAATTGGGGTGGTAACATTTTTCCCCTCTTATAGGAATTTTGCCCTCAAAATTCCACCAAACATACAAACAATTTAGGATAAGACTTTTCCATGTCCATCATCAGGACCCATGCAGCTTCATCCTCTCCATGGTGCTTCAAAAGAACTATTATCGTATATATTCTTTACTCCTGAGCTCTCTCTCACCTTGGTATCACATACCCTCATAGGTGACTCAGGGTAAGTTAGCCTCCCTTGGAGTTCAATAGGTTCAATGCTCAACACATGGCTCGGGTACCTCACATATGCTCTAGATCGGACACATGGAACAGATCATGCATCATATTATCCTGAGAGGGTAAGGCTAAACAAAAAGTAGCTCCACTAATCTATTCCAAAATTCCAAACGGACCCATGTATTGGGGACTCCAATTTTCTCTATTCTTATAGATAGCTTAGAGTGATAGGATTTCCAAAACACATGTTCACCCAAAGTGAAGTGTGAGTCAGTCTGCTTCGTATCAGCATGCAACTCCTATTGATCATGTACTTTCTCAACCATTGCTTGATCAAAGCAACTTTCTTAGCATACAACTTTCTTAGCATACAATTGTGGTTTCTCTGACCTCTACAAGGTCTTCTCACTGACATCATCCTAGTGAAGCAATGACTGACACATCCTCCCATAAAGAGCTTCATACATCCTGATACTGGTAGTGGTAGCTTTATAACAAACAAACTCAGCTAGGGGAATATACTGCTCCCATGATTCACCCCGAATGAGTAGATATGCTCTCATCAGACCTTCTAAAGTCTGAATCATCCTTCCTTGACTATCCATCAGTCAGGGGCGCTATGTTGTTCCAAACTTCAATACAATAACGACTTCCTCATGTACCCACTTCCACAACATAGAAGTGAACTTAAGGCCATGCTTAAGAATATATGAACTCGAATCACTGTGCAATTAAACTATCTTTCTCATATATATAGTTCAACTGGATCTCGTCACATTGGCAGGGGTCTCTAAGGCAAGGAAACATGTTGACTTGATAAGGCGATCTACCATAACCCATATTGCATCATGACCTCTCTCAGTCTAGGGGAGACTCACCATAATGTCTATAGTGATCTTCTCCCATTCCATTCAGGAATTTCCAATCCTCTATAGCAATCCACCGGGTTACCGGTGTTCAGCCTTCACCCTCTTTCATGCATGACATCTGGCCACATATATGCCTCTATATCTTCTTCATTCAAGGCCACAAAGGTACCACTGCAAACCTTATCCATCTTGGTAGTACTCAAGTGTACGGTGTACTTAGAATCATGAGCTTCTTACACAACATGATTCTTCTAGGGTGATTCCTCAAAAACCCTAAAACACTCTAGTAGTGGATCTCACCACCTACTCTTCCTGAGAGGTACATCTAAGGTTTTCCTAATAAAATTTTCATCTCATAAAACTCTAAGATGGCTAACTGGGAAGTTATCAACTTGGTCTACCGGTCTCATTGCATCTGGATGTTAGCCACATAGGTCTAGGTTGCCCATTGGTTGTTGAGTCCAACTAGCAACCTCTCCCAACCTTCTCTATCGGCTAGGCAAGATAGCTACACACTCAAGAAGCTTCTAGCTGAGGACATATGTTACCACATTAGCTTCCTCATGTGCTCAATGATGGTGAAGCCATAAACCTTCATATACTCCACTCATCAACCTTATCTTTGGTTTAGGTCTGTCTGAGTCATAAAAACTTCGAGCTCTTGCTTCCATCATCTTGATTATCGAACCCAAACTTTAACTCTTAAAATCCAAATTGCTCTTGACAAGTCTATCCTCATATGATGATTACCTTAGTTCATCTATGCCTTCATACCATCTATCCATTATACTCTAAAAACAAGTGTGGTACTTATTCCATCCTCAATCATCATACAAAGGTTTCAACTCATATCACCTTTATCCTTAGTATATGGCATGTGTTTTGTCCTATCTCTCACACCCATAACAAGATGAAATAAGCATTTGGATACAGTCCAAATACAGAGTTTGTCCCATTCCAGGAGTAGAGATGGTTCATCGCACATCACCATTACACTTTCCAGTCTAAGTTGAAACATACTTCACATGTTTCCACACCATGAATATTTCAAATATATGTTTACATCCATGGAAAGGATGTTCCCAAACACTTTTCGGTCTTAACATCACTCTTATTTACAATCCTTAGTCATTTCCTCAAGGTCTCTAGGGTGCCAGTACTTTTGGGGTGATCTGACCCTTATGCATCTAGGGAGTGCCTCTCACATTTACCCCTTAGGTCCCATGAACTCATGAAGGTGGACAACCCCCTAGCCCATGGTCCTCGGGCAAAGGTAGTTGTTACCTCCCGAGCCTATGGTCTTATGCATCCAGGGAACAGACAACTCCTACTTCCATAGGTCTTATCCCCCCTTGACTTTGGTATTGACTTAGGATTCTATCATAGCACATCTCATTCTTGAATCCTCACCCAAATCTCTGTCATCTCTCTAGGCACTCGTGGTAACCTTACATCCCTTCATAGGAATCATGGAAACCTACCTATCGCGGTCTGGACCCATACGGGTTGCCTCCATGGAAACATGTCCTTATGCCCATTAGAGGTGGTCATACATGGGTCTATTAATTCATGCTCATACTATGTGCTCTTACACTTATCTCATCAAGCTCTTATAAGTGGTATCTTAAGGTTACCTCAATCCTAAACAAGAGTTGGTGCTCACTCTAACGTGAAGGGTCCCTTCCCAGGATAGGAGAAAACTACCACTTGATAGCAACAAAGGTCACACAACTTTTATGCATCCAGGTTTCATACCATCATGTATATGCATAGCTCCTATCATTCTACCTATGCACATGGCTAGCAAGTAGACAACCTATTAAACCATTTCTAAGTTCCTTGGTATGTCATACTTATCCATCATTCCTCCAGGTTGGACCATATCATATACCCATATGTCACCAACCGGTGAAACTGACTCATTAATCATATACCTCCATTCTAGTGAGGGGTTTCCCTTTTATACCAACACATAAAGGGGGGGTGCCACGCTTAATTCTTATGAACTCGCTCAGCCTTGTGAGAATTATGTGCACCAGGTACCGCTACTTCCCCTCTTTGGTCTCAGATGCCCAGGCTCACCCTTTATGCATCAACTATCTAAACTACATGCTCAACTGCTCAAACATGAACCAAACATATACAAGATATGGCATATACTTCCTAACACTCTTCCACATGAACAACCCTTAGAGTCCTACATGAGGAAAACCAACTGGATGCAAGGCCTCACAACTTGTTATCATACCGTACCTCTTTATGGTCTTTGGAACTCTCCTTCCTACACCCAAAAGGTAGGCACTCATATTATGTATACATTTGTTTAGGAATCCTCTTTATCTCTTCTAGGGTTTGGTTCCTCTAAAGGCATCCAAGGTATGGAAAGCTTCTAAGGATCATGCATGAGGCAACCACATACATCTACTCAAAGTCATCTATTCTAGGCCACATTATACCAACCTTCTCATGATTCCTCATTTATCATAATCTAGGTCTCCAAACTTCTTCATCAGGGTCTCTTTAGAGCTAACCCTATAACTGGTCCTACCACTGGAGGTTCTCTATCAGAAGTTGGGTCAAGCTCTTAAGGATACACATCTATCCCCACTTGGGTGAAATGTACTATCAAACTTATGTCCGACTAAGATCATCCAAAGCTCTACATGCCTATCTCATAAACTCACAGGCATCACCCTTCTGGCTTAGGTCTAAAACCTACTGCCAGCCTTGTTGTCACTTACTTCTACATAGGTGCATGCCACTTCTTACTCATATATTCCTATTAGGGTTCTTATACGATCACCACTAACCTACTGAACTAGGAGGGATATCCCTCTATCCCTATCAGGTACGACCCGCCCAAGGTTGAATCACCAAAAGGTACTAGGGGGTCATACAACCACACATACTTCTCATGCATACTCAAAACATCTACGTAAAGCATGTATGTCCAACCCACATACTTGCATGTATGGAAAACTAAGGTATCCAACTCATTGTGTTCTATCTTTCACTAACTACTGCTTAAGGTTTTGGGTTGTTCATTGTCCTCAGAGGATACAAAATGTCTCTTCCTCTTCTTGGAGACTTCTCCCTCCAAAGCTAACCCTCTCTTCATCTTCCTATGAGATGGACTAAACATAACGTTCCCCTGAAGGGTGACCAAGGGCACAACAACATGGACATGCCACCTAAGCATGTAACTAACCTCAATCTAAGTTCCATCATTAACACTTATGTCCATGACATCTTGCTTACATGGTTTTTATTATTTGGTGGAGGATTCTTAATCCTTATTACTCTTAACCCTCAAACTCAAGAGGAGGTGAAGAGAAAGAGAGAGAAAGCCCTAAGCACTTACAATTTCTTTGTGAAAAGGATAGAGAAGGGATGAGTGTAGATGAGAAGACCTAGAGGTATCTTATTTTGAATCAAATCCTCAAATTTTGGCCAGACAGTCACATAGATTTCAGGAGTCCTCGTAGATCGACTAGTGGGGAAGAGGAAAATATTTCCATCCCCTAGATTGTGATCCTTTTCTAGACACCTCCATCTTTGGACAATCCTCTAATAACTCCCTTGGGCTCTAAAGAATTTGTAAAATTTAATAATTATTAGAGATTAAATGGAAAACCATTCTCTGATACCAAATGTAATGACCCCACCCCTCAGCAACCCCCAATTAAGGAAGGCTAAGGAGCTAGTGTCGTTATCCCAAAATAGGATCATATGGTTTTCCAAATAACAAAAAATAATTAATAAATTCTACCAGAGACTAAGCTTAAAACAGGATAAAAATTTACTTTTCACATGCCTTTCAAAAATAGGAGTTTGGAACTTTACCCAAAGTAGAGTTCTATCTAACTAAATCCTCCAATCTTTATTTAGATTTATTCATAAAATGTCACTTTATTGTTTTTCCACTTTCAAGTATTCCTAAAATGCCGACAAACAAAATGTCGATCGGTATAACATGTTATACTGGTATGTGGGGGAACCAAAAGCTTGCATCTATTTGTAACAACATATTGTAACCAAATTATTACTTAACAGATCAAACTTTACGTCTTAAAGATAACTACTCAATCCTAACATATCCTTGCCTATGTGATGTCCCTACAGTGGACATGGATACTACTTTTCTCATATGGTAGATCCCAAATAGCCCCTTATGGTCCTACCCCAAGGGTATACCAACACATAGGGTCGTTTAGTCGTATGATCCTACCCAAAGTCATAGACCAAACATTAGCTCAAGATAACCTGATGATCCTACCCCAAGGGTAGACCAAGAACTAGGTTATCCATCTCTCACAAGTACTTAAAGCTACAAAGGAGGACTAGGATCTGAGCTAGTTATGCACATATATTATTACAATAGTCATAGTCACTTTATAGTTGCATGAAATAAAAGTCAAGCAAGCAGTTAATTCCAAGCAACCGGTAAAACCTCAAAAATCACCGTGAAACTAGAGCGATTAGCCATAAGCGTAACCACATACCTATTTTGATAGTCTCAAAATCAAGCAAGATAGATAATCCAACAAGCAGTCCAGTTCAATCAAGTGAAACAATAAATCAATCCACTTAAACCTGAAAAGTATTTATCGCACCTAATTATTAGGACTACACCCAAACATCTCTTTATGGACTCGATACTCCATTGTAGGGTTTCTAAGTCTCATTAGGGTTTTTTTATTTTCACTTTCCAATTTTACCTTTCATAGCCAACAAACCCTAAAAGCATCATTTTAAGCATAGAAACCCTAAATATTCAATTCATCCAAATTAAGGGTTTTTATCCACAATTAGTTCACAAAGCATCATCTTTATGTCTTCTAGATCGATTCTCATCACTAGAACCATGAAACCTTTCATCCATGAAATTAGGGTTTTCAAGACTATTAATATGCATGCCATTATGGTGTCTTAATTACACAAATCATGAGTAAACGTTATCCAATAAAACATATTACATCTTTTTTTATGTAATTAGATCAAACTTCAATTAAGAACATCAATCTAGTTCATTAGAAACACTAATACTCAAAACTAGGGTTTTGTATTTACTTAAAGCATTAAAGTTTTCATCTTCAAGTACTTGATGCGATGATTTTGAGTAACATTTATAGACATATTTTACTTGTGTTTTATGCATTTATTAGTCATTTTGGTGGTTAATATTGCATGATTCATTTACTTTGGTCTATGATCCTTCTCTATGTCAAATCACCCTTATTTTAGTGTTTTGAGCATAAATGAGTACAATAATATGTTTTATTTCGGCTTATGTGGTTTTGTGTTGCAATTTCAGGAAAAATGAATATCTGCTATTGTCGATACCATCGACATGGCCACAGGTTGCCAGCCGCAAGGAGCATCACAGATTCGATACTATCGACACAGAAGTCGATGGTATCGAGATACCATCAAGTTGCTAGCGAGAAGACAGTCGATACTATCAACCCTAAAGTCGATACTATCGACACGAGGAGATTCAGCGACGGAAAAAGACAAAAGCGACACCTAAGAGAATCGATACCATCGACCCTCGTCGATGTTATCGAGTTAGCATCAGTCGTGACAAAGAAAAGAAAAGAAGACCAGCCGATACCGTGCAAGGTCGATACCATCGACTCTCATCGATGGTATCGACACTGTCAGATACAAGTTTGCTTCAGATTGATCTAAATCCGACGGTTGTGATAATTTGGCGACCTAACTCTGTGATTATACCTAATGATGGTGGATAAGAGCAATCTATCACGTCATTAGCCATTGCACACGTCCTGAGGAGGTGTGGAGAGAAGAACGGAGCCCAGAAGCACACCCCAGCCATTCCGGACGTCGAAGAAGACGTTTTCCACCGCCAAAAGGCCGGAGATCGCGCATTCTACGCCAAGGAATGCTTGGATCTTCTCCATTCAGGGGTTTCACTACTAAATCACATTTTTCTCCATGTTTCCCCTTTTCTCTACCATGTTTTGCTCTGAGATGAACATGCGGGGCTAATCCCCTTTATCTTTAGGACCGGGAGTAGCCCGAGGAAGCTTTGTATGACATTTTTATCATAGTAATTCATCTTTTATCTCTAAAATCCATGGTATGATTTTGTTTTCTCAATTATATTATTATTCTTGATCACCATAATAATAATCTAATGCCCTTAATTACTTTGAAAGAAGAATTAACGGTTGAAAAGAGACGAAATTCACATTAATTGACAAATCCCTTGAATAAGGTGATGTAAGGTTAATGGTGGAAACCCAGAGGTCGTTTCTAATGCACTTAGTTTAGGGTATAGGTTACTACGACAGTTGAACCGACCTAAACATAGATAGTGAATTGTACCACGACAGTGGGAAATTCTGATTACAGGCCACTACCCGGATAGAGATATGAATATGAGTAACTATATAGAAATTCATGCAATGATAACCCGCGGTGAAACTGCAATCCTAAAGATCTCCACTTGAATTGATTAAACTAAACCTTTAATCGATTGTTTTGTTTTGTTTTGTTTCATTTTCTTTTAATTTTACAACAACTCTCAAACCATTTTAACCGGCTTAGCTGATCGCAAACAGTTAGTAGTAGTCTACCGATAGTTCAGTGTCCCTGAGTTCGAGTCGGGCCTCACAAAGGCCTTTACTACATTGACGCGTACACTTGTGTTTGACGCACATAAAAAGTGTGTCAAGTTTTTGGCACCGTTACCGGGGACACGGCAATTGTCGGCACTACGAGTGCTGCAAGGGCCACTCTAGGCCACTTTTTATTTTTATTATTTTGAAATCATTTCTAAAATTCATAGTCTATCTTTCAAATTTTTGTAATCGTCTAGCACGGTACTGAACTCAAATTTCCATTTTGCAGGTACTGTGCATGGTGCAGACGCATAGCACCAACTACACGCAACAGGCACCAGAGGTTCCACTGTCAGGACCGGACGACGAGGAGTATTACAATCAAGACCACTTGGAAGAAACAGATTCTGAATCCGAACAAGAAGGAATGGCAGAGGAACAGACGATATGGGAGAAGATCAAGGCGTCTTCCTCATCTGCTTCAAAAGGGCCAATCAAGAAGCAGGCGATCAACATTCCGACGTACAAGATTGATCCTGCATTAATTAATCTGGTCAAGTCAAATGCATTCCATGGGCTAAAGAACGAAGACCCAGTCACTCATATAAGCCAATTCGTGGAGAACTGCGACATGATTAAAATTGATAAATTTCTACAGGAGACGCTCTACCTGAAGATGTTCCTGAGTTCTTTGGCAGGTAATGCACGAGAGTGGTTGCACAATCTTGATGACGAATATGTGGAATCATGGAACCACATGGTGGAAGTATTCTTCGAAAGGTTTTTCCCATCCGAGAAGACAAATGATATGATCAGAAAAATTCATGACTTTAGTCAGAAAACAGGAGAAACTTATTCGGAGACCTGGGATCGTTTTCAGATTATGCTGCGGAGGTGTCCACACCATGGTTTGGACAAGGAGAAACAAGTCAAAATCTTCTATTTTGCTCTCTCCGAGCATGATAGAAGTAACCTGGATTCCGTAGGTTCAGGGTTCTTTTTGAACAACAAAGGCACGAAGTGTTAGGAGATTCTGAAAAATATGGCAAAGAAGCAATCTTGGGGCGACAGGGATGCACCAGAACAAGTGAAAGTTGCAGGTGAGTCCAGGGCCATCAAGGAGCTGAATGATAAATTAGACCTTTTAGCCAAGAAATTGCTTGCCAAAGAAGACGCAGAATCTGATGAGGAAGCCCAGGTAACATTTATACAACAACAGGGCTATAGAAACTATGATTATGCTTGGAGAAAGGATAAGAAATTCTCATGGAAGGATCCAAACAACTTCCTACAAGATCCAGATGCAAAGCCACAACCAAGGGCTGAAGACAAAAGCGCTGAGTTGCTTAGTCAAGTGGTGCAGCAAAATCAGGAGATGATGAGCATGTTTAGTAAGCAGTTGCAGTCTCAAGGTGAGATCTTGACTAAGTTTGGGCATACATTGCAAAGTCATGGAGCACAGATGAGGGCATTAGAGATGACTGTGACCTAGATTTCTAATGAAGTGGCGGCCATGAAGCATGCCAATCAACAAAGACAGGCTGGGAATGCAGAGGTTGTTCAAGCACATCATCAAGTAAAGTACATATCTGTGATTAATGAAGCAGAACCCCCGGTGGTAGAGGTCCATACCAAAGGAAAAATGATTTTTGATACGGAGGCTACCCCAAAAATACCGTATCCCCGCAGTCATTATGGACTACCAGGTGGATATCAACCATTCAAAAAAGCCCGCAAAGAGCCCGTCATGGTCGCACCCACACCTAGGCAAGAAGAGCATGTGAAGGCCATGCGTCAAGGTGAAGATACATCCACTGCGAGAGAGGAGCCACAACAACTTTCACCTGTTGAAAATGATCTACCAAAGTCTGCGCCAGAGGGTGTCATTGAAACAAGCTTAGGGGAGCTTGCCCCGAAGAGCCCGTATGTGCCACCACATAAGCGTCTTGATGAGGCAGTTGTGTCTTTTCCAGAAAATATGAGGTCGAAGAAAGAGCATCGACACTACAAGAAGTTCTTGAAGATGTTCAGAAAACTCCATGTCAATATTCCATTAGTGGAAATGATAGAGAAGATTCCCGCCTATGGAAGATTCATGAAAGACTTCATCAACAAGAAACAACGGATCAAATATACAGATGTTGTGTGTGTTTATGAAAAAGTGAGTTCTATAATCCAAGGACGGCTACCAAGGAAGAGGAAAGATCCATGATGTTTCTACATCCCATGTTTCATAGGCGGTCAACATTTCCCACAAGCACAGTGTGAACTAGCATTAATCTGATTCCACTGTCTACATTTCAAAAGCTTGGGTTGAAGAAATTAAAGAAATCTGCTACTATTATTGAGTTGGCCAATGGGTCCATTGTGAAGCCATACGGGGTGTGTGAGGATGTACTTGTCAAAGTAGACAGGTTTATCTTTCCTGTGGATTTCATTGTTATGGATATGCCACAACTCAAAGGTTGTGAAATGCTCTTATGAAGGTCGTTTCAAGCGACGTCCGATGTTGTCACTGCCATTGGGAGAGGTACTTTGACCTTGGGGATTGGACAGGATCGAGTTGGGTTCAAACTGCCGCATGATCCCCTGGGCGCACTCTCCAAAGCTCCAAAGTGATGAAGCTTGATTTCGTCTAGCCTAAGACATTAAATAAGGGCACTTGTTGGGAGGCAACCCAACCATTGGTAGCTTCGTTTAGTTCTTTCACGTTTGTACTTTGGTTTGATTTGGTTTTATTTTTAGTGTAAAAATGATACCTTGATCGTTTGCTTTATGTGCAGGACTGAGGCAGAGTTGATACCATCGACCCTTGTGTCGATGGTATCGAGATGGGTACAAGTTGGCGGCTGCAAAAATCGCTCTGTGTCGATACTATCGACGGCCTCGTCGATGGTATCAACACACCAACAGGTTGATCGCAAAGTTGAGGTCGATAGTATCGACATGCATGTCGATACTATCAAGATCTCTGGAGATATTCAGACGCAAATTGTCTCAGTGAAATCGATACCATCGACAGACCTGTCGATGGTATTGACCAAGTTACAGACAGAAAGCGGTGGCCAGGCCTCGCGAGGGTGTTGCCCTAACCAGAAGTCGATAGTATCGACGCTACACGTCACTGATCCACGAGAGGAAATCAACGGCGATCGCTGCATCGAGAGAGTCAATCCGTGGGACGGGTCGATACCATCGACACGTCATCGATCCGGGCACCCACATCAAGCCATCGACGACTGTCAATACCAGCGGCGGGCGAATTGTGCTACAGGAGTCGATACCATCGACTCGCGTCCATGGTATCGACAGGCATACAGTAGCACCGGCCACGGTTATATAAGGGATGGATTGTCATCATATGACGTCACAACTTCAGAGCAATCCTTCTCCACTTGTGTCGTGCATCTTTGTGAGCAATCAGAGCCCAGCCACGAGCATCCAAGGAGCAAGTTCTTCATCGAGTGGAGATACTCTTCTCTGACCTTCCCCGAGCTCCGTATCTATCCGTTCTTCTTCGACAATGGTCCATACTATCGTCGCTTCTTCTTCACGCGTGACAAAGATGGAGATACCGGTGTTCATTCCTCCACTGACTGCATCCATTCCACGTCCGCGGATTGTCCATCCTTCCGCGGAAGTCAAGAAGGTCTACGAGGAACTGATGAAGCGCAAGATTGAGCCGACCCGCTACGTCGACCGGGGCATGATCAGCAATCTGGGGTTCGACGCTAATCTGGCCTACGTGCTCAAGGGCCAGACAAGGCATACGGGCAGGAGGCCCGGTGAGTTGGAATTCCATGTCGATGGCTAGCCATTCTTCGGTGAATGGCCGACATACAAGGAGCTAGTCGCAGAATTCATGGCGTCGCTGGACATATGTGTTGTGCCAAACGACATCATCACCACAGATCACGAATGGATCAAGGGCCGTGTTTCTTTCCAGTTGTACAAAAATGACTACACTCTCACTCTCAGGAAGTTCAATGAAATCTACGAGTGGAATCATGGGTGAGATCAGTACCGGAGGCCAGGCAACCGGACTGATTATGATGCTATCTTCACCGAGCTAGTGACTGTGCCTCCGGGCAAATCTGTGAGCTACCACAACGCGGCGGTAGCGGATTTAGAGCATCCATTCATGCAGATTCTTCACTGCATGCTCTGTACCACCTTGTTCTCCCGTGGTGATCTGTCTCTCAGCAAGTTCCAAGAGACAGACCTATTTTTCCTGCACAAGTTACTGAAGCGGGAAGAGTGTAATTGGGGAGATTTTTTCTTGCAGCGCATGTTGGCTGTAAAGAGGAGCACGCGGAAGGCTCCAATTCACTTTGGAGGGCTCATCACACCGCTGGCCCACTATCTTGGGTTGAATTTCACCCAGTTGACTCCTCTCTCCAACAGAAGAAAGGTCAATTTGCAACATCTTCACCGCTCCAACCTCATCCTACTGCGTGATGGATTGGCGTATGCACACTGCCACGTTAATCACACTTATCAGGAATGTTCGTTCCCTGACCCCGTCTTCCACATTGAGGGTGCTCAGCATTTTCGATGGCCTGTCATTGCCATCGATAGTTCGGATGAAAACGGCGGCAACGACGACAACAACAATGATGGTGACAAGGATGAAGAGGAAGAGGAGGCCTACACTCCTCTTCGCGCATGAGTGGCACCTAGGAAGCGTCATCGCATGCATCCGGGTGCATCTTCATCTTCGTAGCCTCCGCCACCACCACCACCCTCGCAGCAAAGTGAGGATGTCTACTCAATGCAAGGAATGTATGCAATGCTGCAGGATATACATCAGACGCAACAACAGCATATAGCGGCATACGCCGGTATTCATGATACAATGAATCGGCTGCTTGACAATCGAAGGGCTATTTTTGAAAATGAGCGCCTCCTCCTCGACAACCAACAGCACATCCATGACAGGTTGCTTAGGATGGAGATGCAGCAACAACCCTTCTATGATCATTACTGGAGCCAAAATTACTTTGGGGGTATCCACAACCTCTGCTCATGCCCCAGTATGATCCAAGTTTTCAGGGGCAGTACCCGTCTTGGGACCCCACGGCCCCGCAGTACCTGCCTCTGCTGGAAGAGTGATCGGTATCTCTATTCCACCCTTTAAGGTTGTTTTTTTACTATGAGGCCATAGTCGAATTCAAGCTTAGGGGGGGGGAGTTGGAACATCTCTATCCTTTAGTTTTCTCAGTTTTTAGTTTTATTATTTTGTCTTTTTTCATTTGTTTTTCTTAGTTCTTAGTTTGTTTGTAGGATCTACATTCTATCTAGTGTAATTGTGGATGTCTTAAGTCATGTGTCATCTCATTTTCTTGTACATAGGAATCAAGGGAAAATAAAAAAAAATTAGTGTTTGCAAGCTTGTGTTGTTAAACTTTGAGCACATAACTTAAGAAAATGATTGGGTTTGTCAACTTTAAAACTGGATATATCACAACTGTACATTCCTAAGATTCATGAAAAGTGGACAGAACTGGTTGTTTGAGCCTAAACTGACCAAATGATAATAAGACCTTAATTTGAAGTAAGAGAGAGGAACCTCTTAATTACTACACAGGTCAATAAGGAGGGACACATAATAATTTACAAAGGTTCAGTCAATTAGTCTTGTGATCTATCCACTCCATTATTTTCATACTCCACCATAAGAATTGGAAGTACTTTACGGTTTTAACCTCATTGATTGCATTTCATGTAGATAGGACTTGCACTGCAATTATTTTCACATGTTTTGCATGAAAATAAAAAAAATTATTTGATTAGTTATACATGCACAGTCTCTGTAGGTGCATGTCATTCAGATGCATGACTATCATTTTGTAGCTGTATTTACATTTTTATGCATATAGATCACATCATGCATCTTATTTTTTCTGAAACATTAAAGGTGATAAACTTGTTCCATACCTTCTGAATGCTTCAAGTATACAATTATGCAACAAGAAGTGAGCCCGACAAATAATTCATTGTCATCTATGAAAATAAGGGCTTAAAAAAGAGAATTGAGAAATAAATAGGAATGAGAAGGAGACAGGAACATGTTTTCACTGCATATTAAGAAGGATAAGTACATGATGTGGTTCTCTTAGATATTCCATCTCACCTTGAGACGGAATGATAGTGCATGCATCATTACACCCAAATGTAGGCATTAGGGCATTTACACTTGCATATGCATCATTTAGGTCATTTTTGTTTTGTGCATATTGAAACCGTATAATGCTTCCATTTCTTCTATGAGCCACCCATTCCATCCACCCGTTGCTCGAATTGGTAGGGCACTGTGATTTTCTCCTCACTTGTGAATATCAGGAGAGTTGCTTCCATGTAGATGGTAGTTAGGGCGAGCAACGTAGCACATGAGATCACAAGATGCACCGAGTCTGAACCGGCGAATTTTATTATGTTAACTGTCTTATATGATAGTGTTCATCAATTTTGAGGTAGATATCTTTTATGGATGATTATTGTCGCCTTTAGGGTAATTATCATTATGTGGTTAGTAAGGGCCGGAATGTGAATGTCCGGTGGGGATCATATGGTGATGTTTGTTGTGATGATCTATTCTTTAGTTGACCCTCGCAATTCTATTCTAAAGTTTAGTTTCTCGAGGGTGAACATTGTTCAAGCTTAGGGGAGTTTGATGCGATGATTTTGAGTCGCATTTATAGACATATTTTACTTGTGTTTTATGCATTTATTGGCCATTTTGGTGGTTAATATTGCATGATTCATTTACTTTGGTCTATGATCCTTCTCTATGTCAAATCACCCTTATTTTAGTGTTTTGAGCATAAATGAGTACAATAATATGTTTTATTTCGGCTTATGTGGTTTTGTGTTGCAATTTCAGGAAAAGCGAATATCTACTGCTGTCGATACCATCGACAGTGGTCGATACCATCGACACGACCACAGGTTGCCAGCCGCAAGGAGCATCGCATAGTCGATACTATTGACACAGAAGTCGATGGTATCGAAATACCATCAGGTTGCTGGTGAGAAGACAGTCGATACTATCGACCCTAAAGTCGATACTATCGACACGAGGAGCTTCAGCGACGGAAAAAGACAAAAGTGACGCCTGAGAGAGTCGATACCATCGACCCTCGTCGATGGTATCGAGTTAGCATCAATCGCGACAAAGAAAAGAAAAGAAGACCAGCCGATATCGTGCAAGGTCGATACCATCGACTCTCGTCGATGGTATCGACACCGTCAGATACAAGTTTGCTTCAGATCGATCTAAATCCGACGGTTGTGATAATTTGGCGACCGAACTCGGTGATTATACCTAATGACAGTGGCCAAGAGCAATCTATCACGTCATTAGCTGCTGCACACATCCCGAGGAGGTGTGGAGAGAAGAATGGAGCCCAGAAGCATGCCCCAGCCATTTTGGACGCTGAAGAAGACATTTTCCACCGCCGAAAGGCCGGAGATCGTGCATTCTATGCCAAGGAACGCTTGGATCTTCTCCGTTCAGGGGTTTCACTACTAAATCACATTTTTCTCAATGTTTCCCCTTTTCTCTACCATGTTTTTCTCTGAGATGAACATGCGGGGCTAATCCCCTTTATCTTTAGGACCGGGAGTAGCCCGGGGAAGCTTTGTATGACATTTTTATCATAATAATTCATCTTTTATCTCTTAAATCTGTGGTATGATTTCGTTTTCTCAATTATATTGTTATGTTTGATCACCATAATAATAATCTAATGCCCTTAATTACTTTGAAAGAAGAATTAACGGTTGAAAAGAGACGGAATTCACATTAATTGACAAATCCCTTGAAAAAGGTGATGTAAGGTTAATGGTGGAAACCCAGAGGTTGTTTCTAATGCACTTAGTTTAGGGTATAGGTTACTACGACGGTTGAACCGACCTAAACATAGGTAGTGAATTGTACCACGACAGTGGGCAATTTTGATTACAGGCCACTACCCAGATAGAGAGATGAATATGAGTAACTATATAGAAATTCATGCAATGATAACCCACGGTGAAACCGCAATCCTAAAGATCTCCACTTGAATTGATTAAACTAAACCTTTAATCGATTGTTTTGTTTTGTTTCATTTTCTTTTAATTTTACAACAACTCTCAAACCATTTTAACCAGCTTAGCTGATCGAAAATAGTTAGTAGTAGTCTACCGATAGTTCAGTCTCCCTGAGTTCGACTCGGGCCTCACAAAGGCCTTTACTACATTGTCGCGTACACTTGCGTTTGACGCACGTAAAAAGTGTGTCAGTACTCTTCGAACTAGAAGTAGAATTAAGCTCTAATATATTTCTATTGGATTCCTTGAATTTTTCTAAGAAAAATCCATATATTATTTGCCTTAATCTGATCATCCTATTCATTACTAGGATTTTTACACGTTTCTTTATTTTTTGGCCAATCAAGAGTCGCCATGTGAGCATGAGGCACCCAACCCCACCCTGCCTATGAGGAAAGGCTGAACCAATGGGCTCATGCCAGGCGGGAAGCCCACTCAGCATCACAACTATTCAAGCAATCAAAACAAACAATGGGAAAACCCTATTTTACCCCTTACCTCTTCAACAAAAATGTGAGGATGGGTTGGTCTTTTCCTCATCGATCATCATCTTCCTCTCGTAGGCGGTCTCCCACTCATAGTCGAGTCAACTGGAGAGTTGACTTCACTATTCGAAGCTCCAGTGTGCAAGGTGAACCCACCTACACCTCTACATGATTTGTCTGAACTCGTCGGTGCTATCCAATCGTCCTCTAGTGGCGAAAATAGGCGGGTCGAGGTTGAGATGGCTTCACCTACGCAACTGACACTGAAAGGGTGAAGGAGGGTTGAAACCAATGAATTGGTAATGCTAGGAGATTCACAGGTACTCGAGGGTTTCATGACCTTATTTGGGGAACCTTGTAGGGCCTTATATAGGCATGTTTGTGCAAGGCACTCACACTTGGGATCTGTCTCTCGAGAAAATTAGGAAACTTTTGTTCCACCTCAGAACAGGTCCCCCAAGGGATCATTAGGTCTGGTTTTCTCTCCTAAACACAAATGGAAAGAAAACAAGAGCAAAGATGGTCGAGGGAGAGCGATATTCTCGCGTGAGTTTAGGATCTACTATTCCTGACTTTCCTCGTTGGGAAGAGCTAGGTGATGACTTCATCACCGTAGGATCAAGGATCCAATGGCTCCCGTGCAGTGCGACACATAAAGACTGAAACAATATTCCTTGTATGAGAGGGAATACATTTACTGTAACATCTTATTAACTTATACACTTTATGTATTCTTGTAAAATCCATAACTCTCTCATCTTAATTACTTTTCTTCTCAAATTTTAAGGGAAACTTCCTAATGCCTTTAAATACTTGTGAGCATAGTTTGGAACTAAAATTTGAATTCAATAGACTTTTCTTCACATGCAAGTGAGACCCTCTTAAGGCATGTGTTATTCATTAAAACACCTATTTTCCCTTTCTTTCTTCTTCTATTTTCTTTAATTTGGTTTCTTTTCTTATTAGAGATATTGTGGAACCGATCATCAATCAATAGTGGCCATCGATGTCGCTTTCTAGAGAATTCTCACACATGCCTATAATTCTTTTTTTTTTCTTTATTATGGGATTTCTATTAGCCTTCTTCCTTTTTATCATTATTGGCCTTTTATCAATGAAATGGAACCATGAAATTATGCATACAAATGAAGGAATTGCAAAAGAATCCATTCTTCTAAAACAAACCATACAATTGTTCATTCAATACCTTTTATTGGAGAAATTGCATTTCAAACCATATAAGCCCAAAAATTGGTGATTGGGCATGCTTAAAGTTGTCATTTGAGCTCATCACCCTTTTGAGTCATGTTTTGAATCTTTTTAATGGCATGTGGAGCTATACTAGATGGCACACAATCAAAGCCCATTGTTGAGGTGGTTGGAGCCCATACAAATCTATGGTGCTTTGAATAATGTCGAAGGGTGGTATTAAGAGGTAGACTTTGCTAAAGCTTCTATAACTTCTCTTGTTGGATCTACCTTGTCAATTATATTCAAATGTTCAAAACACTATATAAGCACAATAATGGGAAAATGTATACATGTTATGTCTTTGGGTATTTTATTTTTGATATTTTACTAAGGATCCATCGAAGTGTCTGTTATTTTATAATAATAGATTAATCAAAATTTCATTGTCCAAGGGTATTTCAGTTAGGTTTCAAATTTAACTTGCAAATGACTTATCAATTGATTGGTATAAAAATGTATTCCAAAGCCACATGATATCAATTAATGTGGGATAGTAGTTGGTGGGATATGATCATTCAAGAGATGTTAGATAATGATAGGTATTGAAATCCAAGATATCACTCAATAATGTAAGTGAAATTTCAATAGGTTTTAACAAAATTAAAATATAGGTATAGTAAGGGAATAGTATGCTGTTATATTTCAATTGAGTTTTAAAAATATAACTAAATTATGTTGTACCTTAATAGCCCAAAATTGATAATATTAGAGTTTAAGTTGGTACGCATATCTTTTGCCTCAAAACAATATGTGAAGAACCTCACTCCAATCGATCAAGCTTCACGGTTCTACATACAATCCTTTACCTAGTATCCTGGTGAGGAGAAAACCAAACAATTTGGTCCCACTATACACAAGACCACCACAAATGTCTCTTACAACGACAACAATAAGATTAATGTTTGGTCTGAAAGGAAGTTGTAACATACTCATATCTAGGTATATAGCCTAGCCTTCTCCTTTTCCTAGATCTCTTTCTGGTTATGATTGATTTAAATTTTCATTCCCTTGATACATATTCAATTGGGGAAATTGACAGACATAACTATTTTACTAGTTTTCATTTACATCCATAATGACCTTTTTGCCCCTAGCATAATTGAGTGTCATAATTAACCTAAAACTCCAACAAACAATTTTATTTAAGTCATATAATGCTTAATATTCTCTCTCCTAATATTTTGATGGCCAAAATATTTATGCATAATTAATGATGTAATAAATAACTTATGTATATACTTATTGCAATCATTACATTTACATTTATTAATTAGTCAAAGTCCCATAAAAGTATTATGTATGGCTAATACATCATGTATTTGATCATGGGTAAAAATGTTAAAGGATGAACCAAATCTTAATTCCATCTAAAGCCCTGAATGGACCATATTGACTCTAATCCATTTAATAGCCTTAAAAAATACAAAATCCAACATTAGCAATTTATTGGGATAGTATCTTTCAAATTTCATCATATTCAGTGATTAGTTGACCCTCCATTTAAATACTATAAGTTATGACACATTAAGTTCATTTACTATGCATCTAGGTCCTACTTACCTAACTCCATCTAATCTAATTTCTCCCACCCCTATAACGTCGTCCCTAAGTTACTTTCTTTTTTGGTCGCGCTTCCAGCGTTGTAACCGCAGACCGCGAACTCAGGGAACCGGCGGTTACTTTCTTTCCTACATCCTCTTCTCTCCCTTCCCTATTTCTCCTCCAGCACCCTTACCTCTTCCTTCCATGCCCAGGGAACCTAGGCGCATTCCTTCAATCTCCCGTTTGCGCTCTACTGCCATGACCGAGAGGAAAGAATGTCTTCCATGGATCTGATTAACAGAAGCTTCGTGGCAACCATGATCATCTCGTAGTCCACCACCAGGGTCGTCGCCACTCTGGACCCTTCTCCGTCCCTACTCTACAAACCCTGACCCTCCTTGTGGCATACACACACGACCCTTCTCCCTGTTTCTGTCCGCTAGACCATCATAACAAAATGACGTGTCGCCACATACTGAAAATGTCGCGACATGACCATCACAACCACGAAATCCTCGAAGCAGGTCATCCCCAAGTCTTTCACCCATCGACCACTAAAGAGAAATTGCCACCGACATTGCAGCGGCCGAAAGATCTTCAGGTCCGTTGAACACCACCATGGTCGCCGCTCTGTACCTTCCCCTCCATCTGCCTCGTCCTTTCCTCTTCCCTTTCTCTTCTTCGTCCTCTTCTCAAATGTTTCCTCGAGTGTTCACGACCCTAAACCATTTCTTATTCCTTGCATCTCTTCTTCCCGCAGACCTGGTCCTTTCCTCCAAGTGCCAACAAGAAAACTTCCGCCACAATTCTCCCTTCTCTTCACCCTTAAACCTAGCCGACCTCCCTCTCCTATGTACGTACGTATAGATCTGCAACTGCTCGTGAATAATACAACCTCAATATGCCTGCAGTGCTATACTTGATAATCCATAGCCATAGAGTTACACCAACGCCATGAGAGGAACCAATCAAGAAGCTTAATTAATACTGAAGATCAACTCTGAAACCAGAAACATGCTAGTAGCTATTTGTTCATATATTATGGTCAGTCTTACATCTATAAATTTGGAAGACTAGATTTTAATGCAAATCTAGATGATAATCCAGATATTTAAGATCTGAAAACTAAGTATTACTAACAAACTATACTAGTAACTCATTTTAGAGTATGATAACACGTTCATATGTATACATTAGTATGTTATCATATATAAACAAAAATCAATACTCTCAGGGCACTCTCATAAATACTAAATCTTATCGATTGGTTGATGATGACATCTAAAGTGGTAGTACGAATAAAGGTCTAAATACCTTAAGAGGTAGAACACAATTATATTAGTATGCCAGATTCTATCAGTCTCGCTTTAGTAAATACATGTATAGTTCAGTATACTAGGAAACATGTAATTTGGAAATTCTGTAGAATCAGATTCGTAGTATTGATATATTAGACGATAAACCTAGTTAATAAATCATCTTAATGTCTCTCATATATGAATGAAAAACCCTAGAGACACACGTAGGTGTATATGTATTTATCAGTAGGAAATTAGAAATACATATAGATCTACGGTATATAACTACCTAGATTGAACGTTCATTAATAAAAATAAGCATGAAATATGTATGTGAATATAATATTACAAAGATAAGTATGGGTGACATGTTGATTAGGGCTATATCGGAATCTACTTTCAAGTACATATATATTATATACTAGTATTCATAAGATATTCAAGAATTAGATGATAAAATATGCATATAAACCAATATACATGCTAAGTATGACGTTATGGATAATATGGATGCTCATGATATAAAGAGAGAACAACACTATAAGATCTAATTTGGAATAATACATGTTACTACCGAGACACATGTATATAACCTAGACATACTTAGACTTGTTTGACCAAAAATGGATATTAGGACTAAAATAGATATCTAGTGGATCATATATTCATTTAATAAGGTTAAAAACCCTAATATGGCATTAGGAGATCCGAACTAGGATAAGGATAACATGAAAAATCAATAATAGGAATGTACACATAATACATGTGTTTGTTGTGGTTTGGCTAACATACTCAATGTTTACTAGAATGAACATTTGACTTTGCAGACCAACATATCTCTTGAGTTAACTATTTGCTGTGAAGATCAAGTATGTGCAGTTTGTATTCGAAATTTAGGCATTTATTCAGATTTGATATACATTTTCCTATAATGAGGCACCTCTTTATATCATTACTTCTTAACTAAAATTCCATACCATTCTAGTAGCAATCATTTTGAAATATTATGATACTCAATTTATTCATATTATCTTAGATATATAAACCCTCCTATCGTGTTATTTAATCTTGATGATGTAATTGATGGACATATTCCTTGCCTCTCTATAATTCCAAGTGATATTAGACTAACATAACCAATGTATATGTTTATGCATAACCATTAGGGCACATCTTTCTTCCAGGGTGTATCTTTCCACCTCTTATACATACAGGGGTGTGTCTTTACGCCCAAGGTGCATCCTTCCACCCATATTTACTTAGGCCAATGACTCAGTGGTGTCTTGGCCCTACCTTAGATAGATTTAGTCTAAATTATCTACATGTAATTATTTATTGTGTTAAATTATAAATTGTGAAATGCCAAGACTCGTTTATTCTTTATGGTTCTATTGTTCATATGCCTCATTTTTTATATTCATTTTCTTGTTCAATCTTATTGAACTTACCTATTTGCTTATAGCCTCCTTTTAAAAAAGAACCCCCTTCGTTGCACTCTTATGATCTAAAATGCCTAAATAAATTTTATTATGCACACACTTATATGATTGATTCATGATTTGGTTTATCTCTTTCTGGGTATTGTTCCTAAAATACCTAGGTGTGTATGGCTTGGAGGACCTAGACCAAGGAAGATCATGTACATGTTTGTGAACATGAGCATAGCTTGTAGTGGATGGATTGTCCTCTGCAATTGCCCTTATGTTTACTTCATTAAAGTTTTTAATTGACATACCACCTATTACAATGAGAAATAACTATATAATAATACACTTTGGAACTTAATAATAGTTATTTTTTTACTACTTATCATGACTCTTTGTATCATACCATTTGAGTGGATACTCTTTTGGGTCCCACTCATTACAGAATCACCTTCATACAACCCTACAAAAAGGGTTAGATTGCACCACCGCTGACAAGGAGTGACTCAAGTGGTCAAGCACGGTGTCCCCCTAACAAAGGGACCCAAGTTCCAATCCCAATTGCCGCCTTGATTTACCACCCTCCCGGGCGTTCAACCTCTGCCACGGGCATGGGAGAGAGGAGTAGAAATCTTTCTCTCTTAATCCCATAATACAACATAAAACCAAGGAATGAAAAGTCATGTTAATCATACATGTCATTCATTGAATTTTATTTTCCCATAGATCAAGATACCAAGGCAATCAGTAAAAACAACAAAGACAACATTGTTGGGTGTGATAATGAAATGATTGCTTAAGTTTCATGTGAACCTTTGAAGATAAAATGTCTACAAAAAAAGGTAGCACAACAAATAACAATGTTCAATCCTTTGATATTCAAGCCTCTACAGACAATGGAATCTCCACCTTCATGAACTATGATAAATTGGAATGTAAATGATTATAGGTACATACTAATTTATCATAATGTCAATTTGAGTTCTCCCGTGATGGTTATTTTCCATCTTTACATGATTTATACACCTTGATTGTATACCTTGGGATTTGGGGACATATTTTCCTATGTTATTAAAAATAGATGTGTGTTGAGAAAACCATATTGATGCTAATGTTGCTCTCACTAAGATTATTAAAACTTAGAGTTGAATACTAAAAGAACCCCTACACTAGCCATGAAACCATAAGGAAACATTGACTATGATCCCTCTTCCATATGTATCCTTTAATATACACCATTATGATCCTTGCAAACCAAACCTTTTCTAATCATCTTCTCATTATTATATACTTTATTAGATCTTGTCAGGTCTATGTTATCATTGTACAAGTACTATGACACACTTGGTGAACAACAAAAGCATATTATGGGGGTTAACATCATTACTCCATGGAAAATTATATCTTCTTTAGGCCTTAGTGGTGGAATTATCATTGGTTAGGATGCTAGAAGCATACAACACTCAATAGGGTACCTATACTTTCACTATGAACTTTTATTTTGTTACATATGGATTCACATGGCATTTCTCTAGAACGTATAATGTGCTCAAACTAGATGATAAGAAAGAAACTGATAATATTAATTAATATTTCCTCAAAACCGTCTGTAAGGATATAGAATTTTGACTGTATGGATTCCTTGGACCTAAGAGTTGTACATTTTAACATACTTCTCATTTTTCTAAATAACTTCCCCTTTTGGGATACAATGAGTAACAATGATATTAAGAAAAATGAACCCCCTTTTTAGGACATGGCACCGATAATCAATCACATAGTGTATATGTAGGACCAAACATGAGATTTGGACAAAACTCCACTCATAAAAACCAAGATCCTATCGATGTAAACACATGCTATTAGCGGAATACAATCATAAGAAAGAATATGTTTAGCATTTCATTTAAGAAAACAATTTCTAAATGATTCACATTTTACATAACATATTCACCATGGTGTCACATGAATTATTTACAATCCATCATGGAATGCTTTCATAACATTTCATATACAAAAACACTTGAATACATGAACAATTCACACATGAAAACTCAATCAAAACTCACCCAGACACCCCTAGTACAAGAACTACTAGACACGTAAAATCTACACTTCACCTACTTTGACAGTTTGTGCATAGGTCAATATGA
Organism: Alisma plantago-aquatica; assembly: GCA_963693085.1. Lineage (NCBI taxonomy): Eukaryota > Viridiplantae > Streptophyta > Magnoliopsida > Alismatales > Alismataceae > Alisma > Alisma plantago-aquatica. The sequence goes on from OY856411.1 coordinate 1,410,781,437, forward strand.
AGAATCCATTATATAACTCCATATCTAAAAGTTTGTTTAGTGGTTGATTAGCCAATATTGAAGTGAATGATAAGTATAAAGTAAGTAAATATTGTGTCTTCCTCTATCTCATGAAATAGGTATCTAACAAATTGGTCTTTTAGCAGAAACACATATCATTCATGATTTTATATATCAAAATAAACTAAACAACATGAACATAATAATCATAAAATCAAAATGTGATCTCATAGAAATAAATGGAGAATCATAACTTGTCAAACCTCTACATGTCAAGAATCTTATGACAAGGCTTTACATCTCTAAAGCATCCAAAAAAATACAATCATCTTGCCTACTTCTATTTCTTTGTGCTAAACCTATTTGGCTTGTACCTACTCAAGTAGATATCACCATGGTATGCCCATGTGCATGAATCATAATCCACACCTTAGGATTTATACAACCACCCTAAGGAAAACAACAAAGACAAGTCTTCTAGAAGGGGGCTATAGTATCTACCTTTATTCCCACCATTTTACAAGATTGGATCTCAAAAAACATATCACATTGGCAGCATGCTTCAGATCTCAAAAATTACAAATTCTTAATATCATGTTGATTGCCCTAAATCACACATACAAAATGGAGTGGATCTAGAGTAATCAGACTCTTAGATTTATAACACGACACTTAGGCCCCCACAACTACTATACGAGGTTCGTTGTAGAAGATCAAGGTCAAACCATAGGGACAAGGTTGGTAAGTGCTAAGAACGTAGAGCTTCAGACTCCTATCCACCAAACAAAAAGGTAGATCAAGATGTTGTTCCCTAAGGAATGGAGTTACTTCCAAACAAAGCAACAAAAAGCAAAAGTAAGAAGATAAAACAAGAGAATAAATTCGAACAAGAAAGATGTAACCAAAAGATGGAAGGGAACTTGGTTTGGTTTTGCCGACAAAGATCTCTCACCAACATGCAATACTCACACCATTTTTTATACCCTTAGCAAGATTACAAGCAATCATCATATATTTCGATTCCCTCCTCTCTCGAGCTTAGGATAAATCTAGATTATAAGGTTGTCTTTCTCTCTCTCTCTTGAGGGAGAGAGATGGCAAACAAACAATCACCAAGCAAACCATATGACCATTAGCTTTAGCATTCCAACATTTTCATGCATTCATGCAACTCCATAACACTTATATAACATTAATACTACTCTTTCAAGGCATTAACAATCAAACATCACAAGATGGTATCTAAGCATACAAGTGAAGCGTTTGAGAACAAGAGTATGGAGATAAATGTTGCTAAGGATATATACATTTAAAAGGATGTAAGTTATATACATGTTGGGAGAACCTTAGTGGCTACTCCCAAACCAAGTAACGTGTTTAGACACACATATTAATGGGCAGCATAACAACGTTACAAAAGTGTAGATACATAAAGAATAACTAAGTGTGGGGAGGGTACAATGTGAAGAAGATGATAGATCTAAAGAAAGAAGGAGGTGATACACCAACGGTACTTCTTCATATCTAGATATGGTATGGCCGTGGAAGATGGCAACTCCTTCTCTCGAAGAAGGGGATTGCAGATCTTCTCTATCCCCCAATTTTCATCTTTGGAGATCCAAGACCAATGGAAATGAATGAGGATGGCTCTGGAGTTGTATAGTACTTCATTTCTCTTGATGCACACCCCCCCAACCATTAGGAGGGGTCAAGGCCAATTTATAGGTGCAACCCAGTGACTTAACATTATGTTGTGGTTACGACGTATGTCTCGACTGTGACCATTGTCGCGGTCCTGACCTTCTGTAGCAAGTGTCTCGGTTGTGGTGGGGAGGTATCATTACGACTATGATTTTAGCAGATGTTGAAATATGTGTCGCTATCACAACACATCCTTGGTCATGATGCATGCCAGGGTTTCTTCTTCTGTGTAGGTCGCAACCTCATCCTGATCGTGACATCTTTTCCATCCTACATCACAGTCGTGATGGGTCATCTTGGTCGCGACCAGTGTCGCAGTCGCCACTAGGCCTTGTTGACCCTTGGCTCTGTCCCGGGCGAGACATCTTTGGACCATTATGGTCAAGATGATGTCACGGTCACGATGTGTCACTAATCAGTATGGATTTGAGAAGGGCATTAAGTCAGGTCTAGATATCATTTAAGGATATTAAAATAGAAAAAAAAATCCACAAAATGGATACAATATAAAAGTAAAATAAATGCAAAATGTTCACAAGATGAGGTATTATCAACTCCCCTTAACTTAGAGTCAAGCCTGTCCTTAGGCTAATAGATAGGATCAAATCACCGAGAGATAAGCTATGGATACTTTTTCTTTTGATAAACCCATCGTTATAGAGTTATCTCATCCTTAAAGCAAAACCCTCGTGACATGCTTAGTTTGAATCCTGAGATTCTATTTCCTTCCTTTCATATCCAGAGTTGCATGACTTGGTACATTTGCCAATGCCTTTTTGTAATAAAGGACTCTCCCTCTTAATGACCTCCCTGCCCTAGGTTTCTGGCTATACTTGTACATCGTTCCTGCATGGGGTAGCTTTCACACCCTACATTTACTTTGGTTGTGCCTATGTTATTGTGCTCAGGTAGGTTTTTAGGCTTTCAGTGTTTTCCTGCACTCCTCAGTCTTCCTCAACCATGGTGCTATTGTAAAGATAGTGTTACCCCAGTGGGTCCTGATGTAGTGTCAGGTGGTTGTATGAGATTTGCTTCAGAATGTAGGAGAGTATAACTTGGCTTCCAGACCCCATTTCTGGGTACGACATATCTGCATTCACAAGTGCATCAATACACTGGCCGTATGAGATCCTTTGACATCTTTTAGGTACAAACCTCATGGTTTTGTCTCTCTCACTTTGTCTTTTCATTCTCTTAGGCTTGGGAAGGGATGATAGGTCTTCTAGGTTGCCAAGACTCTTTTAATCCCAATTTGGGGACATTTGAAACTGGAAGGGGCAGTTATTTCCTTCTTATGGGAGGTGTAGACTTTCCAAATATAATCGTCACAATAGCGTGATCAATCGAGAGTGTGGTTGGTAAAGTCCTCTAGTTTCCAAGGGTTCCATAGATTCAGGATTGTTCTATACACGATGTCTTGCTATAAGAATGAGATAAGATCGTATTGTTGTGTATTCCACTTTTATGTGTATTACCAGCTCATTTGCGCCTCTCTAGAAATTATTATGCTATAAAATATAGCAAGAGGACAAATACTCTAAGAAAATGGAAAGTTGAATCACAAAAGGAAATGTGAAAACTATGAACTATAGCAAAAGTTTGTTTAAAATTGTTTCAAAATTTCTTATACTTGCAAAGGGTAAAAGTAAGAATATGTACAAGTGGAAATTAAACTTAAGTGAGTAAATTGTACCTCTCATGCCCGTTTATAACTACTTCCCCAAATTTATCATTCACTCTATCTCAGAGTGAAGTTTTCGGTATAAAAGGGCTTACTTCATTGTTGTTAGTTTTCGATGATTTCCCATTTTGATTGCATGAGTTTGTTGGCATACATTCCATGGAGGGTGTGATATTTTTCATGTTGCATGCTTTCAATATTCATATTCATCATGGCCAGGGTTTTCATCCAAGATAGGTAATAAAATCCACAGTCATTGGTCAATGGCACTTGTTGTGGGCTTCTATGGAAGAATTGTGTCTTTTTGAAGTCCTTGCCTTCTGCATGCTTGTATCCCTTCCCTTGGTTTTGGATCATCTTGATGATTGCTTTGGTGCACGTAACTAATTTTTCTTCTATAGGTCTCTTCAGAGTAGTCATATTGGTCTTTTTGTTCAATGCAAAGGTTGAATCAGAGTTGTTATATAGAACTGCAGTCCTAGCTATTATATTGACTATTAGAAGAATCCAATGGTTATCATGCAGAATGGGTAGGAATATATAGTCTGGAAGAGAGGTCATCAAACATTGCTGCAAGCATTCTTTTTCGATTGACCTTTTGTCTTTGAGTATATCATCAGTGAAAAGAAAGTATGTCATATGCACATTATTCATGTTGTCTCCCAGCAAGGATTTATAAGCAGACATAGCACTCCAGGAGAGGTATCCTCTTATTTTCAAAGTGTCTCATAGATCGTATTTTAGTACACATATTCCCTCTCATTCAAAGATTACCTCTCCTAAGGTATCTTCCTCCTTCAAACAATTCATCATCAGTTGTAGGAATTTCAATGACAGGCCTTCACAAGCCGTTCTATCAAAATCATGAAAAGTAGGTACTATTTCCCCTGTTGGCCCATGTGGCTTGATTTTGGGCATATCATCTTTGTTGATTTCTCCCTCTTCGGGCTCGTTAATAGTAGGTTCTTTTTGCTTCTTTTCAATTACAGGAGATGCTTCTTTCTCAAATGATGCTTGAGGTTTTTGCTCTTTATTTTGAGTGGCGTCGAAAGGTTGAGTGTCTGATGCCCAGCTTTCTTTCCAAGCATCTTCCAAGGCTGGTTTGTTAGGATCAATCAACAAGGTCTTTAGCTTTTCCCACCATGTATTCTTCTCAGGTAGGGGGATACTATGTTGTAACACATCTGAGGGCATCACTGGGTCGTTGAAGAAGTGGCTATCATAGATTACTTTGATAGTGTAGGCACCACATAGGCCGTGCAGATATTCATTGCTGCTCCACCTCTCCCGTGTAAGATGGCGGGCATGGACATGGCCTCACTATCTAGAATAACATGTTGGGATGTTCATGTCCTGACAAACATGTTAGATGACAACCTTCCAGGAACAGACATTTTATATCATAACAAAGGAAGATACTTGACTAGGGAACACTTTAGAGGAGTCTTTCTGAAGTGAGCACAAGTTCACAAGAAAATATTCCAAGTGTTCTATGCCACACTGCTAAAATATTTCCTCCATGTAGACAAGGTGCAATCAGTGTTTAACAAAACCACTCACCTGGTAGGATAGCTATTCAAGAAAAGATACAATTCTAACAATTCAAAGAGCTGCAATGAGCTGTGAACAATACTAAGAACCAGTTTGTGACCTTACCTATAAGGAAAGTCAAGCACTGGGCTCTAATCATGGTGAATCTATATGAGTGTCACACCACAATATACAACTGGTGTGATGTTGAGTTGGACAATACGTCCCTCATCTACAAAAATAAGGAAGCCAGGGACATCATGAAGGTACCACTACATATGCAACATGCAATCCAGAAAGTAGGAGATCGACACCAAGGAATTTGGAAATAGTTTTCTATATGTAATAAGGTACCCCAGGAAGAGGCGGAAATAGGGGATTGTGCTTTCATTGTACTAAGAATGATGGGAGCCATCAACAAGGGGATTCCACTAGAAGAACACCTAATTCTTCTTTATCAGCATGTCGGCTCCTTTTTTTGGCTGGCTCATTGATAAAGAATGAAGCGAGGTTGTCTTCATCATCTTCAGAAGTTCCTTCTCCTACTGCTTGTATTGGTGAGGTTGGTGCAGTTGGAGTAGAGGTTGGCTTTTTAGTATCCTTCTTCAGTTGTGGCTCTGCTTGCTTCACATTTTTGGTAGTGATCTCTTTGATAGACTCTTTTAGGAGCATGTTTGTCTTTAATGGTGACTCGAGTACTATTTCATTGAGCGTAGATAAAGTTGTAGCCATCTTGCTATCATAAATTATGGCGTTGTATTTGTTGCGTGTTGGTTCCTCGAGGAAGGTGTCACAAAAATCCATGGTGATGTTCAATTCATCCAGGATTTTATTTATATTAGATATAACGTTAGTTGTGAATTTCTAAGAAGAGTTGGGCCCCACCCCAATGACGCATTTGTCCTAATTCTCTTCAAAGATCGCCTCACCTTCTGTTGTGTAAGAGTTCAGATCAAACTCCTAAATTGATGTGTTCTTCTTCTTCCCATCAACACCTTGTGGCTCTTCAGGTTGAGATGGTGATTCTTTTGCGGTTGGTTCCTCCTTCTGGGTGGGCTTTGCATTTTCACTTTCATCCATTGGTGTTGAGGATGTGCAAGCTCTGCCTACATCATCAATTTGATGGGTGAAGAAGCATGGGATATGGAGGGACTGGTCAGACGCCTTAACCTCTTTCTGTTTCTCCAGTTCTCTAGCTCCTGACGTTCTGTTGCTATTTCTTTTCTTTCTTCATCTAAGTGTTGGAATTCAATCTGTAGGTCTTGCAACGCCTCCTCATACTCTTTTATCAGCATTGATTTGTCAGTCTGTATATTGTCCCTCTATTTTCTAAGGTCTGCCATTTCTTCTGAGATAGACTTTATAGCTTCCATCAACACTGTCTGGTGGTTGATCACCTCTTTCATGAATTGAGGAAGTGACTCAGTCTTTGCACTCAAGCCCTATACCTGCGTTGTTAGCGTGTGCAAGCTAGAGGTGATATTGAAATTAGATTCATAATATTATTTCATTTGTGCCCACATAACATCAAATTGATGCCCTAATCAAATTTGAATGATTGTGGGTGTTGTTGTTGTTCAGGTCTAGGCATTGATGGAGTTGTTGTTGTGCTTTGAGTACTTGTTGTGAAGGTTGACCGGGTTCCTACATGCTTTTCCTTGCCTCTTCAGGGACAGGTTGTGTGCATGCTTGTTTGGTGGATGATGTTTCTGGTTACACGGGCACATTGATCGTTGTTTTCGCCACTGGAGATGTAGGGGTAAGCATCTTGGGCTTCTCAGGAATGTGACTCACTTCATTTTCTGCTTCATGTATTCTTTCATATTCCTTAGAAAGTAACATTAAGACTGTTAATGGTCGAGGGGAGGGTGGATTGAAGAACCCTTCGTCATTGTGGTCAGTTTGGTCTTCTACATATATTTGTTTTTCCGCCTCTGTTCTACTCGGAGGAGCATTTGCTGCCTTATTCTTGTGCTTCTTGATTGCTAGTTTCTTTCTTTCTACTAGCTTAAGTTGTTCTGCTTCTTGCGATGTATATGTTATATCTTCATTGTTGGCAAGTGATTGGGGGTCTATAGCTCTCCTAACTTCACTCAAGTGCATCTTGTTCACCTCCTCTTCGGTGGGCCGCAGCTTGTGGGCATCATAATACACCATTTCAGGGAGGGGAAGTAGGAGTTTGGAGAATCTTTGTTTATAGAATAGTTTGCTACCTTTCTACTCCAGGATACCAGTATTTATAAGGGACTTGATATCTATCTTTGTATGTCCCTTTGTGTACTTATATTTCTATACTTTCTCAACACCTAGGAAATAATACACGATGCGAGTTATGTGACCTCCCATGCAGAACTCTTTAGTCTGCTTTGCCTCAGATCCTACAATAGCTGATAATCTGTCTATCAGCAATCTTCCTATATTTGCTTTTATTCAGCATAAACCATATAAGGAAAAGATCTACTTGAGAAACACCCCCCCAGTTTCAGATCTCATGAAGACTGTGTTTTTTATACTTTTCTACGTGATCCTGATAAAGCAAGAGGTGATGAGTGTTGCCTTAGAGTTCTTGAACTATGATCGAGTTCTCCTGTGAGTTTTTCCCACATTCAGTGGTTGTTGTAACCCACTCTCTCTTTTTCACCGAGCACAGCTGAGAAAACCTATGCTTCTTTTGTCATTTTTGTGAAGATGGTATTTAGAATAGCCTCGATGATCATGTGATCTTCACCCCCTATCCTCAACTCCATCTTGAATCCCCGCCACATTTCTTGTGTTTAATGTCACTGACAGGCAGCTTCTCCAGTGATGACATGAACTCAGCTGCGAGTTCTGTGAGAGAAGGGGCTTCATTTGTGCATAGAGTATGCAAGTTGCCCCCTTTCAAAAACTTCATTGTTCTATCATATATCCCCATCTTCTTGTAGTCATCAACGTCCAGGTATCATGTCAGTCTGAAGCTCTTGGTCTTCATTCACTAGTACATTTTCGGTCTCTAACGTCGCTTCCGCTAGCATCACTTATATTAGAAAAACTGACCGAATAAGCTAAAACCGAAGCAACAAGTCATTAGAAAAAATTTGGGTACTGCTTTTAGCTATTGGGTCAGTTTTTTAAGGATAATCGACGCTAGAAAAAGACCCACGAAATCATCAAATTCAAGGTACGCATAAACATAGCATCAGTTTTATAAGAAAACTGACCCAACATGCTTCCCGCGGAGAAAAGGAATTAATTTTTGCCTTTCGTGCGTCGATCTATACCCTCTTGGGTCGGTTATTCTCTTTAGCCGTCCCTAAAGGTCTCCGCACAAAGACCCTTTTGGGTTAGTTTTCTAAAACAGCCGTCCCTAGAAGTCTCTGTGCAAAGACCCTTTCGGGTCGGTTTTCTAAAACAGCCATCCCTAGAAGTCTCCGCGCAAAGACCCTCACGGGTCGGTTGTTTGATTTAACCGTCTGCATAGACGCCGGCAATGGGGACCTCTTGGGTCGGTTTTCTTGATTAACCGACCTGGGAAGTATTAGAAACCCTTTTCCTCTCACTCGCACTCTCACTCACACACACTCCCCACTCTCGCACTCTCTCTCCTAGCCTCACTGTCGTCTCGTTCTCACTGTCGCCCTCACTCTCGCCGATGCCAAGGTCACGCGCCGCCACCAGCTTGCCGGTCGTCGCTCGCCGCTCACCAGCTTGTCGTTCAGGTACGTCACCGCCGTTGTTGCTCACTAGCTTGCCGCCAAAAGCGCCGCCAAGGTCTCACCGCCGATGTCATAGCTCACCAACTCGATGTTGTTTCCGAAGCTCACCAGCTCACCGCCAAGGTCTCGCCGCCGTTGTCGTAGACCAGCTCGCCGCCAAGGTCGCTGCTATTGATTCTCCAAAAGCCGCCCGCTGCCGACGCACCTTCTTCTCTCGCGCGGCCCGGCCGTGTTGATAACGGCAAACGAAAAGCTTTTCCTCCACGCTCGCGCCTGACAGGTAAGATTTTCCATTTCCCAATTCAAGCTTTATGTTGTCCTTTGCACAGCTATGTTTGTGCTCTTCCTTATGTTGGGGTGTAGCACGGCAGTGTTGGTGTCTTTAGCACGGTCGTGTTGGTGTCTTTTGCACAGCTAAGTTGAAATGCCAGTGTTGTAACATGGTCGTGCTAGGTACACTGGTCGTGTTGGCTGTCTTTTGCATTTGAGTTGTACCACGGCCATTCTAGGTACACTGGTCGTGTTGGCTGTCTTTTGCATTTGAGTCTTGATTTACTTGATTTACTATTATCTATTATGAAAGATCCTGCATGATGTTTAATTTATGCCTTTCTATTTATTTTTGTTAAGAGCACCTAATTGATTATTCAATTCAGTACTTATAAATGAATGCTTATCTAGTAAACCAACCAATAATAAAAGCATGTATTCTTTTATATCTACATTTTATTATCAATCACATATATAATTAATCATTGTATACAATCTAAAAATACAAGGGTAGACATTGTTTAGTTTTAGATTGACACTTTAGGGTTTATAGATGAGACCACCTATGCATAAATATGACAAATACATTTATATATAAACTTAGAAACCCGTTCAAAATTTATTCATTAGGAGTAAATTTTGGATAGTCCCCGATATGGGACTGTTTTTGGATATTTAATCTCACTTAGGATGTAGTTGTATAATGTATGTTTAGTTTTGAAGAAATTTTTTAGTAGTATTTCCTCATTTGTTCTCTGGGTACATATGTGAGTGGTTATTTGCCATTTACATTGATGTACTTGGAGAACTAAGGGGAAATGCTGCTGAAATTTTATTGAAAACTAAACATACATTATACAATTACTAGTGAGGTTAAATATTAAAAAATGGGATAGGTGGTACACTTTAGTATAAAAGTAATGAATTTCCTATCAAAAAAACCTTACAACTTATAGTATCAATATTAAATGCTTAGTTTGATAATTAATTTTAATGTGATCTAGAAAATGGATCGAAGTTGAATGTCTATCAAGAACCGTTGCAGTCCAGAGTTTACCAAAGGTGTTGATGAATTTATGAGATTTGCTGAGGAACATAGGAAACTACCTACAAATTTGCTGAGGAACATAGGAAACTACCTACAGATAGGAAACTCTGTGGAAACTACCTACAGAGTTTCACTTCATTGTTGTCTTTGTTAAAGGAAATTCTTCCTGAAGGCAACGAGCTTCCAATTTCTACATATCAAGCAAAGAAAATAATGTGCCCAATGGGAATGGAGGCTAAGAAGATTCATTCATGTCTAAATGATTGTGTGTTATTTTAGAAGGACTATAGTGATTTGATAAATTATCCAAAATGTGGTGCGTCAAGGTACAAGACTACAAATTCAGCTAAGTCTAAAAATGGCTCTCCTGCCAAGGTGATGTGGTATCTACCAATAATACCACGATTTCAACGCTTATTTGCTAATACAGAAGATGCGCAAAATTTGTCTTGGCATGGGGAGTTAAAGTTCAATGATGATGGCATCCTACGACATGCATCTTATTCACCACAATGGAAGAAAATTGATTTATTATACCCTCAATTTGGTAAAGAAACAAGGAACTTAAGACTTGGACTCTGTAGAGATGGAATGAATCCATATGGTACATTAAGCAGCCAACATAGCACGTGGCATGTTATGATTGTTATATACAATCTTCCTCCTTGGTTGTGTATGAAAAATAAGTATGTCATGTTGTCAATATTGATATCAGGGCCCAAGCAACCTGGAAATGATACTGATGTTTACCTTCAACCTCTAATTGATGACCTTCAACCTCTAATTGATGACCTAACGAAATGATATTGATGTTTGTGATTTAATATTTTCATTAAATATGAATAGGATGATCTCTAATTGTTTGTGATTTAATATTTTCATTAAATATGAATAGGATGATCTCTATGAGCAAAAAAAACAAGGAAAATTCATACCAATTGGACGCATGGATGAACTATCAGTTGCTCTTGGTACGAAAGAGCATCCTGGCCGTGTTAGGGGATTAGGAGCTGGCATAGGATTCAAGACTTATTATGGGCCTTCACAATCTAGAAGAGGTCGTACAGTTCACATGATGAGGTTGAAGCATTAGTATCATAGAAAGTGCAATAGATATTGTCTTTATTTCAACCTATTCAACCTTCTCAACCTCCTCAAACCGTGCGTCTCTCAGATCATGAGGTACAAGCTCATACTCCAATTGTAGAAGGTCATGGGAGCACTCCCAATGAACCACCACAACAATCTGCAGTAAGTTTGTTCTAAATATGTTAATATGATATATAATATAATAGGTATCTGGTTTACCACTTTGTATATAACTTATATTATTTCAACTAGGTTGGTATGAACTGTAAACTTGCAGTGGAGGTTCCAGAGTACAATGTTGTGGCAGCGGGTAAGGTATACAACATCACTGGTACATTGCATTGTCAATCAGTTTCTGATGACATTTGTCGTGTGTCCATCCATCTTGTGTATGATGGAATGGGGGACAAACCACTACCCATACCTTCTTCTGAATATGGTACAATTGATGAAGCAGAGGGTGCTATGGTGGGATGGCCTAGACACTTGGTTATCATTGACAAGGTATATCTACATGTTTTTTATATTTGACTAGCTACATATATGAACTCATTTAATATAAGTATGTATTTAATTAACAGGTTTGTAAACCAAAAAGTAAAAATCCTAGTAGTTGTCCTCCTATTCCCAAGCCTTCTTTCATTCTAGAAGCCACATTTGATGAATTGGAAAATAAAAGTAAATGTTTGGCTCGATACTTAGCCAACCAAAGCCCAGGATCACATATGGTGATCAATTTAACAGATGATGCAGTTGGGAGGGACTTTGAGAATTTATTTTTCTTGATGATATTATAGAGTTGTTCCGGTATGATTAGCTAAATACTTTGATATTAGAAGTATGGATAAGGTAAGAATTAATCAATATAGATTACTCGAATATATACATCTTTAGCTTATTTGTAACATATCAAATTTTTACAAATGTTTTACATCCATTTATATACTGAGATGACAAACTTTGATATAAAGAATGTTGGATTCTTAGTTCCTTCAGTCACTAGTCAAGTGCAGACACAAATGGATGATGTGAACGAGTACTTCAGTACTGCATTCAAATATTTTGGTAGTGTGGGAAAGGAAATTATTCTAATTCCTTTTAATGTCCAGTAAGTATTATTAATTCAATAGAATTCTAATATTGACTAAATTATAATTCTAATTTTTGTTTTCAATATAAATTTACTCAGATCTAGACATTGGGAACTAGTGGTGCTTGTCCCAAAATTGATGACTTTCTATTATCTTGACCCAATGGGAAAAACAACAAGGGGTCACAAACTGAGATTGCCAACTATGGAGTAAGCATAAATTTAGTTTCTATAACATCGCTTGTTATGCTTCAACATGATATTTACACTTAGAATTTCTATTTTGACAACTATCGTAATCAAATTGATTGATAGGGGTATAAAGGCTTATCGTGAAGGTGGAGGAATAATACCCACAAAATTAAAAACACTGACTTTGAAAAATGTCAAGGTAACTACTTTGAATTCTTAGTTGTATATGTACAACTCTTACAGTAATGTATTAATGTCAAATTTTATATGTTAACTCTCTTATAGTCTTATTTATTTATTTTTACAACTCTGTTTGTGGCAGTTTACTAATATTAAGTATAATTCTTTATTTGTAGTTTCATATACAAAATAATGATTGGGCTTGTGGCTACTACGTAATGAAGTATATGCAAACTATTTTGAAAGAAGCATCACTAGACATTCAGAGTATATATAAGGTAATTAATAAAAAATAACATCATAAATTTACAAGTGAGATTTGCATCATTTTATAAAATATATATGAGCATGTGCTTTTTTTTGCAGATCTTTACAACTCATCCTTACACACTTGATGGGTTAAATGAATTCCGAGAAGAATGGTCAGATGCTTTTCTGAATGAAGTCACTATAGCATTGGATTGAATTCATAACTTCATTTGTGTATAGTAGATTTGAAACTCTATCAAAATTTACTTTTTGTATATGACATTAAATTTAATATCACTTTTAAACTTGCAATTTATCATTGTTGTTAGTATGTGCTATGTGTATGAATGTTAGTATGTGTTATGTGTATGAATGTTAGTATGTGTTATATGTCTCATTTGAAATCTATCTTAGACTTGCAAGAATGTTAGTAAGTGTTGTGTATGAAGATGTCTCAACTCAATATATGTGAATAATTGTTGTTATGAATGCAAATGGCTTTTGGAAATGGCTTTGGAATGCATTTTTAGCTTTCATGATTGCATTTGCAAGTCTATTTCTATTGCAGGTTTTGAATTGCGTAAAGCAATTCTGTTTTGCAGGTTGCTGTACTGAAGATTTCTGGTTTTGCAGAATTTTTCTTTAAAAAAAATGTAACTTCTCGGGTCGGTTATTTAAAAAAACCATCCCTATAGACTTCTTGGGTCGGCTATAAACAAAAACTGACCCAGTAGGTTCTATCCCAAAATTCTACAGCTATTTGAAGACTTCTAGGGTCGCTTATAGAGAAAAACCGACCCAATAGACACTTCTTGGGTCGGTTATACAAAAAACCGACCCAGTAGGTTCATCCCAAAATTCTACAGCTATTTGAAGACTTCTAGGGTCACTTATAGAGAAAACCCGACCCAATAGACACTTCTTGGGTCGGTTATACACAAAACCGACCCAATAGGTTCATCCCAAAATTCTACAGCTATTTGAAGACTTCTAGGGTCGCTTATAGAGAAAAATCGACCCAATAGACATTTCTTGGGTCGATTATACACAAAACCGACCTAGTAGGTTCATCCCAAAATTCTACAGCTATTTGAAGACTTCTAGGGTCGCTTATGGATAAAAACCGACCCAATAGACACTTCTTGGGTCGGATATACACAAAAACTGACCCAGTAGGTTCATCTACAACTATTTGAAGACTTCTAGGGTCTCTTATGGAGAAAAACTGACCCAATAGATACTTGTTGGGTCGGTTATACACAAAAACTGACCCAGTAGGTTCATCCCAAAATTCTACAGCTATTTGAAGACTTCTAGGGTCGGTTTTTGTACCTCTTTTGGGTCGGTTTTTTACCTCTCTTGGGTCGGTTTTTTTACCTCTCTTGGGTCAGTTTTTGTTCCCTCTAGGGTTGGTTTTTGTACCTCTCTAGGGTCGGTTTTTCTACCTCTATAGCGTCGCAAGTACTGTAGCGACGCCCACCTAGGCGTCGCTTAAAAAGTGACGTTGCAGGCTTCAAAAAACCGACCCAAGAGACCAATATTGTACTAGTGATTATCAGGTCAAAGTGTGACTGATGAAATTGGTCTCTCAGTGTGAATGTTGCCAACTGCTTGCTTTCCTTTTCTTGCATTTCTTTCATGGCCATACCAGAGTCATTCTCCTATCATGGGGTCTTTGATTTGTCCTTAACTGCCAGCTTCCTCTTCTTCATGTCTTTAGTACCCTTGGCTTATAGTTTGTGTTTCCTTGTTTTCTTGAGTTCACTCTTAGATGACTAGTACTCAGATGTTTCTGTCTCTATAGTGCCTTGGGACTCCTCAGACTCCTCCGACGTACTATGGTTTAAGATGTTTTTGTACTTCTCCTTGATGAGCTCCAGGAGAGCTCTATCCTCTTTTGTCAAGTTTGCATCTCCGTGAAGCTTTTTCTCAATTTTACTAATAGCCTCTTGGACTCCTGTAAGTCATGTCAGCTCCTTCACCAGGGTATCAGAGGTGGAGAAAAACATTCTTTAGTTTTAGTAAACCATAGGTCGTCATGCACTCCTTAAGTAGGTAATGTCAATTTGTCATATATTGTAGATTTTCTTTTTATTGATTTATAGTTGTCGTGATCGAGACAAGAAGGTGTCACGGTCACGACGATTTGAAAAGAGGGTTAGAAGATTGAAAGAGAACTAGGGTGTGTCGTGACCAAATCAATCAAAACATATGTCACGACCATGACTAGCACAAGAGAGGGGATGTCGAAGTTATGGCAAAACCAAAGTAAAACTAAGAAGCATGTCATGACTGTGATGAGTGTCACAACCACGGTCGATCAAGAATAGAGGAGGGTGTTTCAATGTGAAGTGGTCATGACTCATGTTGTGATTGAAATGATCTTCTCGATCAAGGCATTGAAAGGAAGAGATAGAGGGAAAATGTGGGAAAAGGGGATATCGCAAAGGGGTAAATGTCGCAGTCGAATCAGTCATAAAGCGGTCGTGACCGCGATTGATGCAGGAGCAGTCAAAAGGCCCAAATTAAGGTTTCATGGGGTGAGAAAAGTGGGAAAACAATGATCGGGTGGAGAACGATCTATGCACATCAGATGGGGAGGACAAAGAGGCGTGGAAATATATGAAATGCACATTGGAAAAGAAGGAGAGTTGGTACATTTACATAGAGAAAGAAAGAGCAAAGAGACGGCAGAGGTAGAGTGACTTGGCAAAAATGGTGGAAGTGATGACTCATGCTCATCAGCATAGAGGGTATCTTTAATCATCTGGCTTGGCATCGACCACTTCATGGTGACAAGATTTTTCATTGCTTTTGTTCTTCAGAGTAGCAGTGTGAGAGATCAAGAGAATAAAGGTTTACTATTACAAAGGTGTCCCCTTTTTATATGGTGAGTGTCGCGACTGCAACATATAACTAGCAAAGCTTTTGTCACGACCGCGACATGTTTCGCAACCGTGACATCAAAAGGGTGCTTTGATCGCAAGAGGGAATTAAAGTAATTATTCAGTTTTGCAACTAAGCATGTATATGTACACATCTAAAAAGGGAAATAAAATCATTGCAATCAAAATGGATTCTAACATTCACTGGCTATTTTTAGAGGAGTTCAAAATTGCTTTAAACAAAGAAGTTCTAAATTAGACTAATTGGTATGTACACAGATTAGACTAAGTGGTGAAAAGTAGAGAGTTTTGCTATATTAAAGAAGACAATAAATCCTTGGGTTGCCTCCCAAGAAGCACTAATTTAACGTCTTTAGCTGGACTCTCCCATTTTGTTCTCATTCTCCTTTGACACGTGTTGGTAATTGCTCGTGTATTTCATCTGATGTTGGATTGGGTTCCTCCAAACTTAGTTTTGACCTCCTTACGAAGGCCTCATCTTCATAGTATCTATTTACCCTGTGTCCATTCACCTTGAATGTGCCAGTCTTATCGCTGGAGACTTCCATCATTCCGAATGGATAGATCTTCACTAAAGAAAAGGGCACAGACCATCTAGTTCTGAGTTTTCTAGGAAATAACCTTATGTTGGAGTTGAATAGAAGAACTTTGTCCCCTTCATGCACATCTTTGTTTTTTAGGTGGGCATCATGCCACACCTTAGTACTTTGCTTAGAAATTTGTGCATTCTCATAAGCATGCATCCTCAACTCTTCAAGTTCTTGGAGTTGGAGAAATCTTTTCTTACCTACTTTATCTAGATCCATATTCAAAAATTTGATAGCACAAAGGGCTTTGTGCTCTAGTTCAATGGGGAGATGGTAGGATTTGTCATAAATTAGTCTGTAGGGTGTTGTGCCTATTGGTGCTTTGTATGTCGTGCAGTAAGCCCATAATGCATCGTTGAGCTTTATGGACCAATACCTCCTTATACAACTTACTGTCTTCTCCAGGATCTGCTTGATTTTCCTATTAGATACTTCTACTTGCCCTAAAGTTTGTGGATGGTAGAGTGTTGTCACCTTGTGCTTGGTTCCATACTTTTTCAATAAAGCTTCAAACTATTTTTCCCTAAAGTGGGATCCTCCGTAACTTATGACGGAGCGTAGGACCCCAAATCACGAAAAGATAGTTTTCTCAAACAACTTGATTAAAGCCTTTGAGTTGTAGGTTTGGGTACAAACAACTTCTACCCATTTTGAGATGTAGTCTACAATGGCAATAATATATTAGTTTCCTTTTGACGATGGGAATGGTCCCATATAATCAATCTCCCATACATCAGAAATTTCTACTTTGACCCAACCGGCCATAGGCATCTCATTCCTTCTATTGATATTTCTTGTGAGCTGGCATTCCTTACAAGTCTTAACAGATGGTTTATTGTCTCTGAAGAGTGTCAACCAATAGAAGCCTGACTGTGGAACTTTTGCAGTGGTTCTTTCTCCTCCATGGTGACCTCCATAAGGTGAGGAATGACATTCCTAGAGGATTTGAGGCACTTATTCTTCCGGCACACAACAACGATATAAATTGTTAGAGCATCTTTTAAACAAGAGAGGTCATCCCAATAATAATTTTTTAGATCGAAGAATGATTTCTTCTTATGATTATAGGTAATCTCAGGCGACAGTTTCCCACAGGCTAGATAGTTATAAATGTCAGCAAACCAAGGTAGGGTTGATTCAACTAACTGAGCCATTAATAGAGCTTCATCGGCGTAGTTGTCATTTATAGGAAACTGATTTTTCTCAGTGAAAAATATCCTTGACAGGTGGTCCGCGCCACATTCTCAGTTCCTTTCTTATCAATAATCTCATGATCGAATTCTTGTAGCAGCAAGGCCCACCGCAATAGTCTTGGCTTTGTGTCCTTTTTCTACATAAGGTACTTTATAGATACATGATCAGTGTATACCTTCATCCTTGATCTTATTAAGTATAATCTAAACTTATCAAAAGCAAAGACAAATGCTAGCATTTCTTTCTCCATTGTGGTATAATTCACTTGGGCTTCATCCAAAGTTTGACTTGCGTAGCAGATCACATGATGTTTTTTGTCCTTCTTTTATCCTAGAACAACTCTGATAGAAAAATTGCTTGCATCACACATGATTTCTAGGGGTATCTCCCAATCTGGTGCTTGTAGGATTGGGGATGTTGTTAAGGCCTCTTTGAGGGCGTTGAAGGCTTCTAAACATTCATTGTTGAACTCAAATTCAGCATCTTTAACTATAACATCCCTAACATGGGTTATGCCATAACCCTGGAAGTTTTTCTTATTTATAAACTTTTTTAATCTTTTTAAATGTAATTAACACTTAAGGAGAGTTTAATTTTCAAGTTTGATCTTATTTGCAAACTGTTTGTGCATTATATGATAGTTTGGGTGTAAATTGCAATTTGCCCAAGATGAGGGGTTATATTGCAATATGTCACATTTTGAACGTTCCTAAAGTTCTTTAGCATCATAAGAGATAGAATGATGCTAATGGGTGGCTTGTGGAAAGCCTAAGTTCCAAGTTCGAGCTTGTTTGAATAATGTTTGTGCCTTGTGTACCAACTTTGGTGCAAATTGTAATTTACCCAAAATGTAGGGTTGATATGCAAATTACCACCTATAGAGTGTCCCTACTCTCTCTTATTATCATATAAAGGAGATACAAATAAATAGGGCACCATGTTTGAATCATATTTGAGTGATGGTATTTTTGGTGATGAAAAGACCAAGAAGAGTTATATAGTTGAAACCCTAAAATAAGTTGTATTGAGTTGTAGAGCTTATATGGGAGTGCCTATTGGCCAAGAAGCCATAGAGGAGGTCCCATAACAGTTTTTCAACTCTTGTAAAAGGCCATGATGAGTTAAGCACATCAAGAAGATAATGGATATCGGTTTACAACTTTCCTTGGGAAAGTTGTATCAGTTTGTGAATAAAGTGATGTTGGGTTGAAATATGTTGTTCAACAAGATAACTAATGGCCGAAATATTATACCTAGATTATCCCCAAGAGTTTGTATTGTCAATATAAATATGTGTGCATGAATGGACACGTGTCAACCCATGCATGGACATGTGTCACCTAGTAGTATAAGGTGATGACACCTCTTATACACTCTCTCATGAGCCTCAATTATATATACCACTCCTTTCACCTACTAGTGAAACTTTTCAAATCATACAACTCTTTTTCTCTTATATATCATGCATAGTAGTTTAGGAGCAAGGAGGATCTTGAGCCTTCAGCTTAAGGTGAATCCATGGTCATCTTCAACCTTGGTTGAAGCATGAATTTCGGGTTGTGATTATCCTTTCTTTTCTTCTTCACCAAGTTCTTATCTATGGTGATTTTTTGCATATAGAGGAGTTGTGAACAAGTCTTGGATCTTTTATAAGTTCATATTCAGCCTTGGTAATGTGAATCTTTGAAGCTTGGAGCTTTGAAGTTGTTCTTGAGGTGGGTTATATAATTTGAACCCAATCATGTTATTATTCACCTTCAATCTTGCTATACTTGTTGATCTACTTTCAATTTTGATTTTTCTTTAATGATTGATGATTCTATGAGTTCTAATAGTTTCATAGGACTACTATCCATGAACTAGAATAGTAAGGGATGAAATTCTAGAGCTTGATGATGATGACATCATCATGGCACCAACTGATATCGGGTTGAAGCACCTCTAACCCGATATGGTAATGAAACCCAATATGGTGATATGAAATCTGTTATACCTTGGAACCCCACATCCCTATCATTTTGTACATTTAGGTTGGTTGAAAAAGGACTAACTAGTTGTCTAGGTTGTCACTCAACACATGGTAGGTTGATACTTTGAAGGTTTGAAAAGGTATGAGCATAAGGGTCTAACTCGATATGCAAAACCCTACACTTGAGTAACCCGATATAAATGACACACACCTCTTGGATGATATAGTAGTAAGCACACACCTCTTAGATGATATGGTGGTAAGAAAACACCTCTTGGATGATATGGTGGTAAGCACACACCTCTTGGACTATATGGTGGTAAGCACACACCTCTTGGACGATATGGTGGTAAGCACACACATCTTAGACGATATGGTGGTAAGAACACACCTCTTGGATGATATGGTGGTAATCACACACCTCTTAGATGATATGGTAGTAAGCATACACCTCTATCCCGATATGGTGGAAGCACCTCGGAACCAATATGGAGGTAACCACCTCAAATTCGATATACTTGATTGAGTAACACATGAAGTGAGTTATGTCAAATGATACATTAAGATGTAAAGAGTTTAATCCATTTTGATAAGTGTAGGCCAATGTACCTTGAGAAAAGGGTTGAGCCAACTTAATAAAGTATGTTGTAATCAATATCCTAGTGAGGATGAGAGAGAAACTCATACTTTGTGTGATAATCATTTAATGATAAATGATGAGAATAAACAAGTATGATTGAATACTTATGATATCAATGTATGCTCCTAATATGTGTGGAGCTATAAATTAGGTTTTGATTCTTGATAATATGAACCTGAAACCCTAATCGGCTAAAATGGGAAACCCTAACTGTAATAATGGGAAGGTTGTATTTCTCTTGTATTGCATGGTGATGATATGTACTTGATATTGTTTTTATCATGAAATACTAACCATGTCGGTATCATGAGATGATGAGCATAGCCAGGTATGAGATATGATGTTTCATATGATATAGATTATATGGGCCTTGTGAGCCATGTGAAATACTTATGCAACAAGTATAATGTAAACTCGGGTCTGAGGACCTAGAGGTAATAGTTACCTGATAAGAGGTGATAATGTTCTGTGATGAACTAAGGGTTTGAATACCCAGATCTAGCAATCATGATGATGATAATGTTAAGGGATGAGAGGGACTGAGATCCTGAGTGTTATGCATTCAATGTGTTCTAAAGATTATGAAAGTACTTGATAAATGTATTACACCTTTCTTTATAGCATCTGTTCTAATTCATACTTGTAACTTGGTTGATGCTAAAAGATATTGTAATGCACCTAATTAATCAAGTGGAACCTTATCATGTAGTTTCCCTGGCCATAGATCCAGTCAGTGTCAGAATTTGCTGAATTGTGAAAGGATTTTAACTCAGAGAGCATATTTTTTAATATATGGGGGTAATGGGGGAAAATATCCTTACATCCAAATAGGGATTGTTGTGTGATCTCCCTCATTATCATAAGAGTATGTCTATATGCCATGACTCAATATTAATATATCAGGGTTGCTATGTGATCTCCCTGAAGAGTGCATGATGCGGTTGTAACTCTATAGTGAATATGCCACTATACCCTGGCAAGCTAATTGTAGTTTGACATGTGATGTCACTGCCAGTGGTCTTGTACTGACCAAGACATTTGAGGTCTTGGAAGTTGGCTCTTCCTTTGACCTTGTATGGTACCGATTCTTTATGTAGCCATGGTCAATTGGAGCATGAGTGATATACCCCATCTCCTCAGGGCATAAGTATGATTGTAAATATGTAATCAGTCGTGTAGCATATTTGCTTAAGGATTGAATACAAAAACATTGGATGATGTTGCATTACTTTTATACATCTTAAATGGATAGATATTATATGTGTTATTTGTATTCCTTATAAAGTGAATAGATGATTTATTGCTCTATCATAGATAGCTACATTGCTTGATAAGATGATATTGCTCTGTTCTTCTTATAAAAAGTGATTAATCTTGATTATTATTATAAAAGATCCTCTGCTCAATTTTATACTATTTACCTGTGGTAATAATATTGTTGGTGGAGAGTTATATCTCTCGCTGGGACTTTTGTCTCACCCCGTTGGTCCCAAAAAATTTAGGTGGATGCAGACAAGAATGTATTGTAGAGGGAGGACAACAGCAACATGGACAGTAGTAATAGCTCAGGTTGAGTGTGCTATCTGTCATGTCTTGTAGATAGAAGTCCTATGTGTCGTACTCTCAGTTCCTTAGGAGTTAGTACGTAATGATTTTATAAATGATCAGAGATTTTGTCTTGTATGCCTCGAGGTTTTATGTTGCTTATGTATATGTTTGGGTAAAGCAACTGGTATATATGATATCCTTGAGATGAGATGGTACAATGTATGTACAATAGGAACCATGATATATATATTGCTCTGGATCTTTCTTTAAGAGTTTCTTGGCAATGGATTTCTTTGCAAAATGGTTTTAATTTTTAGTGATTTTTGTTAATCCACTACTAATGATTATTCTACGTAATTACTGTGCAATTTGGATGTCGGTTTGATAGTGGTCATTACATTAATGAGGAGGTTTGATAGGGGCTTTGTGATCTTCGAAAAATCTTTTATGAATTTCCTAGAGTATCTTGCATGTCCTCAGAAACTCCTTACTCCCGTGACAGGATTAGGTGGTGGAAGCTCAGATATAGCCTCAATCTTACTTAGATCAACCACTATCCCTTTCTTAGAAATCTTATACCATAAGACAATGTCATCTTGCACCATAAAATGACGTTTTTCCCAATTCAGAACCAGGTGTTTTTTCTCACATCATTTCAAGACTAGGGAGAGATTTTTTAGACACTCATCGAAGTTTGTTCCATATACAGAGAAGACATCCATGAAAACTTTGACTATATCTTCTAGAAAATCTAAAACATGGAGATCATGTAGCATTGGAAGGTTGTGGGCACATTACACAACCCAAATGGTATTCTTCTAAAAGCATATGTGTCATAGATGTAGGTAAAGGTTGTTTTTCCTGATCATCAAGATGAATCGGTACCATATATATTCCAAAATACCCATCCAGAAAATGGAATTAATCATGATGTACTAATCTTTCCAGGACTTGATCAATAAAGGGTAGAAGAAAATGATCTTTTCTTGTAGCAACATTCAATTTTCGATAGTCTATGCATGTACGCCAACCTATTCCAATTTACATTGCTAATTCATCGCCATCCTTACCTCTTATAGCAGTCATTCCACCTTTCTTGGGTACAACATGAACAGGGCTTACCTATTTGTAGTCACTTATAGGGTATATGATTTCGGCATCCTACAACTTAATCACTTCTTTCTTCAAAACTTCCTTTAGCATTTGATTCAACTTCCTTTGTGGCTGAGATAGAGGTTTATTTGTTTCCTCACAGTTGATTTTGTGCATACATAAGACAGGACTACAACCTCTGATATCCTCAACAGAATACCCTATAGCTTTTCTATGCAATCTAAGTTCATTTAGCAGTTTTCCTATCTTTTCATCTATCAGGTTTTCATTAACTATCACATGACTCCCCTCCTTGTCATCGAGGAATTCATATTTCAACCCTTCAGTCAATGACTTTAACTCTGGCTTAGGCTTTAGTGTTTCCTCCTCTTCGGGGGCTTTCTCGAGGGATGCATACTTTGTTGTTTTGAAGGTTAGTTCTTTCTCATTACTAAACTCCTCATCGGGTTGATTCAGAGAGTCTAAAATCTCTACCACTTTTGGGTCTTCCATAGTGGGGTTAGGGTTGTTCAAGGCTCGCATAGGCGGATCGACAATCACGTTATCCTCTTGCACTTCATTATAGTATTGATTGTAGCTATCCATGAAGTAAGCTAACTCAAAGAGTGAGGGTCCCCTCCTAGCATCTTGTACACAGAAATCTATATGATCATTACCAACACGCTGAGTAATTATCCCTTCCGCCATGTCTAATAGAGATCTCCCTGTGGCGAGGAAGGGTTTCCCGAATATCATCGGACACTATGGGTCTTCCAAGGTGTCAATCACCACTATATCACATGGTATAAAGAATTGTCCAACCTGAATTGGGACATCCGCTACTATTCCCATTGGTCTCATAAAGGTGTGTTCTGCTAACTTGATTCTCATGCTAGTTTTCACCATATCTATTAATCCAAGCCTTTGAGAAAGGGTTAAGGGTATAAATGTTGGGTTTTACGTGGTCAAACTAGGCTGAAAAAACCAAAAAAATTATTGATCATAAACCCATAACCAACAGATCGCATCAGTATCTATGTAATCGGAAGGATGGTTTTCGCAATTTATACATGTCCCTGACGCTTGCTCACTTAATATACCTCATAGAAAGTGTGGTCTTCAACCACCTATCTTTGATGATGTATGTACAGCTCATGGTCTTGAACCAGATTGTGGTTGATTGTCGTCCTCCTGAGCGACAGAAGTCTCCCGCCTCTATAGATAGTCCACACGGACTACCGAGAACTCTAGTCATCTTGAAGGATGGACTAGAAGGAGTTGTCCCCTTCTATTGGCATGCTAGTCACCAACACACTCTCTCGTAACAAGTTGTTCTACAGTTGCCTTGCCCTTGCTATTCCTTCCTGGACAGGTAGAACTTGCTTGGGCTCTCCCGGCTACCACAACCAGAGAGGATAAAAACTTTGCAAAGCAACTAATGTTTTGAGTTATGTCTCTAGAAAAGCCCCATGTACCCCTCTATTTATAGTAGAGGGTAGGATCAGGGTTCCCAGTCTGTGCACGAGTAGAAGGGTCCAAAATTTCCATGAACAGTTTGCACTGTGGCAGGTGAACCGATCGTTTCATAACTGAAATGGTCATTTGGCAAGATGAGCCGATTGGTTCACTAGTGAACCGCTCGATTGAGAGTGTGAGCCGATCAATTCACCTAGTGAACCGGTGGTTTCACTTCCTAGACTTTCCTACAATTGACTTTCCTTATTCATTTCTAATTAACACAGATTAATTCTTATCCCAATCGAATTGAACAAGTGAAACGAAAAAACTTTTCTCACAAATTAGGACAACTCAAAAGTACTCGTTTGGACCAGTTGAACCGATCAGTTAACCAGAGTGAATCGGTCATCTAACTGACCATGAGCCTATCGGTTCACCCAATGAATCGGTCAGTTGGTGGTCTAGTTTGTGAAGAACACAATCAATTCAGTGCTCAATCAATTTGACAATCTAATCATTTGGTTCAACACTTGAACTTGATGATTCCGAGTCAAGTCTATTGATTGAATGTTTGATTGAGTACTTAAACACTTTAGTAATCAATCAAATCATCATTCATGGATAAACTCCTCTTCCAGGTTAATCCTTTGTGTGTGACCCTATAGATCCCATTTCATGTTGGAAGTGAATGTCCATAACTAGCTTATGACATCACAAGCAAAGAGTGGTACCTAGTCGCACATCAGTGCTACCCAAGTGAAAAGGAAAGTTGGAGAACAACTTTATATCCTACAGTCTGTGATTGGTGTTCTAGTGAATGTATAATTCCTTTGTCTCTGATATCTTGAATGAAATCAAGGCATGGATTTGTCATCCTTTCAACGTTCATTCATGTTTCTTGAACTAGAGCAGACGGTCTGAGATATGTGTGATATAAATATCATATATTGATTCACATGTGCATGCTCATGCCTTTCTCAGTCTCGCTTATCAAGTGGCATGGACATCATACTCCTTTAGGAGGGACAAATCCCATATCTATCACTCATAGTCTATCTCATGTGTCAAAGTCACCCAATCATCATAGTTATAACAACTCATGTTTTAGGATTGTGTGTGATGATGTCAAAGTGTACCCAATCACATTCGACGAGTGCAATAATTTTAGGTCTAAGAATCACAATCACCAGCATCACTATGAGAGATGATTCTAACTACCATGTCATAGTTCCATGTGTCACTCTCATGGTGGGTTTGTCTGATACATTGTTCTCCATCATGTATTTGTGTGCTTGGTTTGATATCATATATCATGACTAATGAGACACTGTCATCAACCAACACACACTCTAGTCTTGATGTGTCATTTTTGTCTATCAACCTTCCACAATGACATCCGACTAGGGACATAACAAGAATGTACACACTCTTAGCATCTGTATGATCTCATTGTTCAGGTCCTCAACCTGAAGACATACGTCAGAGTATTGTCATTCTTTAGACATTCATTATGCTCCATCATATATCTCATAATTGATTGAGCTAGAATAAATTGGAAGCTTGCCTTTGATATTTATCAAACCAATCATGACGTATGACAATCCAATCATCATATGATTGGCTCTCAGGACATACATACCAATAGAATCCCACTTGCACTAAGAGACAGACACCTTTGAATCATATTCTTAGTGATCTCTAAGCATGGCCTACATGTTTCTGTTGCGCTAGTGCTAATCCAGTGAGTTAGCAAGATTTTGCTTTAGTCGGTATATTGCATGTTTCACATCTCCTCACTGTACAACATTTCATATCAGATTGTGTTGCCATAATATGCTATCTGATATTCCTTTCCTAACAATTAGCTCCATAGTTTGACTTAGTATTTCTACTTTTTCATCAATGATTGGAATATTTATAAGTTCATCGGTATGAACTTCTAGATCCATATAGTATCCTCTGGTGTTCACAACACAAGGATACTCGACATTCCCTTTTAGATTAAATTGCCTTTTAATTTTACTCAAAACATTTCCACTTAAAACTCTTATTCACTTTACAATTGAATATAACTTTTATATTTTGCAGTCACTTTTCAATCATTTTGGAAGCTTGCATCAGTAAAACTCTTTTACACTCAACTCTTCCTTTTATTACCATAGAACTAATCCTTTAATACTTCACAAGTACTTAAATAAGTTATTTATGGTATTCCAGTGACTCTCACTGGAAGTAGACAGACATACACTTGTCATGTCCAATACATATGGGATAATTGGATGAGTATATCATATTGTCATGTCCAATACATACAAGATGATAAATGTATATATATATATATATATATATATATATATATATATTATTGACTTGTCTGATACCTACAAGATAATGGGATGATTGCATACATAATATATCTAATTGCAAATGCATAAGGCATCTATCTATGTGTTTCTATTCTTCATAAGAATTTGGGACACTAGGCATTTGAGAGACTAACTCCATGTAATATGGATAAGTTTTCTCCCACTAAATCTTTGCATACTGAACCCTTCAGCATAGACTGCCAATGTATGCTCTCTCTTTATTAGGTCAAGAGATTTTAGAGAACTATCTCTATAGGTCTCTATTCCTATCACATAGGATAATCTCTTTATTCCCTTAAAGAAGGTATTTCCACACTAGTTTTGTTTTATTCCCCATCATCATGTGGAATATGAATATGCTCCCACTAAATCTTAGTAATCACAGATCCTCTCTTTATTTTGACATATCAGTCAAACCTTTTGAATATATAATCAAAGTAAAGACTCCAGTTCTGAGGTTCTTGTATTTAATCAATCATATTGATTAATCTCTTGTAAGTTATAGACTGCATTTGCATTATCGAAATTATAAAACCCTTCAGGTTGTGTCACGTACACAACCTCATGTTATTCCTTCTAGGAATGCAGTGTTCATATCCATATGCCAAATTTCATAGTCTTTAAGTTCCAATAGCAAGCATGATCCTTTATGGCCTATAGACACTACAATTGGTAAAATAAAATCATCATGTTCAAAACCTTGAACTCTCTTGAATTTATCTCAACCAATCATCTCTTCAAATGTCATCCATGTCAGTCTTAACTCTTAAGACCCAATTATACTTATGGGTTTTATCCCTATAAGTGCTACCATTAAGGTCATACCTTATTTAGTTCACATGGAAGTCATTTTGGATCTTATGGCTTCAAGCCATAACTCAAAATCTGGTTCCTCAACATCATCTAGTCTGATTATTGGCTCATCACCATATGACCAATTCATTACCTTTGAGTTTGTAGGATATCATTATCCATCAAGCTCAAGGTGTTTTCTACTAGATATATGAGGTGTATCCATTACATAAGGAATTTGAGATTCCACAACACATGTGATTCTTAATCTCCTTTACTGTAAAGCATGTTCTTTAGAAGAATTCTAGAAGATTAGTTATTTGTTTGATGATCATGCTCTTACTATTTAAAGTATGATTCCTTCTTTGATTTAGGCATCATTATGCCTTAATCATGAGTTCTCTATGATACACTATCATACTTACTCATAAGGTCCTCAAACATTTGGTTTAAGTATATCATTCATTGATCATATCAAAGAATTAATACTTTTACCAAGTTTGTTCCTCATTTATGATATTCTTGAACATTTCAAGATATTCATATTGGTATATCATTAAATACCATATCTGAAGTATTAGCATTTATTCCAATAGGTATGTATATACATCAATATGTATTACACATAATAGAATAGTCATTCTCCCACTACATCTAGTGAAGATTGACTTGTTATCATGCCCAATAAACAAGACACTCATATCTCTTAATGGTTCATTAACTAAGAGAGTCTAGTTTATCCATCAACATGGAACCTAGAGATGAATTTCTCACTTATTTTTTTAGATGATAATGCTAATTGTTTTTTTGAGTCATCAATAACTTTTAGGTATTATTATTTTATCTCATGCATATCAAGTACCACAAGATAAATAAGGCATTTCCATAAAAGATCATATCTTTGAACATGAATTTTATTGATCAACATCCTTGTCATTATAAGATGCAGAAATAAAAAAATGTTTCTATTTATTGGAAAAATGAAATAGCAGTTCATAACTCTATTACATGCCTTTTGGGCTGAAATAAACTAAAGGTACTACTATCAATGGCAGCAACACTTGCTTCATTCTTGATGAGTGTTCCTTCTTGGTCCTTTCATAAAGGCCATGACTTCTTTTTAGATCTTTCACATCATATATGTCAGATCTATATCTTGGTATCATATACCTAAGATAAACAAGCATTTTAAGTTTATTTCATAATACCTAAGGTGGAGACTTCCATCCCCTCCTTCTTCTTATTTAGTTCATCTATGTAGAGAGGGCAATTTCTCTTCCAATGTCCTGGCTCATGACAATGGTGACATTTGCCTCCCTTGTTCACCCCTCCTTGGTTTGGATAGTTGAAGATGACTTGGGTTGTAGGCTAGCATCAGTACCTTTCTTTGCTTTGCCCTTGCCCTAGCATTTAGACTTTCCCTTCTTTCTGTTGATCATCATCACAGATTTGGATTTCTCTTTCTTCATATGTGCCTCAATTGTCCTCAACATGCCCAACAACTCTATCAGTGACCTGTCAAAGTTGTTCATTTTGTAGTTCATCGCAAACTGACTATAGGATTCTGGTAATGATTTCAGTATCACATCAGTAGCCAACTCTTAGCTCAAAGGGAATCCCAATTGAGTTAGGTTCTCCACATACCCAATCATCTTGAGTGTGTGAGGGCCTACTGGATCCCCTTCTATCATGACGCCCTTGAAACATGCCTTGGTGACATCATATCTCTCTTTTCGTGCTTGGTCTTGATACATGTTCTTGAGATGTTGAACCATCTCAATGACGTCCATGTTCTCATATTGTCTCTACAACTCATAGTTCATTGAGCACAACATCAAGCACTTCACAGCAGTGGCATACTCAGTATGCTTCTTGTAAGTATCCCTTTTAGCCTTTGGTGCGTTGGGAGTGGGTTCATCTGGATTTGATGTATCTAGGACATAGGGCTTTCTCTCTTGAGTGAGAACAATTCTCAACGTCCTAAACCAGCCATGGAAGTTGTTCCCATTTAGCTTGTCCTTCTCAAGGACCGATCACAATGAAAAGTGATTGTTGTTGGTAGACATTTATTCTACAAAAAGAAATTTGCAATTTTAGTCCAAAACTCTTTTGATTTGATTTGATTTGAAAATTGACGATATTAATTAGTTCTTTAATTAATTATCACTCCCACTAGTTTGATCAAATTGATAACCATCATGTATCAATTCAGAAGATTGCATCGTACAACCTTCTAGTGAGCAAAATCCTGACTTCCTCTAAGTTATGGACCAGCGAGGGTTGTCACCCACAACTATATTCTTTTAGGTAGGCAACTTTTGCCATTTGCATCATATGCAACTCTTAATAGATGTTATGAACAACTCTTTGTCATGAACATCTGCATGCCTCAAGGTGCTTAATCCTATTAAGATCACCTTGTTAAGTCCAACCCAAAAGCAAACACAATGAATATGCACCATGTGAAGACAAACCCACATATTCGCCATCACACTTCCACGAGATAGACGGTGCACCACGCGAAGGCATGTCCACACTTAGTCAATCAAGATTTGCATGTGTGCTTCTTTTGGAAGGCATCTTCAACTTAATATGTTTTTTTGAGGGGTTTTAATATGCTTATATATGCATATATGTATCGAATCACCACATATATAATATGTATCATATACATGCTATATCCCACAAATGAAAAAATGCAATAACAATACAGCAATGATTATGGTCATCCTATTGTAGTTCCTTGGATCCATAAGAAACTACAGTCATCTAAGGTCTACATCACATGTGACCTGTTATTGATGAAGATTTGTGCTTGCCAATCTGGGTTGACTGGTTCAACCTTTGAACCAATCGACTCACCTCTTGGCTAATCGTTTGGTCTCCTCCAGCTTGTCGTCTGGTTCCTCCAGATGGTCAGCTTGTCTGGTCATCTAGCCTTCTTGTCGGTCCACCAACTGCTCCTCAGTCGGTCATCTCGGTCCATCAAGTGGTCATCTTCAGTCTTTGTCATAACAAGAAATATAGCTAATCCTATTTTACATAATCTTTGTGAAACCTTGAGTTACATTCGAGGGGAGCAAAGGTAGAAGAGAATCTTGAGTTATCTCGAGTTACATTCAGAATATAAGAAGAGGGCTCGGTGCGCAGACCATGATGCAAACAACCATAACCAACCACACACATGCACATAAGGTTTATAGGCCATAACCATGCTACACATCCACCATCAAAACCATTTTAGGGTGACACGTATCAATTGCATATATACCATATCATATATGTATATATTAGTTTGGGATCATGTGGTATTAATCGGATATTCACATTAGTCATTTAAATATTCACATTGTATGAAATAAATAAAAGACATTAAAACCAAAATCTGATCATATCGATTATCCCAAAACATAGAGTGACATGGCTCTGATACCACTATTGGGTTTTACATGGTCAGAGTAAGCAGCGTAAACAAAAATTTTACTTGACCATAAACCAATAACCAGCTGATCGCATGAATATCTATGTAATGGGAAGGATGGTTTTAATGAGTTATACCTAGTCATGAGGCTTGCTTAGTGACTATACCTCGTATCAAGTGTGGTCTTCAACCACCAATCTTCGACGGTGTCTTTGTATCTCCTGGTCTTGACCCAGACTGTGGTTGACTGTCGTCCTCCTGAGCAAAAGAAGTCTCCCACATCTATAGATAGTCCACACAGACTATCGAGAACTATAGTCATCCTAAAGGATAGACTAGAAGGAGTTGTCCCCTTCTGTTGGCATACTAGTCACCAACACACTCTCCTACAACCAATTGATGTTCTGCAGTTGTCTTTCCCTCGTTGTTCCTCTATGGATGGGTAGAACTTACTTGGGCTCTCTTAATTACCACTACCAGAGAGGACAACAACTTTGTAGAACAACTGATATTCTGAGTTGTGTCTCTGGAGAAGCCCCATGTACCCCTCTATTTATAGTAGAGGGTAGGGTCAGGGTTCCCAGTCTGTGCGGGATTACAAGGGTCTAAAATTTCCATGAACAATTTGCACTGCGATAGGCAAAACGGTCGTTTGGCAAGGTGAGCCGATCAGTTCACTAATGAACCGGTCAGTTGGGAGTGTGAACCGATCGGTTCACCTAGTGAACCAGATGTTTCACTTCCCAGACTTGCCTGCAATTGACTTTCCTTATTCATTTCTAATTAAGGCAAAGATTAATTCTTATCCCAATTGAATTGAACAAGTGAAATGAAAAAAACGTTTCTCATAAATTGGGACAAGTCAACACTGCTTGTTTGGACCAGTTGAACCGATCGGTTCACCAGAGTGAACGGGTTATCTCACTAACCATGAGTCGATCAGTTCACCCAGTAAATAGTCATTTGGTGGTCCAAATTGTGCAGAACGCAATCAATTCAGTTCTCAACCAATCTGACATTCTAATCATTTGGTTCAACACTTGAATTTGATGATTCTGAGTCAAATCTATTGATTGAATGTTTGATTGAGTATCTAAACACTTTATTAATCAATCCAAACATCATTCATGGATAACCTCCTCTTCTAGGTTAATCCTGTGTGTGACCCTATAGGTCCCATTTCATGTTGGCAGTGAATGTCCATAACTATCTTATGACATCACAAGCAAAGAGCGGTACCTAGTCGCACATCACTACTAACCAAGTGAAAAGGAAAGTTGGAGAACAACTTTCAATCCTACAGTCTGTGATTGGTGTTCCAGTGAATGTATAATTCCTTTGTCTCTGATATCCTGAATGAACTCAAGGCATGGAGTCATCATCCTTTCAACATCATTCATGTTTCTTGAACTAGATAAGACTTCCTGAGATATGTGTGACATCAATATCATATATTGATTCACATGTGCATGGACATGCCTTTCTCAGTCTCACTTATCAAGTGGCCTAGATATATACTCCCTTAGGAGGGACAAATCCCATATCTATCACCCACAGTCTATCTCATGCATCAAAGTCCGCCAGTCATCACCGTTATAACAACCCATGTTTCAGGACTACGTTTGATGATGTCAAAGTGTACCCAATCACATTTGACGAGTGTAGTAATTTTAGGTCTAAGAATCACAATCACCACCATCACTATGAGAGATAATTCTGACTACCATGGCATGGTTCCATGTGTCACCTCATGGTGGGTTTGTCTGATACACTGTTCTCCAACATATATATGTGTGCTTGGTTTGATATCATATATCACGACTAATGAGACACTATCATCAACCAACACACACTCTAGTCTTGATGTGTCATTGTTGTCTATCAACCTTCCATAATGACATCCAACTAGGGACATAATAAGAATGTACATACTCTTAGCATCTGTGTGATCTCATTGTTCAGGTCCTCAACCTGAAGACATACATCCTTGAGTATTGTCATTCTTTATACATTCATTCTACTCCATCATATATCTCATAATTGATTGAGCTAGAATAAATTGGAAGATTGCCTTTGATATTTATCAAATCAATCATGACGTATGTCAATCCAATCATCATATGATTGGCTCTCAGGGCATACATACCAACAATAAGGATAATGCTTTCTCCCCAGTAGGCTAACTCCTTTCTTTCCACATTGTCTCCAACACAAAAGGGAATATTAAATGCCCCTAGATCTTTCTTCTTTGTGGGTAGCTCAACTTGAACAAAAGCACTTAACATTTTGGCCAATTGTACTATCTCGACATGGTCCCCTCTCCTTCTCTTTATGATCAAGTCCTTCAATACTTAGCATATGTTGGCATCTCTTCAATTGCATCTAGAAATGGCCTATCTAGGTGCAATTTCTTCACTACCTCCATAAACTTCTATATCTCTTCTTTAGATGCGCTTTGATCAATTTGTAGGTAAATGGGACCCTCAGAGCATAAAGATTTCTTTGCGTAAATGCCTCTTCTGCATGATTTGGGTTCTTGACCTTTGCACCCTTGTTCTTTAATAATTCTCTTCTCCTTTGTCCTTATCAAGAGGTTCTTCTCTTTTAAATTCTTCTTGCACAATTACTATTTTAGTTTGTAACTGGTCGTGGTCTCTTTCCTCAGTTGGGTTCTTGGTACCAAGATCTTCCAACGTCCTTCTTGATTGGAGTGTGGCCATCTTTGTAGTCTCTGTGTTTGACAAAATCTTCCTTGAAGGATTCTTCACGAGTTCTGCCAGTTGGGCTAGTTGTTGATCAATCTATCTTTTATGTGTTTGTATGTCCACCATTTGGGTTTGCATCATGCTTAACACCCCTGAGTTGGTGATAGTGCTTTGGGTAAGTTGGTCATTCACAAAAGCCTATCTTTTTGCAAAATCAAATAGTTGATCGATCATGTCGGGTTGGCTGCTATCATTAGTCTAGTTTGGACTTTGGTTTTGTCCCTAACTTTTTCAACTTGTATTTTTGTTTTAACTTTGATAGTTGCTTTTGTTCGTATGATAACTAGTAGTTCTAGTATATTGAGTTGGTCCACCTTTCTTCTTGAATCCTACAGGTAGTTTAGACAAGCCACTCAGTTGATATGACTTCTCAGTAGTGTCTTTGTTGCCATAATTGAATCCTAGATAGTCTGGCCATTTAAAATTTACATAAGAGATGTTTTCTATCTCTTCTTAACTTTCACTTTCTTCACTCTCTTCTGGTAGTGTATAGATATAGTTGTCAATTCCATGGCCTCCTTCACCACAAGTGACACACTTCATGACTTTCTCGATAGGTTTCTTTCCCTTTCCTTCGGTATCTTTTAGTTGTTTGATGTCTGTGGCAATCTTATGAATTTGAGTTGTGATGGTTTCCAGATACTTGGCTTTGACTGAGGTCCTTTAGAATTAGCCTTTTTGGCTAGGCCCCTATCATTTATCTCGTACTTCATGCCTTCTTGCAATGCAGCCATGTTGTCGATGATCTTCATAGTTCTACTTGGCTTCTTTCCAAGAAAATCACCCCCGGAGGCTGCATTCAACAAAGTCCTCTCTGAGGGAGTTAACTCATTGTAAAATGTTGTCACTAGAAATCCCTTGCAATAGTTGTTTTGGGGACAATCCCATTGGTACTCTTGATATCATTCCCAAGCTTCATGAATATTTTCTCTAGGATTTTGCATGAAGGAAGTAATCTTATGCCTATTTTGAATGGTTTTCTTTGTGGGGTAGAATTTAGTGGTGAAAGCATCAGCCAGGGCTACCAATCCATCAATGGACTGGTGGGTTAGATTAAGGTACTAAGATAGAGATTTATCTTAGAGAGAGAAAAGTAATATCTTGTAATATATGAATTCTTAAGGGACTCCCCTCATCTTGATGGTCTCGCAGATGTTTTTGAAGGCATCAAGATGATGGTAAGGATTCTCGTTCCTCGAATTCCCTCAGAAAGGCTTGTTCTAAATCATAGAATGACAACTGGTTTCAACTCAAAATAAGCTGCATAAAATCATAGGATAATGATCAGGCATCTTGATTCATTGGCCCTAGTTGCAGTTAGCTCTCTTAGAGATTTCTCTTCCTTCATCTTCACCTTCACTATTCTGGTTGTCACGTTCACATTCACATTCATTATAATTCCTTCAGTGTCTTCTACGGCGGTTATGGTGATGTCGCTCCTCTTTGCATCACTCTTCTTCGTGGTGATGAGTGTTTGAGTGACGTTCCTCCCTTTCTTCTTCAGTTTCTGGTGGGTGTCGATTGCATTGGATCCTTGCATTCCGATCTTTCCCAATATGACTACCATCTACATGAGGCAATGTGTTGTCTTGAAAAGGATGTGAGGTATTGATTAAATATGTTTCCCTTCTAGATACCTACCTAAATCGCACAGTGAAGTTAGAGAACTAGACGTGTGAAATGAAATATTATGTGTAATCGTAAAGTAGCAGATTTAGAGTTTTTATGCAATCAAATTCATGGCTAAGCTTGAGGAATGGATGTATAGTGAGTAGAATCATGTTTTTAACAGTACCATTTCTCCTTGTCCCCGACAATGATGCCAAAAAGTTGATTGGACTAAATCACACATAAAAAATAGAGTGGATCTAGAGTAGTCAGACTCTTAGATTTATAACCAGACATTCATGCCATCACAACTATGATATGGGGTTTAATGTAGAAGATCGGGGTCGAACCACTGGGACAAGGTTGGTAAGTTTTAAGAATGTATAGCCTCAGACTCCGATACACCAAACAAAAAGGTAGATCAAGATGGTGTTCCCTAAGGAATGGACTTACTTTCAAACAAAACAAAAAAAACAAAAGTAAGAAGATAAAACAAGAGAATAAAGTCAAATAAGAAAGATGTAACCAAAAGATGGAAGGGAACTTGGGTTGGGTTTCTCCTACCAAGATCTCTCACCAACATGCAATACGCACACCCTTTTGTATACCCTTAGCAAGATTACAAGAAATCATCATATATGATTGTTCCCTCCTCTCTCGAGCTTAGGATAGATCCAGATTATAAGGTTCTCTCTCTATCTCTCTCTCTCTCTCGATGGCAAACAAACAATCACCAAGCAAACCATATGATCATTAGCTTTAGCATTCCAACATTTTCATGCATTCATGCAATTGCATAACACTTATATAACATTAATACTACTCTTTTGAGGCATCAACAATCGAACATCACAAGATGGTAGGTAAGCATACAAGTGAAGCATTCAAGAACAAGAGTATGAAGATAATTGTTTCTAAGGATATATATTCAAAAGGATGCAATTATATACATATTGGGAGAACCTTAGTGGCTACTCCTAGCCACACATGTTAACGGGAAGCATAACATCATTTCAAAAGTGTAGAGACATCAAGAATAATGAAGAGTGGGGAAGGTACAGCGTGAAGAAGATGATAGATCTAAAGAAAGAAGGAGGTGATACACCAATGATACTTCTTCAGATCTAGATCTGGTACAAGCGTGAAAGATGGAAACTCCTTCTCTCGAAGAAGGGGACGATAGATCATCTCTCTCCCCCAACTTTCATATTCAAAGATCCAAGACTAATGGAGATAAAGGAGAATGGCTCTGGAGTAGAGCAGCACTCCGTTGCTCTTGATGCACCCCCCCCCCTTGTGAGGGGTCAGGGCCCTACCCCACTGACTTAACATTCTTCTGTGGTCGCGACCTTCTATAGCAAGTGTCTTGGTCACAGTGAGGAGGTATCCCCACAATTGCGATTTTAGTAGAGGTCAAAATATGTGTCATGGTTGTGACACATCCTTGGTTTTGATACATGATGCAGTGTCTTCTTCTGTCCTGGTCGTGGCCATATCCTGATCATGATATCTTCACCATCTTGCATCATGGTCGTGATCGGTAATCTTGGTCATGACCAGTGTCACATTCGTGACTTGGCCTTGTTGACCATGGGCTCTTTCCTGAGCGAGACATCTTTGGACCATTATGGTCGAGATAACATTGAAGTCGTGACATGTCACTAATATACATGGATTTGGGAAAGGGCATTAAGTCATGTTTAGATATTATTCAGGGATAAAATAGATAGAAAAATCCACAAAAGGGATGTAATATAAAAGTAAATAAGTGCA
The DNA here is from genome assembly GCA_963693085.1 of Alisma plantago-aquatica. Lineage (NCBI taxonomy): Eukaryota > Viridiplantae > Streptophyta > Magnoliopsida > Alismatales > Alismataceae > Alisma > Alisma plantago-aquatica. The sequence continues at coordinate 1,410,818,281 of OY856411.1, forward strand.
AAAAGTTCACAAGATGAGGTTTTATCACATGTCATGTTATATAAATCATCTTTTCATCACCAAATTTGTAGATCTATGGAGCTTCCCCTAACCCTTCAGATTAGCCCTTGGGGTCTAATCTACTTTGAGGCTTCCCCACATGGAATTTATTGAATGTGGGATGCTCCTATTTTGCCAATCCAGTACATGCATAAAGGAAGGCTCATAATGTTCATGGTTTCTAAATAAAAGAAGAAATGTTACTCTTCTTTGTTATATATCTTACTCAATTAAAGCTTTCAAGTGAAGGAAAAGTTTAATTTGTAAGGAAATATGGTGACAAAATAGGCAGAAGAAACAAAAATTTAACTATCAAATCCCCCTTAAACCAATGAATTGCATCAACAACTATGTAATGGGAAGGATGGTTTATGAGGTCAAACCTGCACCTGGAGCAAGTCCAACAACTATTCCCTCATTCCAATATGCGGCTTTCTTCAAGTCACACTCGAATAATGTATGTGTCAGCCTCCTAGTTGATCACCATGGATAGCAAGTTGACATTGTCCTCCTAGTAGGAAAAGGATCCACGCCTCTAGAGTAGTCCACACAGACCACGGGGAACTCCTGTCATTCAAGAAGAATGGTCAAGAAGGAGTTATCCCCTCTCGTTGGCATAGTAGTCACCAACTTATTGTCCCACATTTGTCCTCCCTTTCTATTCCTCACTTCATCGGGTAGGATTTGCTCAGGTTCTCTTGATTAACACAACTAGAAAAGACAAACAATTGTCAAGGAAATTGATTGTGTCTGAAAAGCCCCAGTACCCCTCTATTTATAGGAGGGTCAGGGTCAGGGTTCCCAATCTGAGTGGGAGCAAAAGGGACCAAAATTTCATGAATTTTTGGAACGTGCGAGCACTGAAATAGTCAATTCACTGGTGAACTGATAGGTTGGCATGTAAGCTGATCGGTTCAACCCTTGAATTAGTCGTTTCATCATGTTTTCCAATGTAATTGTATTGGCAATTAATATCATATTTAATGCACAACATGATGTTAGCACAAAATCTTGAATCAATAAAATTGATCCACCAACTGCTCAGTTCACAACCTGAGATGGTCAGTTCATGGACTTGAATCAATTGATTCATTTCCTAAACTAATCAGTTCACTGTTTTGAATTGCCAAAGTTGGTACAATTGACCCACTAAAATGGTCAGTTCAACACTTGAACCGGTCGGTTCACTTGTCCAATCAGTCAATATTCATCCAATGTTGTTTAAAATGAATACCTAACTCTTTAGTAATCAAGTTTAAACCATATTCATGAATGAATTCCTTATTCCAAGTGTATCATATGTGTGTGATCCTATAGGCTCCAAGTTACATTAGTAGTGAATGTCCATAACTTATTTATAACATCACAAGCAAAGAGTGATGCCTAGTCACACGTCATTATTACCTAAGTAAATGGAAAGTTGGAGAACAGCTTCAACCTACAATCTATGATAGGTAATATAGTGATTGTATAATTCCTTTGACAGTGATATCCAGATTGAACTCGAGGCATGAAATCATCATCCATTCAATGTTCAATCCATGTTCCTTGAACTAGAGCATACCGTCTGAGATATATGTGACCTTAATATCATATATTAATTCACATGTGCATGCTTTTCTTAGTCTCTCATTTTTCTCATTCTCTCTTATCAAGTGGCCAAGATATCAAACTCATGTACGAGGGAAAAATCCATCAACATCACTCACAGTCATCCCCATGTGTCACAGTGCATCCAATAATCACATGTATGGTAACCTTATTTAGGATTACGGTCGATGATGTCAAAGTACAACAAATGACATGTGATGAGTGTAGTTATTTTAGGTCTAAGAACCACAATCACCACCTTTACTATGAGAGATACTATGATCACCAACTATGGTTTCCATGTGCCACTCTGAAGGTGGGTCTATCTGATATACTTTTCTCTAACAAGTATCTATGTGTTTGGTTTGATATCACATATCATGAATGATGAGATTCTATTATCTACCAACACGTACTCTAGTCTTATGTGCTATTGTTGTCTATTATCCTTTCACAATAACATCTGACTAGGTATATAATAAGAATGTATATACTCTTAACATCTGTATGATCTCATTGTTCAGGTCACATACCTAAAGACATACATTGTTGAGTAATGCCATTCTTTACACATTCATTATGTTTCCTCATTATCTTGTAACTGAGTGAAATAGAATAAATTAGAAGATTGCCTTTATTATTAATCAAATCCTTTACATAATATGCCATAATAATCATCATATGATTAGCTCTCTTGGCATATATACCAATAGACTCCCACTTGTACTTAGAGCCAATCACCAATGAATCTCATTCTTAGTGATCTAAACATGTCCATCATGTTTCTACTACACAACTACTAATCTAGCGGGTTAGCAACATTTTGCCTTTAGTCGATATATTGCATGTTTCACATCTCTTTCACTGTAAGACATTTTGTATAAGATGGAATTATTGTAGTATGCTATCTAATATTTCTTGCATAACCAGGACCTCTATTGTTGTCACAGTACTTCTACGGTATCATCAATGGTTGGAACATTTCATAACTTCATATGTATTAACTTCTAGATCCATACAGTACCCGCTTATGTGTTCATAACACCAAGATGTTTGTCTTCTATTGTAGAATTAGGATAATGGCCTATAGTTTAGAACTCTTTCCAACTTACAACTCTTCTATTAAGATTAAACACATTTTTATATTTTGATTGTTCTCTGTCATTTTGAAAGCTTGCATCAATGTAACTCTTTACACCCAACTCTTCCTTGTTACCATAGTTCAATAATTGATCCTTAGTTCTTCTCAAATACTAATGGATATTCTTTATGGATTCTAATGATCGTCATTGGAATCTGACAAAAATATTCTTATCATGTCCAACACATACAAGATAATGGGATGAGTGCATTATATTGCATATATGATAGATCCAAAAGCGAAAGCATATGACATCTCTTCCATTCTTCATAAGAATTTGAACATTGGATACTTGAGAGATTAATCCCATCTATATGGATAGATTCTCTCTCATTGAATATGTCATGTTGAACCGTTTTAGCATATTCCCAATATATGTTCTCATATTTAGTTTTTAGAAACTTTCATAAGTATCTCTATAGATATTAATTCCTATCACACAGGATATTTCACCTAATCCTTCACATTGAAGGTGATTTGCATTCCAGGTTTCAATACTTAGTTTTGAGATGTTATTCCTCATCAATATGTGGAATATTCATATGATCCCACTATACCTTTTGTAGTCACAGATTTCAACTTTTATCTTGACTCAAGTCAACTTTTATGACTTTCTTGTCAAATTAAAAGATTCCAGCTCTGAGATGCTTGTTTCAACCTCCAGATTGAACATTGTAGCTTATTTATTTGCATTAATGGGGTTATAAAACCTTCAGGTTGTGTCATGTACACATCCTCTTTATTTTTTCTATTAAAGAATGTGGTTTTAATATCCATATGCCAAATCACATAGTCGTATTAAGGTGCAATAGTAAGCATGTCAATTGGTGAAGGGATTTCATCATGTTCAACACTTTGAACTTCTTTGAAAACTTTTGCAACCAATCTATCCTTTTATGTCATCATGTTGGTCTTCCTTATGAAAACCCAACTGCAATGTATGGGTTTTACCCCTTTTGGTACCATTAAGGTCATACCTCATTGGTGTTCATAGATTCCATTCTAGATATAATGGCCTGAAGCCATTTCTTAGACTCTTTTCCCACATTAGTCCTTAATTGATTTTTGGGTCATCATATTATGACCCACTCATAACTTATCTGAGTCATAGGATTCATAATATTTTAACCTCAGATATGTTCTTGTTACGACCTCACCTCCCGATAACCCCCAATTAAGGGAGACCAAGAGGTTGAGCTGCACCCATTAATCCTATATCAAAGGTTCGACATATAACCATAAACAATTATTAAATTCTAACAGACTATACTGAAAATGGTAATAAAATTTTTCTTTACATATCTTTTGAAAACTTGGATCTCTAAACTTCTATCCACACCGATACTAATCTATCTACTCCTCCTTTGTACTTTAATTCTCTTTTAATATCATATGTGCCACTTTACTGTTTGTTCTTTTCATTGTACCTAAAATGCCGACAAACAAAATGTCAGTCAGCCGAAGCTGGTATGTGGGGGAAATAGATAATCATGCAACTATGATAACCATGTAATCATTCAATTAATCATTTAACAACCAAGATTACGTTTTAAGCCAAACTACTCAATCCATACCTATCCACAACTCTGTGTTGTCGCTGTAAGGACTTATATGGTACCTCTATAAAGGTGACTTGATGGACCTACCCTCTAGGCAGCCAAAGTCTTTCATGACCTGATGGACCTACCCTCTAGGTAGCCATGTACTAGGTCAACCATTACGACACAGAGGGGAATAATGATTGAGCTAGTAGGCATATACATTATGTGATAGTCATAGTCACTTTATACTTGCCAGAAATAAATAAACATTCAACAGTTTAGTTGCATTCAATGCGTTTACACATCCGAGAATCCATCGAGAAACTAAAGCGGTTATTCATAATCGTAACCACATACCTGATCCATAGTAACCTGATGTCCATGCATTAACATTCAACACAATTAACAAGCAATCAACAATATCCTGAAAATAAAGCATAACATTCAAGTGTCATTGTTTTATTCAAACATCCTCAAGATCAACTTGGATTCCACCTTATGATTTCTAGGCCAACTTTAGGGTGTTATTAGGGTTTTAGCCTTCATTATGCATTTATCACTTTTAATGCTCTTTTAGTTCACAAACCCTAATTTCTGCATCATAGGCACAATTGAATGTCAAATAAGTCTAATATGTTTCTTTTACACTAAAACTATTATCTTTATCCTTTTAGGTCATATCCAAAACATTAAGGCTAATTATCATCTTCGGTTTCTTTCAAATTGACAAATCATATTTCATTATAGTTCAACTCACATATATGAACCTTATTTATTACTATTTCCACCTTTATACACTAGGAAACACTAATTATCCAAAATTGGGGTTATAACATCCTTCCCCTCTTATAGGAATTTTGTCCTCAAAATTCAAACAAGCAAACAAACAATTCAGGATAAGACTTTTCCATGTCCATCATTGGCCCCTATGTGGCTTTGCCGTACTCATGGTGTTTCCAAAGAACCTTTATTATCACATATTCTTTTCTCTGAGTTCTTTCATCCTGGCGTCTATAAACTACACAGGTGACTCAGGTCATTTTAGCCTCCCTTGGGGCTCACTAGGTTCATTGCTTAGCACATGGTCGGGGTACCTCACATAGCACTCTAAACTGGACACATGGAAAACATCTCCCATTACTCTATCCTGAGGGGTAGGGTCAAACCTAACCTTCTCCACCCATCCATCTCTAATGGACCCAGGTATCGGGGACTCAGCTCTCTTAGTTATAACTTATAGGGGTCGGATTTTCATGTCACATTTTCTCCCACAGTAACTTGTATGTCAGTCTACTTTTCATCTGCTCACGACTCTTATCGTCTCTAGGCTCCTTACAGCCCTTGCACAATCAAAGTGACTTCATCTACACGCACTGAGGTCCCTTTTTCTAACCATCATGTGGTACTTTTCTAACCATCATGTGGTCCTTTCACCAGCATCACCTTACTGAAGTGGTGACCGACACATCCTCCCTTATAGAGCTTCATATAAGACCCGGTACTGGCTATGGTGGTCATTGTCACATCTTTCATAGGACAAGAACTGTCTCTAGATATCACGCTGAACAAGCACACATGCTCTCATCAGACCCTTTAGTCTGGATCTTACTAACCGTAGTTAGGGGTGATAAACTATACTAACATTGAGTTCTTCAAGTACCTACTTCCACTTTATGGAAGTGAACTTTTAGGTCAAACTCAAGAACCTTTGAACTCGCTTCATGGTGTAGTTGAACCATCTCTCTCACGGTTAGTTCAACTAGATTTGTCCCTTGACAGAACTCTTCCTTTCTCATATTATCTAGGTAAGGCGACCTACCATAACCTATATTGTATCTCGACCTTCTTTGGCCCAGGGAAGACCTATCACAACATCCATAGGGTTGAACTCCCATTCCCTCTTAGGGCTTCTAGTAGAACTACGAGTTCTGTGTTACATAAGGAAACTTTAAAATTCCACAAAAATTTGTGATTCTCTTTGTTCATATTGTACCTTCTTCTTGACCTCAAACTTTTTGAGTTCTACTTTACTGCCACTAATTCTCTTAGAACTTAGTTATCCTATCAACAAACACTTTCATTATTGGATTGAGATATTTACGGTTCAAAAATTTATATGGACTTTTGGATAAATCTTTCCAAGAAACTCTTTTCTTGTATAAGTTTCAATCCTTACAAAATACATATCAAGACATTCACATATTGTATCTCATATGACGTCTTTTAGACCATTTTAGGTGGTACATTGCTTTAGTGTTAAGCATGTATCTATGAAGAAAATATATGATTAGATTAAATTATAATCACATCATTAGGTAGTGACTCCTTTTTGATACATCATCATGTTTTAGGTGGAGCTGATATGTGATACACTATCACAGTCTCTCCAGAAGGTCCTCAAACTATTCATGTAAAGTATTTCAACTTTGATCATATCAAAGTATCTTAACACCTTTGAGGAATTTGTGCACTTCATACATGTAATCTTCTTGAACACTTCAAGAGTTTTGTATTTTATTGAATACATGTCACCATATTATTAGAAACTTTAATGATTTACAAATAACTATTTGTAGCATTTATTCAAATGGTCTTTGTACATCATTATTTCCATGTCCTAATAGAATACTTATTCTCCACTATACCTAGTAAAAGGTGGTTTTTCATGTTGCTCATACATGAGACTTGCATGTCTCTTATTGGTTCAATAACCAAAAGAGTCTAGATAAATATCAATATGTTCTAGAAATGCATTTCTCATATATGTGCTCTAGATGATAATGATATAGATTTTGATTGTTTGAGTTTGTCAAGTTTTAATACTTTAGGTATTTACATTATAAACATTTATCTTTTGATCCTTGACATAAATATCACAAGATATTTGGGGCATTTCCATACAAGATCACATCTTTGAAATAAAAAAAACTCTTTTATTTATAATCATCCTTGTCCATATAAGATGCATAAGGAAAAATGTTTCTATTATTGGCATACTAAAATAGCAGTTCTTATAACTCTATTATGTGTCCAATGGGCTAAGATAAATTTTAAATATGGACTAAAGTTGCAGCAACTCTTGCTCCGCACAGTCCATCCATGTTCTTTCATAAAGGCTTTACTTCTTATCAGACCATACACATCAACGTATGTCAGGTCTACATCCAATATCATATACCTAAGATGAAGAAGTAATTAGATTTATCTTATAACATTTATACCTGAAGTAGAGGTCTCAATCCCCTCCTTCTTCTTTAGTTCCTCCAGGTAGAGAGGGAATTTCTTTTTCTAGTGTCTAGGATGGTGACAGTGGTGATAATTTCCTCCCTTGTTTACAACTCCCTTTACCTTGAGTGCTGAAGACTTAGACTTCTGTCCAGCTCTAGAACTCTTCTTAGCTTTGCCTTTACCTTTAGACTTTCCCTTTGGTTTGTTGATCATCAAAACAGACTTGGGCTTGTCTTTCTTCATTTGTTCCTCAACTATTATCAACATGCCAAGTAACTATGTCATCGTCTTGTCAAAGTGATTCATGTTTTCATTCATGACAAACTAACTGAATGACTTTGGAAGAGACTATAGAATCACATCAGTGGCCAACTCTTGACCCAAGTGGAATTCCAGTCTAGAAATATTTTCCACATACCCAATGAGCTTGAGCACATAAGGATCTACTAGATCTCCTTCTTCCATGTTACATTTGAATGACACCTTAGAGACATCAAATCTATCATGTCTTGCTTAATCTTGGAACATGTTCTTAAGATGTGTGACCATCTCAATAACATCCATGTTCACATGTTGTCTCTACAACTCATAGTTCATGGAGCACAACATTAGGCATTTGAAATTGATGAGTATAACTCTTGTTGTTGGGTATGGTGGAGTAAATCTTATGCCAACAAGAGTTATGACAAGGCATTTGACATGATGATCGTAGCTTCGATTCATGGCCAAACAACTTACATCTATTACAAACTTCAGGAAGCTACTCATACTTGAACAGAATCTGATGAGAAACACCTTGGTCACTTTGAATCTCCATAGAATCCTGGAAGGCAGAGTCCAAAATCATAAGAACCTACATTCTAGCATATTCAATCTGAGAACATTCCTTTGGAATAATATCGGTGCAAATTAGAGTACCGAGGAGGGACTCAATCCTTTCCCACATCCTTACATCCCAGAGTTCCAGGGGAAGGTCCAACACTCGAACCCATACAGGGACATATTTAAAACCAAGATTCTTAACTGAAAGACCAGGGCACCACTTCACCAGAACAAGAGGTGTGTGCTTGACATACCAGGGACCTTTATCCAAAACAAAGTTCAAGTTCAAAGCATTGGCAAATCGAAAGATGAACATACTATGATCTCTCCTTATAATCTCAAAATCTTCTGATAGACCCTGTAGTTGAGACAAATGTTGATACAGAATGCTAACATCTGGGTAAAAAATCAATCACATAACCAAGAAGACAATGGTTCCAGTTCCAAGCACAATTAGGAAACTCAAGTGAGGGATAATGATCTTGTCGTCTTCAATGTGGATATGAGTTTTTTCTAGAGAAGAAGACTTCCTTCCATTATCCACCTTGAAGATATTGCACCACTCTATAGGAGACTTGGAAGGAGAAACTAGATCACTTGTGGGTGTTTTCTTCTTCAAGATTTGAGGGAGGTTCGCATGGTGGCGGCGCTTCTCCATCGCTAGAGCTCTAAAGAAGAATGACGCTTATTTATTTTCCAATTCATCTAGGTAGCAATCTCTCTTTTCCTTTTCTTGTTTCTTATTAATTATATCTATTTAGAACCCTCTCTAGAATATATTAATCTTGGATGGAATAAACTAATACCATTTATTCATAATTACCCATGTATATGAAATAGTCATAATAAAGCAAATGTTAGAAAATCATTTAAGATTATGGGCGTTAAAGTGATGTCTCATCTCATCTTCATCAATGATGTCCTTCTCTTCTCATTTGGACATGCCAAAAGACTGGTTGAGTTTAAGAAAGTCATGCTAAGGTTTGACAGGATCACTAGGTTGTATATGAGTGATGTAAAATTAAAGATCTATCTCTCTAAATCTTGTGATGGGAGAAGGGATAGATTGTGAAGAGCAGTTGGGATCAGACGAGTGGGAGGGGGTTCTCTAGTGACTACAAGATGTGCCTCAACAAGATTAGATTGAAACTTGAATGTTGGTCTGGCTTGAGAATCTCCATGGCTGGAAGATTAGTATTAATCATATCTATAATACAAAGTATGGTTAGGTTTTGGGGTGACCTTTTCTCTATTCCTAACCCTACTATGGAGACTATGAGGCTCCTGACTACAAACATCATGTAGGGAGGTAAGAATCATGGTGTGGCCTGGAAAACTATCGCCAAACCCTTTTGTCTTGGGGGTTTAGGGATCAAGGACACAGAGAAGATTTTGAGTGAGTGTAATCTCAAAAAAGTTGATCATTTTCTTTGTAAACTGAATGGTACTTGGGCTTCTTGGATGAGACGTAGATATGTAAATGATATAGGAGGGTCCAATACCATAAGTAAATCATGACTCATTCTTGTAGAAACTTATGAACAAGGTGTGGGATGAGGTGGGCCAGTTGTACACCTATGATGTTGATGGGAATTTGGCTCTCTTGGATCCACACACTAAACCTTGGACTATGGTGAGTGGTGTTAATAGTCCTTAGTTCACTTGTATATGGGGAAAGGTACATGTGCTTAAGTGGAGCACAATGTCCTACAAAGCGATATAGGGGAAACTACCTACCAGAGACAGAATGGCTAGATGGGGGCTTGAGACTGATACCATATGTCCACTCTATAAAGAAGCAGAAGAATCACACTCTCACCTTTTCTTTGTGTTACGACCCCACCTCCCGATAACCCCCAATTTAGGGAAACCGAGAGGTCGAGCCGCACCCTTAACCCCGGATCAAAGGTTCGACATATAACCATAAACAATTATTAAATTCTAACAGACTATACTGAAAATGGTAATAAAAAATTTCTTTACATACCTTTTGAAAACTTGGATCTCTATTCTTATATCCATACCGATTCTAATCTATCTAATCCTCCTTTGCACTTTAATTCTTATTTAGTATCACATGGTGCCACTTTACTATTTGTTCTTTTCATGGTACCTAAAACGCCGACAAACAAAATGTCGGTCAGCCGTAGCTGGTATGTGGGGGAAACAATAAACATGCATCTATAATAACAATGTAATCATTCAATTACTTGTTTAAAAACCAATATTACATTTTAGATATAACTCCGCGATCCAAGAGTACCCTATCCTCTGTGTTGTTCCCATTAGACCCCTCATGATCCACCCATAAGTGAACCAATTTCTAGGGTTGAGTCACATGGCACTACTCGTAAGTAGTCCACTCCTTAACTCGGTATTTGCTAAAGAGTCTCTAACTCACGGTAACCTAGACCTTACTCTAGGATTACCCCTTTTTAGCCTTTTCAAGGTAACAGAGGTGGACCCGTATCTAGCCAGTTATATATGCACCTTTATAGTGATAATCATAGTCACTTTATATGTTGCATGAAATAAATAAACATCCAGCAGTTTAGTTGCATTCAATGCATTTAGACATTCGAGAATACATCGGGAAACTATATCGGTTATTCATAATCGTAACCACATACCTGATCCATAGTAACTTGATGTCCATGCATTAACATTCACCACAATAAATAGGCAATCAACAATATCCTGAAAATAATGCATAACATCCAAGTGTCATTGTTTTATTCAAACATCCTTAAGATCAACTTTGATTTCTCCTTATGATTTCTAGGACGACTTTAGGGTGTTATTAGGGTTTTAGCCTTCATCACTTTTAATGCTCTTTTAGTTCACAAACCCTAATTTCTGCATCATATGCACAACTGCATGTCCATTAAGTCTAATATGTTTCTTTTACACCAAAATTATTACCTTTATCCTTTTAGGTCATATACACAACATTAAGGCTAATTACCACCTTCGATTTCTTTCAAATTGACAAATCGTATTTCATTGTAGTTCAATTCACATATATGAACCGTATTTATCACCATTTCCACTTTGTACACTAGGGAACACTAATTATACAAATAATTCACATTAAAGATCTTTGGTACTTAAATTGGATTTATAACAACATAACATTGTCTTATTCATGTAATTGCACAATTAAATCATTAAAAGGCATATCTTCCTAAATTAGGGTTTCTAAGCCCACTAATGCAAACATAGATATATGAAACCCTAATTTAAGCCAATTATGTGCAATTATCATCCTTTTATCATCAACATGTTAATATTTGTTCTAAACATTCATAGAACATCACTATATTCAACTATCATCAATTTCAAGGGTTTTTCACTAATTAAACCAGTAAATATGATGACTTTATGTACTTTTCCAATTTCAAGCATATAACCTCTAAATTAAACTAATCATGTGCAAAGTTCTTCCTTTTTGAACTCAATACACCTTTTTGCATTTAACAGGTTAATATCAACCCTAAAGATCTATTAAACCCTATTAAACACTTTATTCACTTCAAAATAGGGTTTATTAACCTTTAATTCATTAAAGATGATAAAGTGCACTTAATTTCGAACTATGATCAGATTCAGGTTATAAAACCATTTTTATTGAATTCCTTGTGTTCTTCTGATCAAAATTCATATATAAACTTTTGTCATCTGAGCTACGAATATTTATCTATGAATTTTGCATTAAAAGAACTTACTTGGCCAATTGGAAGAGGCCACGTCACCCTTTGCCCATGCAATGCAATGCGCTGCGCCTGTTTTGGGAATATTTCGAATTTACCGAAAAGCCCCGGTAAGTGATCTGTTTCTTTAGCCCGCGGAGGGGCGTTTCTGTCCAACGACCAAGGGGTCGTCTCCCACCTTCGGCCAGCCCTAGCGGCCGCCACCTGCAGACCTGTGTGGGTTGGTTCTTCCTCCCCCAGGCCACGATCAATGCCGGAACTTGTTGCTTCCACCCCGCCCTGCTCTGGCGCACCCAGGGCGCCCTTTTTCTCATGGCTAAGGTGGTCTGTCCCCGCTCTGTGGCCATGCGCTTGCAGACGACATTGCAGCTCGGCGGCTGCTGCTGTGTGCGCTCCAGGGCATGGCTTCCATGGTCGTGAGTGTCGTTGACACCGTAGGTCAGTCGGCTACCACTTCGATCCATGATTGGCTTATAATTGTTTCCTGGCTGTGCCACACTACTCGGTTAGGGTTTATGGGAAAAACGAAGAAGAAGAATAAGAGGAAGAAATATAGGATTCTCTGGACTCGAGGCTAAGGGGTCTACCCCTTTTATGGGGGAGGATATCCTCGCCCTACGGTGCCCCTTCTAAGAGGAAACAAGTCCTCTCCCTTTGGGGAAACCTAATTCTTCTATGAGAAGTAACTCTCTCTCTCTCTTTCTTAGTTTCCTTCGAAAATCCTTCTTCCTCAATATTCTCCCCTTTTCCTTTCTCTTTATTCTTAAATTTTAACTTATTTTCCATGAAATACATATATATATTTCCTTAAGAAAATACTTCCTTTTCTCAAAATTTCATAATTAATGGGTTATGTATTCCCATTACCTCTTTATTTTATAATTAAGGTATTTTCTCTTCCTTTTCCTTTATTGGGGCTCCTTGGCACCCAAGAAAACTTATTATTTCGAAATCCTTTTCCAAGGATATTTATTATCCTTCTAGATGCATCTAAATGCATTATCTCACATTTTCTTGTTTATTTCTCATTAAAAATATATCTTTTTGAGGATTTCTTTTTATTTATCTTTTATTTTACTCATTAGCATTCCTTTTAATATTAGAAACCTCATGGATATGAAATCTCCCCAAGAAATCTCATTTATGTCTCTTTTCATTCATTTTCCACATTATATCATTATTTCTCAATTTCTTTCTTCATAAAGAAATACATAATTAATCTTTTCTTTTTCTTATTTATTTTCTTTGCAACTTTAGACTCCTTGGAACCCAAGGAATCCAAGAGGCACGAAATCCTCTTTGGATTTGCCTTCTAGAGGTTTCCATTATTTCTTTTCTCAAATATCCATTTACTAATTGAATTTCCTTTGTTATTTTCCTCTTTATTGGGCCCAATAGCCAATAAAGCCCACAAATCAAATAACAAGGCTATTTTAAAAGAAATCCAATTATTCATTACAAATCACATCATTCTTTGTTCAATTATCCTTAATATGAGAAATTTCATTTCTCATCAATTGAACCCAAAAATTGGGGTTATAACATCCTTCCCCTCTTATAGAAATTTTGTCCTCAAAATTTAGGCAAGCAAACAAACAATTCAGGATAAGACTTTTCTATGTCTATCATTGGCTCCTATGTGGCTTTTCCGTACCCATGGCATTTTCAAAGAACCTTTATTATCACATATTCTTTTTCTCTGAGTTCTTTCATCCTGGCGTCTATAAACTACACAGGTGACTCAGGCCATGTCAGCCTCCCTTGGGGCTCACTAGGTTCATTGCTCAACACATGGTCGGTATCTCACATAGTGCTCTGAATTGGACACATGGAAAACATCTCCCATTACTCTATCCTGAGGGGTAGGGTCAAACCTAACCTTCTCCACCCATCCATCTCTAATGGACCCATGTATCGGGGACTCGGCTCTCTTAGATATAACTTAGAGGGGTCGGATTTTCATGTCATATTTTCTCCCACAGTAACTTGTATGTCAGTCTACTTTGCATTTGCTCACGACTCTCATCGTCTCTAGGCTCCTTTCAGCCCTTGCGCAACCAAAGTGACTTCATCTACATGTACTGGGGTCCCTTTTTCTAACCATCATGTGGTCCTTTTCTAACCATCATGTGGTCCTTTCACCAACATTACCTTACTAAAGTGGTGACCGACACAACCTCCCTTACAGAGCTTCATATAAAACCCGATACTGGCTATGGTGGTTATTGTCACATCTTTCATAGGACAAGAACTGTCTCCAGATATCACCCTGAATGAGCACATATGCCCTCATCAGACCCTTTAGTCTGGATCATACTAACCATGGTTAGGGGTGATAAACTATACTAACATTGAGTTCTTCATGTACCTACTTCCACTTTATGGAAGTGAACCTTTAAGTCAAACTCAATCACCTTTGAACTCGCTTCATGGTGTAGTTGAACCGTCTCTCACATGGGTAGTTCAACTGGATCTGTCCCTTAACAGAACTCTTCCTTATCTAGGTAAGGCGACCTACCATAACCCACATTGTATCTCGACCTTCCTCGATCCAGGGAAGACCTATCACAACATCCATAGTGTTGAGCTCTCATTCCCTCTCAAGGATTCTTTTGTCCTCTATATCGATACACTGGGTTACTGGGGTTCGTCCTTTACCTCTTGGCTTGCATGGCCATACACCACATGCAACTTCATCTTAAGCATCCAAAGTGCTATTGTCATTTTCCACGGTGTAAGATGATCTCCAACCATGACTCCCTATATGTCATGATTCTTTCAAGATCAACTTCTTGAAACCCTAAACCACTCTAGTCGGGGTTTCATCACCTTCCCTTCCAAAGAAGTACATCTGAGGTTTTACCATCATCCTTTCATTGCATCAAGAACTAGGCTGGCTAACCAAACAACCCTTAACTTTTCAACGCATCTTGTTTCATCTGAGTGTTATCCAAACACCTCTCTTTTTCAAACTTAGGGTTGGCCAAACACACTCTTCTAACTTCTAGTCAACCAAGCCTTAATCAGATTATTCATTATCACTTCACATCCTTGGGTAACATTACACTTCCATGTATTTTGCTTATCATGTCACCTTAAACTATATGTTCATCTTCATAAGAACACTCTCTGATTCCATCATTATGGTGATCAAGCTCAACCTGGTATAACTTGTAAGCTTCACATCCTCATAAGGGGATCACCTCATTCCTCTTAGTGTTTGCAAACCATCCATCATTCATTCACTTTACCATGGTAAGATATCTTCTCTATCCCCATTTCTCATGGCAACGCTCCAACCTACATCATCTCTTATCCTTGGTGTATGACCTGCATAATGTCCTATCTCTCACCCCCATAACAAGAGGAAATAAGCATTTGGCTGCAGTCCAAATACAGAGTTCTTCTTGTTCCAAGAGTAGAGATGGTACATCCCACCTTGCTAGTACACCTTTAAATCTAAGTTGCAACGTGTCGCATATGTCTCCACATCACAGACATCATGATAACAAACAAGCCTTGAACCTACCGAGGTTTATATCCTTAGTCAACTCCTCTAGGTCCATAAGGTACTGACTCTTTTGGGGTCATCCCTCTTCCCTCATGCGTCAAGGGAGTGCCCTACTCATCTGCCCCTTTGGGTCCCATGAGTTCATGAAGGTGATCAATCTCCTAACCCATGGCCCTCAGACAATGATAGCTGTTACCTCCCGACCCCATGGTCATGTGCAACTGGGGAATTAGGTAACTCCTACTTTCGTCGGTCTTATACCTACCTGACCCTAGGATAGACTTAGGATTATTCATTATAGTACATGTTCACTTAGAACCTTACCCAAGTCTTCATCTATCTCTCTTTCTGCATTCATGGGCTGACTCTCATCCGTTCATAGGTATTATGGCAACCTGCCTACCTTGGTCAAGCCCCATACTGGTTACCTCCATGGTAATACATGCAATAGAGATGGGTATCTATGGGTCTACGGGTTCATTCTCATACCATGTACTTTTCTCTTAACTTCTCAAGATCCTACGAGACCTCTTTAGGTTACCTTGAACCAACAAAACTGATATACACCCTTCCGAAGGGGTTCCTCTCCCAGGATGGGAGGAAAACTATCTCTAAGGTCACAAAAGCTCTTAGGTCCAGGGTTTACATCCACCCGAGCCTACTTAACCCTAGCAAACCATTAAGGCACAAGCAGTTCACTTATCGAACCATACTAGGTCATACTTGTCCTCCTTCCTCGATGTTGGATCAAGATAAAACTTTCCCCTTTATCATCAGCCTATCTATGAGGGGTTCATTACACAAACCTTAAACTTAAGGGACTTCCCTTTTCCTTTATTCATGAGGAGTACCATGCTCAAAACTATAGAAACTGAATTCTCATCATGAGAATTAGGTATACAACTTCCCCTCTTAGGCCTAGGAACCCTAGGTTCACTTTTAGGTGTCCAACTTCACGCTCTATCTCTGAACCATGAATCAAACTGGAAAAGGCATCTCGTGCACTTCCTATTCTCCTTCTTCTCGATCAACACTTAGGGTTGGGTCCTCCTTAAGGACAACTAACAGAGTACAAGGCCTCATAGCCTGCTACCACACCTTTCTAGGTCTAAGGAACTCTTCTTCCTACCGTAACCACATAGGCACCAGATGCTTCATCTTCTATCTCTAGGGTGTGGTCCTTCTAAAGGCAACCAAGATATCATCAACCTTCAGGGATCGATCATGAAGCAACCGCTATCATCCATAGTTCAGGGTTTTAGGCTTCCAACCTTCTTGCTGGGTTTCCTACTTTCTCTAGGGCTAACCCTACATTCAACCTCACCATTAAAGGTCCTCTCTTCATGAAGGTTCATCCTCAAAAGCATGCTCTACATGGGCGAAGCCTAGGTTCGAACTTAGGGTTGCTCAAGATTGTCCATAACCCTTTATGCACTATCATAATTCCTTATCCAGGGTTTCACCCTATGTCAACACTATGACGTGCCCTAGGTGCCAACTATGCCCTACAAGCCCATAGGTTTTCTATGGTCCTTCACTAACCTCATCATTTAAGGAGTTATTCTTTACCCTGACATGCACGATCCTTCCCAGGGTTGGGTTGCCAAAGGTGTTAGGTCATCCATGGATCATATGGCATCCCAAAGGCATGTCCCTTCAAACACCTGGTCCAACTCATCTCTCTCTAACCATCACTTAGGGTTAGGGTTAGCATCATCCTCAGAGGATGTGCCAGGTCTCTACTAGCAATGGAGATCTCTATCTCCAAGACTGACTTATCCTCCTGACAAGAAGGTCTAGCCTCAGGTCTCTCCTGAGGACATGACATCTTATGTCATACGACCTAAGCATGTATCTATTATTTACTTTGCGCTTAATCTATTAAGCTTATGTCCATGACATCTTATTTACATGTCTTTCATTAATTTAGTGGAGGATTCCTTAAACCTTATTAACCTTACCCATACCTCAAGAGGGTGAGGAGAAGAAAGGAAACCCTAATTCTTTATGTCCTTATCAGAATTTTGTGATGAGAAGGGATGAATAAGATGAGAAGTCCTAAAGGTATCTTATTTCGATTCATACCCTAAGACTTTGGCCAGGCGGTCACACGGGTCCGGGAGTCCTCGTATTCCGACTAGCGGTGCGGAGGAAAATCTTGCCAGCCCCCGGTCGTGATCCCTTTCTAGACACCTCCGTCTTTCAGATACTCCTCTAATAACTCCCTTGGGTTCTATGGAGTTTGTAAAATTTAATAATCATTAATGGTTAAATGAGGAACCTACGCTCTGATACCAAATGTTACGACCCCACCTCCCGATAACCCCCAATTAAGGGAAACTGAGAGGTCGAGCCGCACCCTTAACCCCGGATCAAAGGTTCGACATATAACCATAAACAATTATTAAATTCTAACAGACTATACTGAAAATGGTAATAAAATTTTTCTTTACATACCTTTTGAAAACTTGGATCTCTATTCTTATATCCATACCGATTCTAATCTATCTAATCCTCCTTTGCACTTTAATTCTTATTTAGTATCACATGGTGCCACTTTACTGTTTGTTCTTTTCATGGTACCTAAAACGCCGACAAACAAAACGTCGGTCAGCCGTAGCTGGTATGTGGGGGAAACAATAAACATGCATCTATAATAACAATGTAATCATTCAATTAATTGTTTAAAAACCAATATTACATTTTAGATATAACTCTGCGATCCAAGAGTACCCTATCCTCTGTGTTGTTCCCATTAGACCCCTCATGATCCACCCATAAGTGAACCAATTTCTAGGGTTGAGTCACATGGCACTACTCGTAAGTAGTCCACTCCTTAACTCGGGATTTGCTAAAGAGTCTCTAACTCACGGTAACCTAGACCTTACTCTAGGATTACCCCTTTTTAGCCTTTTCAAGGTAACAGAGGTGGACCCGTATCTAGCCAGTTATATATGCACCTTTATAGTGATAATCATAGTCACTTTATATGTTGCATGAAATAAATAAACATCCAGCAGTTTAGTTGCATTCAATGCGTTTAGACATTCGAGAATACATCGGGAAACTATATCGGTTATTCATAATCGTAACCACATACCTGATCCATAGTAACTTGATGTCCATGCATTAACATTCAACACAATAAACAGGCAATCAACAATATCCTGAAAATAATGCATAACATCCAAGTGTCATTGTTTTATTCAAACATCCTTAAGATCAACTTTGATTTCTCCTTATGATTTCTAGGACGACTTTAGGGTGTTATTAGGGTTTTAGCCTTCATCACTTTTAATGCTCTTTTAGTTCACAAACCCTAATTTCTGCATCATATGCACAACTGCATGTCCATTAAGTCTAATATGTTTCTTTTACACCAAAATTATTACCTTTATCCTTTTAGGTCATATACACAACATTAAGGCTAATTACCACCTTCGATTTCTTTCAAATTGACAAATCGTATTTCATTGTAGTTCAATTCACATATATGAACCGTATTTATCACCATTTCCACTTTGTACACTAGGGAACACTAATTATACAAATAATTCACATTAAAGATCTTTGGTACTTAAATTGGATTTATAACAACATAACATTGTCTTATTCATGTAATTGCACAATTAAATCATTAAAAGGCATATCTTCCTAAATTAGGGTTTCTAAGCCCACTAATGCAAACATAGATATATGAAACCCTAATTTAAGCCAATTATGTGCAATTATCATCCTTTTATCATCAACATGTTAATATTTGTTCTAAACATTCAGAGAACATCACTATATTCAACTATCATCAATTTCAAGGGTTTTTCACTAATTAAACCAGTAAATATGATGACTTTATGTACTTTTCCAATTTCAAGCATATAACCTCTAAATTAAACTAATCATGTGCAAAGTTCTTCCTTTTTGAACTCAATACACCTTTTTGCATTTAACAGGTTAATATCAACCCTAAAGATCTATTAAACCCTATTAAACACTTTATTCACTTCAAAATAGGGTTTATTAACCTTTAATTCATTAAAGATGATAAAGTGCACTTCATTTCGAACTATGATCAGATTCATGTTATAAAACCATTTTTATTGAATTCCTTGTGTTCTTCTGATCAAAATTCATATATAAACTTTTGTCATCTGAGCTACGAATATTTATCTATGAATTTTGCATTAAAAGAACTTACTTGGCCAATTGGAAGAGGCCACGTCACCCTTTGCCCATGCAATGCAATGCGCTGCGCCTGTTTTGGGAATATTTCAAATTTACCGAAAAGCCCCCGGTAAGTGATCTGTTTCTTTAGCTCGTGGAGGGGCGTTTCTGTCCAACGATCAAGGGGTCGTCTCCCACCTTCGGCCAGCCCTAGCGGCCGCCACCTGCAGACCTGTGTGGGTTGGTTCTTCCTCCCCCAGGCCACGATCAATGTCGGAACTTGTTGCTTCCACCCCGCCCTGCTCTGGCGCACCCAGGGCGCCCTTTTTCTCATGGCTAAGGTGGTCTGTCCCCGCTCTGTGGCCATGCGCTTGCAGACGACATTGCAGCCCGGCGGCTGCTGCTGTGTGCGCTCCAGGGCATGGCTTCCATGGTCGTGAGTGTCGTTGACACCGTAGGTCAGTCGGCTACCACTTCGATCCATGATTGGCTTATAATTGTTTCCTGGCTGTGCCACACTACTCGGTTAGGGTTTATGGGCAAAACGAAGAAGAAGAATAAGAGGAAGAAATATAGGATTCTCTGGACTCGAGGCTAAGGGGTCTACCCCTTTTATGGGGGAGGATATCCTCGCCCTACGGTGCCCCTTCTAAGAGGAAACAAGTCCTCTCCCTTTGGGGAAACCTAATTCTTCTATGAGAAGTAACTCTCTCTCTCTTTCTTAGTTTCCTTCGAAAATCCTTCTTCTTCAATATTCTCCCCTTTTCCTTTCTCTTTATTCTTAAATTTTAACTTATTTTCCACGAAATACATATATATATATTTCCTTAAGAAAATACTTCCTTTTCTCAAAATTTCATAATTAATGGGTTATGTATTCCCATTACCTCTTTATTTTATAATTAAGGTATTTTCTCTTCCTTTTCATTTATTGGGGCTCCTTGGCACCCAAGAAAACTTATTATTTCGAAATCCTTTTCCAAGGATATTTATTATCCTTCTAGATGCATCTAAATGCATTATCTCACATTTTCTTGTTTATTTCTCATTAAAAATATATCTTTTTTAGGATTTCTTTTTATTTATCTTTTATTTTACTCATTAGCATTCCTTTTAATATTAGAAACCTCATGGATACGAAATCTCCCCAAGAAATCTCATTTATGTCTCTTTTCATTCATTTTCCACATTATATCATTATTTCTCAATTTCTTTCTTCATAAAGAAATACATAATTAATCTTTTCTTTTTCTTATTTCTTTTCTTTGCAACTTTAGACTCCTTGGAACCCAAGGAATCCAAGAGGCACGAAATCCTCTTTGGATTTGCCTTCTAGAGGTTTCCATTATTTCTTTTCTCAAATATCCATTTACTAATTGAATTTCCTTTGTTATTTTCCTCTTTATTGGGCCCAATAGCCAATAAAGCCCACAAATCAAATAACAAGGCTATTTTAAACGAAATCCAATTATTCATAACAAATCACATCATTCTTTGTTCAATTATCCTTAATATGAGAAATTTCATTTCTCATCAATTGAACCCAAAAATTGGGGTTATAACACTTTGAGTGTAAATACTCTCTCTGCTTTTGGAGCCATATTTGCCTCAAGAATGGGTGGGAGTCCTCCCCTCCTACAAACGTTCATGAGTCCATCCTCTGAACCAAAGAGAAACAAGAGAGAAAGTTTGGTGGTATTTTCTTCATGTCCCTTTGTTATCATATTTGGCAGGAAAGATATAATAGGACCCATGGAAAACCTGATTTGGATTACCTGTGCTTATGGGAGAAGATTCAAAAGGAGATTTTTGGTGTTGTTAAGGCCAAACCTCCTATATGGACTAACATTTCCCTTATAATTAGGACACAATCGGATTTTGTAAGCTTATCCATCCTATATAGGGTTTTGGTATACTTTTTATGGCGCACTGCATGTAGAGGATTTTGTAATCCTACTTATTTTTTTTAGAATCAATATATTACCATATTCCAAAAAAAATGTTAGAATTGGTGAATTATTAAACTAATCATTAGGTTTTTCTCTTCTAGTATACACTAAGATATCCATAGGAGTTTAGGGTGAGAAAGTTGGAGAGAACAATAAAGGACTCATCATATTTGACTTTTATTTTTGGATAAGTCAAGATAATTTCTTATTCATCTCTCCCTCCTCTAGCAAGAAAATTCAGATAATAATATTGGTAGTACTATGACCATTACATAAATATTTTGCAAGATATTAGCTAACTAAATTTGAAGGCCTAGTATATTAGAAAATACCCCATTTTGTTTTTGAGGTGGATTTTACCCAAGCTATCAACAACTATGTTGCAATCTCTTCCTACAAACATGATTCTCGATTCACCTTTATCTACTCTATTCCTCTATATTTTCTCAATACAATTGGCATATTTAGGGTTGGCATAGGGGTTCAGGCTTAGCACTTTAGTAACCAACTTATAGTCTATTTCAATTTTAACTCACTAAAAGGGTGTATTCATAGACATTTCAATATCCATATCAATGGCACAAAGTTCATCTTGAGTAGAAGATGTAGTGCAAATTCTACAATAGCCACCCAACCAAGTCCCTTTGTCATCTCTGTCCATGATCGATGTTGTTGATTTCTTCTTTACCCTTGCAATGTCAATGTTAAAATTTATGGTTCCTCTTGCATGTCTTTATGATGAGGAGGTACATGTCATGTTCCCCTTGGAGTCATTTCATCTCCAGGCCTATGTTGAGGCAGTGGCATCTTTCAGAATAGAATGAACATAATGAATGATTGGTTTAATATAATGCTCAAAGAGATATTGAGTTGAGCTAAACAGTCTAATTACATAATTAATGTATTAGAGAATAAATGTAATACAAATGTTTCAAAATGCAAAATCTAAGGCCATATTCTTGTTCCTCATACTCGAATTAGGATAACTGGTCAATTATGAGCTTAATTTGATATTACACACCCTTAAAGGTGGTTTAGAAGGAAAAAGGTAATTTTAATGCAATTTTAATGATTTAATTCAATATCATGCACATTTGACGAAAGGTGGATTTCCATTCTATGTCATGTGGGTTCTTAGTAGGACTCGTGATTGGAAAACTATGTATGATGACCTACTAGATTAGACGTACAAACGTCATATTCCTACTTAGGCTTCCTCATGTGTGCACGATTGTTTTGGGGTAACAGAGCATTTCTACCATTATCTCTCCACACTAAACCATTCCTCGTGATTGCAAGGGCAAATGACTCACCATCTCCTTGTGTTTCAAATGAGATGTAAGTGTCATCATTTGATGGTTTGTACTCTAAATACCCAAAGGAATCCTATTCTACCTTGTAGCACATTTCTAAAACCCAAATACACCTCACTGAACCTTCACCCATCGCCTCCAAGCAACCCATGAACTTTCCCCATGTTTTACACTAGTATCCCCCCCACTCAATCAGCTCCGTCTCATTGTGAATCTTGATTTTGGATCCAGTCGACGTCTCCACCAAGGATCAAGGAGAGGTTGTAATATGAAGTACCTCCATAAAAATTGACTAAGTGGTAACTAATTTTGCACTATCCTCTTCTTATCCATGCACTCATCTCATCCTATTTTATACTAAAACACTTTGATGACTATTTTGTGTGCATAAGTGTTAATTTTATAAATCTAACACCACCCCATAAGTATACATGTGAGTGTAGAGAAATTGAGATCGTTTAAGGAGCAGGGTTATGTTAAACACAAGAGTATTAAATTTCAACAGCCTAGATCAATTTACAAAAGGTTATTGGTTTCTTGTAAGTAAAATAAACGAATTAGAGAGAAAGAAACTAGAGCAGGGATCACTTGATTCAAGATTATAATAAAATAAAAGATCTTGAGAACATGGTTTCACATCTACATCATATTATGAATGACAACAAAGATCAACAATACTGTAAATAACACAAGGGATGTTTGTATCCTACACCTACCTCTCAGTAGTGTGGAACGATCCTAACATTGTATACCGCTCTCATGGATATACTCAGATTAAGACTACAAAATTACATTCCCCAACACATCCCAGCCACTCTCATGGTCAAGGTAGTACAGTTAAGGTACTTCCCTTACTCCCTATGCATATCTTCCCAGATTATACAAGTAGCATAAATCATACACACAAATTGGCTAGCAAAGCATGTAAGAATAAATCAACATCGATGAATAAATGAAATTTGTGTTCAACATAGTTATGGCATGGGATTTACTTCACCATACCCAACAACAAGAGTTCTACTCCACCATACCTAATTGAAGATAACCCACTCTTTGTGGGAACATATCTTTGTGTTGATAGTCTACTAGAATGCCCAAATGGGTTGTAATGTGTACATACTTTGTAGTTGTAGATACATACCTTTGTTTCCTATTTTTTAGAGTGATGTTCCCTTCCACCCAAGTGTAGAGAAGCTCGTTGACCTCTTAAAAGAGGGACAAGTGCTTGAGGATTTGGGTTTAGAGGAACCTATTCTGCAATAGCTTGTGGAGACTTATAAGATGTCTAGGTTGCATTTTCTAATCGATCTATCTAAATTTCAATTTGTCTTTTATGTCCATGTGGACTCATACTTGGAAATATTTTGGACTTTTAGTAGTTTAATTTCCTTTTCTTATTGCTATATTTTTATTTTCTTGTTTATATACATAATAATTTAACATCCCCTCTTATCCAATCATAATAAATGAATGTATGAGGGTTTGCTTATTTTTTTTTAAATAAAGGTAGGGAGTGATCCCTTGTGGGTCCCACTACTTACAATATGTTATTACAACATAGAAATTGATAGTATAGCCTCACAACCCTTATCTTAGGATTCCCACCTCTGTCTATCCCATTTTTGGAAAATCAATCTATTTATTGGTATGAACGCGAGACTTGTAAGTACCCACAATAAGTATTCTACATTGCCCAAGCAGCATTTTAGGATGCTACATATGGATCCACCATTGATGACACTCGGTTCACATGTCACTCATAGGGCCCAACATGTTGTCACTATGGCCCATTCCATTTCATAGATTCCTCCTCCGCCTAGCCTTACACCCAAGCAAGAGTTTGTATTCCAATGCCAGCTTCTAACTTCTATGGTGATGGGGCAAGTCAACACCATCATTGCTACTTAAAATCCTAAGAAGTACTCTCTAATGGTGTTCATCAAGATGCAACTATCATACTTAAGGGTGAAGGAGAGATCAAGATGGTAGACAAGGTCGACAATTGGATTTGTCATTGAGCATACCTTTGAGGGCATGGGATGCCCTCCTCATTAGAAGGTTCCATTCACCACATATGTCTTGGATGGTCCTACTTGTATTTAGTAGCACGGTGTCGCCCACACACATGATACATATGATATGACCCATGAATAGTTTCTTGCATTATTCCTCAAAAAGTACATCTTCTTTCCTACTTTGAGGAAGGAGGTGGAAATTTTAGAGCTTGAAGCAAGGGTCTCTAAGTGTCTCTGCTAATATCTAGAGGATCATATTTCTAGAGTGCTATGTAGTAGAATTGGGAGAGAACAGACATGCTACGCTTATTCTGAAGGGACTGAGTTACCAAGTCAGACAAGCCTTAGTCCCACAACTTCCCCTCACCTTCAGCATATGGTGGATATGACTCTTGTTGTGGAGGCTTACCCCAGTTTTCAGTCCTTGATGCATATCCCTAGCAAGGTGAAGAGTTTTAGTGTTGATCTTCATGACAAGTGCAACCGCTCCCTACAGTACCATGCCCTTAGAAGGTGTCCAACCATGTAGCTTGTACCTTGACCTGATGGTAGGTATTTTATATGCCACGAGTGTGGCCGTGCGGGCCACATCAAGCCTCAGTTCCCCTGACTTCATATGGCCCCATACCCAGCTCACCAACAAGCCCCTCAAAATTTATAGGCACATTAAATCTATATCATCCCTCGAGGAACAACTCAGCAAGGATGTCTCCTACCTATTCAGAGATATGCATGACATGTCTTTTCCATGGACATTGTGGAGGGCACTGATGATAATGAAGTTATTGAAGGTATCACACATTTATTTCACTAGCCTATTAAAGCCTTATTCAATTGTGGATATTTTAATTCCTTCATATATTCTAAACTTGTAATAAAATTAGAACTAGAATATGTGTATATGGAGCATGTCTTAGAGGTTCATACTCCTAGTGGTAGGGTGTATTATTCTTATCTAAAATCCTTAGTAGGCATGTGAATTTAGAAATATATTTGAATCACATGATGGCCTTTGATGCTATCTTGGGGATGGATTTTTGAAGAAGTTTGATATGAGTTTATTCTATGAAGAGAATAAGGTAAATTTGTTGCACCCTAATGGTGAGAATCTTTATATCAAAGGTAGAAAGCATGATGACCAATAGTATGTTAACTCGGTGCTCTAGGCTTACAAACACATCTTGAATGGTTGTAGATCCTACATGGCCTCGATCATTCTTAATTATACATTTGCTGAGTTGGAGGAGATCAAATTAATTGAGACTTTCCTGATGAGTTCCATGGACTTCCTCCTATACAAGAAGTCAATTTCCTCCGCATGACTAATAGCAGGCACAACTTTGATCTTGAATCCACCTTATCACATGGCACCTATTGAACTTGTTGAACTTAAGAAGAAGCTATATGATCTCTTGGACATGGGGTTTGTATGCCCTAGTGCCTCACTCTGGGGAGCTCCAGTCATGTTCATTAAGAAGAAAAATGGTTCTATGTGGATGTAAATACATTATCATATGTTGAATCAAGTGATTATAAAGAACTTCTGCCCTCTTTGGTGCACCGATGGCTTGTTTGATTAGTTAAATATCCATTGTGTTATTGAATATGGACATGTGTAGAGGTTGCTACTAGATGAGCACAAAGGATCATGATGTACTAAAAATGTCCTTTCACACTCGATTTGGGCATTATGAGTTCTTAGTTATGCCTATAGGGACTAATGCCTCATCCTCCTTCATGGATATGATGAATTGGGCCTCCATCTCTAACTCAATATCTTCATGGTGGTGTTCTTCAATTACGTGCTCATCTATTTTGAGTATATGGACCAACACCATGAGCATCTACAAATTGGTCTTCAGTCTCTTCGGGAAAAGTAAGTCTATGCAAAGTTCTATAAGTGTGATTTATAGCTTAGTGAAGTGATGTTTCTTGGCCAAGTAACCTCTATAGATCACATTCTAATAAATTATGTCAAGATTGAAGTTTTGATGAAGTGTCAATCCCTAAAGTACCCTACTAAGATACACAAAATTCTATTCCTTGTGGGTTACTACAGAAGGTTCATACAAAAATTTTCTGAGTTATCTCTTCTAATGACAAAGATGACATGTAAGGATGTATATTTTGTCTAGACAACTGAGCATGAGAAGAGTTTCTTAGAGTTGAAGAAGTGTTTTATTATATGCTTTTATGCTTTTCCTTCCCTTTTGGGTAAACCTTAGATCATCTTCACTAATTCTTCTAATAATAAGGGTCAGGATGTATCCTCATGCAAGAAGGATGAGTGATCACCTATGCCTCATGCTAGTTAAATTATGATGAAGGGAATTGGCATACAGATTATTTAGAGCTATTTGTCGTAGTTCATGCTCTAAAGATCTGGTGAAATGACTTGTACGATGAATAGTTTGAAGTTTTCTATTGTTGGTTTTTGTGGAGGCGACAAGCACAGCGGAAACATAAAAAAATCTCCACATATCCTACTAGTAGATCTCATCGATATCAACATATTTAGAAAGAGGGTGCGCGAGATATACCTCATTGAGGAGCAAGTCTAGAACGTCCATTTTCCAATTGCATCTTATGCAATTCTTAGATAGATGGTGTGTACAACTCATTGCCATAGTCCATATCTATGCTTCTAGATGTTTAATCCTATTAAGATCACCTAGTTATGTCTAACCCATAAGCCAACACGATAGAATATGCACCCTTCTAGGGAAGTCCCATATATCTACCATCACACTTCCATGAGATAGATGGTGTACCACGCTAGGGCATGCCCACACTTGGTCGATCGAGCTTTTCATCTGTGATGCTTATGGAAAGCAGCTTAGACTTAATATTTTTTTAGGGATTTTATATTTATATATATACATATCCAATCACCACATACTTATAGTACATGACATATACATGCTATATCCCATAAAAAAACATCCAATTATAAAACATAAGTGATGGTCATGGCCAAACTATTGTAATTTCTTAGAGCCACAAGGAATTACCACCACCTAAGGTCTACATCACATGTAGAAACCTATTGTTGATGAAGATCTATGCTTGAACCAATCTGGGTTTATTGGTTCAACCCTGAACAGTCATCTCACCTCTTGATTAGTCAGTTGGTTGTTATAATGGTCGTCTGATCCCAAGTCCAACATCCCATGGACTCCTCCAGTCGATCAGTTAGGCTACCAGGCAATCGGTTCGACTCATCCTACCATCTTTCCTCCTTGTTCTTCCAGTAGATCGGCTCGTCAACTGAAGTGGATAGTTCGTCTGGTGTCGAATGTCTTCTTTATTGTAACAAGAATTCAAAACTATCCTAATACTATATAACATATTACAAAGTAATAGGAAAAACCTCAAGTTACGTTCGAGGGGAGCATAGGAAGGAGAGAGTAATACTTTTACATATAGAAGAGAAGATAGAGGATCGATATGAAAACCAAGATATAAATAGGAATAAACAACCACACAACCATGCATAGATTTTCTGGGTTATTGGCCATAACCATGCTACACATCTATCATAAAAAATCAGCTTTTAACTAGCTTTTAAGGTGACGTGTGTCAATTGCATATATATATATATATATATATATATATATATATATATATATATATATGTGTGTGTGTGTGTGTGTGTGTGTGTGTGTGTGTGTGTGTGTATGTATGTATATATATGTATATATGTATATATATGTATATGAATATATATATGTATATATGTATATATATATATAGAATTGTAGTGTGATACTTTCCCCACTAAACAATTTTTTTACTCCCACACGGACTAGGTGGGGTACATACAGGTAGCGCCCCTTTTTTGGGCCAAGACGAGGCCGCCCCTCGCAGGGTCTTAGGGGCATCACCCCTAAAAGTTCTAATCAATTTCACTTTTTTGCGCAGGAAAATCAATTTTTTTCCATAATCGACCTGTCCGTCAGGTCAAAATTAATAGGCCTGTAACATATGTGGAATTAGGTTAGATATATACATTAACCATTTTATGTTCACATCACATGCAACCATAAAAAATAGTATATAGAAATCCGATCATATCCAAATAAATCCAAGTATGTCATAGATCAACATGGCTTTAATGCCACTATTGTGTTTTGTGGAGGTGACAAGCACATTGGAAAAAATAAAATAAAAAATCTCCACATACCCTATGAGAATATATCATCGATAAAAACATATAAGGAAAGATGGTGCGTAGATATATCTCATCGTGGAGCAAGTCCAACTATGTCCCTTCATGTGTTGATGTGGGTAGCCCCTCGCGTGCACAGACGGTCGTCGTCGACATCCTCCAAACGTATGCACTTCAGTGTCTATGTATCTACTTCATCCACATGGATGGACTAGAACTCCATGTCACACTTCTCAAGTTGGAGGGAAGGAGTGGCCTTTTGCTTGACGATGTGATAGCATCACGATTTCTCTCTTTCTCCCTTTCTCGGGTATGATGATGGATATGTTTCACGTATAAGAATGTTAGATTATAAAATTCAACCATCACGTCCCTATAAATAGTAGAGGAAAGGAAGTAGGATTTTCCAATACACCTGGGAAAACAAAAGGTTGTAGTTGCGTTTAAAGTAAGCATCTTGTGGACTATTAAAAAGAATATTCTAGGATCAATTAATCAATCAATTAATAATATTAATCAATTAACTAATTTTTGTTATCATGATTTAGTTAATAGCTCAGGATTAGCCAGTCGACTTAACAAATTAAATCTAATTAATTTCCTTTAACATTTTAACCAATTAACTCAATATTCAAATATTATTCTAGTAGATTACCTAAACACCTTTAGTAATCAAGTTTGATTTGAACATTTCCAATCACATCCGTAATTATACTCCTACTCTATTACATCTTATGTGTGTGACCCGGTAGGCTCCAAATTACATTGACAATGATATTGACAATGATATTATGATTTCACAAGCAATTCTTGGTATCTAGCAAGACTTCATTGCTACTGAAGTAATATGAGAAGTTGGAGAACAACTTCAACCTACAATCTGTGATTGGTGTTACAGTGACTGTGTAGTTCCTTTGTCTATAATATCCAGATTGAACTCTAGGCATGGAATCGTTATCCTCTATAATGTTCAATCCATGTTCCTTGAACTACAATATACTATTTGAGATATGTGTAAGCTCAATATCACATATTGACTCACACTGGCATGGCCATTCATTTCTCAGTCTCACTTATCAAGTGGCTAGAATATCAAACTCATGTAGGAAGGACAAATCCCATCTACATCACCCATAGTCATCCACATGTGTCATCGTGCTCCCAGGCACCACCTTTATGACAATTCTTATTCAGGATCATGGTGGATGATGTCAAAGTACACTGAATGACATGTGAATAAAGGTGTGATTTTAGGTCTAAGAACCACAATCACCACCATTACTATAAGAGATGACTCTGACTACCAGCCATGGTTTCCATGTCTCACTCTCATGGTGGGTCTATCGAATACACTATTCTCGAATAAGTATCTATGTGTTTGGTTTTATATCACATATTATATCTAATGAGATTCTGTCATCAAGAAACACACACTCTAATCTTAAGTGTTATTGTTGTCTATTAGCCTTCCATAATAACATATGACTAGGGACATAACAAGAATGCACATACTCTTGATATATGTATGATCTCATCATTAAAGTCCTCAAGTAAAAGACATACATCATTGAGTAATATCATTCTTTAAACATTTATTATATTACATCATTATCACATAACTAAATAAAACAAAACAAATTAGAAGATTTCCTTATAATTAATCAGATCATTTACAAGATATGCCATTACAATCATCATATTATTGGCTCTCTAGGCATACATATGAACATCTATGACCATAAAAGCTTGTGTTGTCTGATAAAATAGAAGGATCTAAACCTACGATAGATATGATGAATAGAATATCTCAATGTGACTTCACCATCACATATCACCTATGAAAAGCCAATGTTGTTGTTGATCATAAAAGAAGGAAGAAACATGTTGTTTATGCTTCTATATATTATTTCTTATGGATGAGTATGAAGAAAGTATGAGTTGGATGTCTGAGCTATCAGAATTTGATGATAGTTATTCCATGAAAAAGATGAGAGTGCACATGGCTAGTTTATCTATAACTCCCACCTACATTACTAAAGTTTTTGCCACATAGTTTGATAGTCCTGAGCTTGATGAGATGAAGTTGCTAACTGAGAAATCGTAGTTAAAGTTTTCTATTGGAGTAGAAGGTGTGATTTCTTTTCATCATAATCCATGGATACACCATGTGAATAATCAAAGGAAGAGATCTTTGAATGAAGCCCATGGGTCTAAGTGCACCATCTTGGTATGAAAATATGTACATGGGCCTACAATGAGATTTTTGGTGGAGGAACATGAAGAAAGATATCACTATGTACATTATGAATTGCTTGACTTGCTAGAAAGTGAAGATGGAACATTAATGGCATGGTGGCGTTCTCCATCCACATGAGATACCAGAGTGGAAGTGGGAGAAATCACTATGGATTCTGACACAATATTTACAATTTTAAAGTGTGGATATGATGTTGTATGGGTTGTTTTTTGATCTCCTAACCAAGTAAGCTCACTTTTTTCCCTTCAGGATTATATGTATAAGCAATTCTAAGTGGATTGGGTTTTTGTGTGCATGATATTCCTAAGGTTGTAGTTTATTTTTTGATCCAAAGTTCACATCATGTTTTCATAAAATAGATATAAGATGAGACGGGCTCTGATCAACATTTCAGCACAGCTTACCACACACATACTAATGGACAGTTAAAGTGGACATTAGAGATTCTATAGGATTTTTTATCTTCTTGTTTAATGGACTGGGGATGTGCTTGGGATAAGTACCATCTAATGCTCGAGCTTGCTTACAGTGAAAACTATCAAGCCAACATCAGTATGCATCCTTTTGAAGCACGCTACGGTCAACCATGTTGGTATCCACTACACTGGGATGATGTTAGAGAACATACTTTGATGAATAATGTCTAACCAAGAAAATGATTCAAGATGCCCAAAATCGACAAAAATTGTATGATGGCAAGAAGAGATTGGGTGCTAGTTTCTTAGTTGGTGATTATGTGTTTCTAAAGATAAAGACAACCTAATCCATAGAGAGGTCAAATGTCAAAGACAAGTTAAGGCCTAGATATGTGGGACCATTTGAGATCTTAGATAAGGTTGGAGAATGTGCTTACCACCTAGTTCTTACTCCCACCTATTACAAGATTTGTAATGTGATCTATGTGTTAATTCTGAAGAAGTATGTGAAAGATCTCTCTCATGTGTAATCTATTGATCTTGTAGAGTTGCTAGAGGGCATCTATGAAGAATTTCTATTGAAAATCTTAGAATCCAAAGTGAAACAATTGAAGAACAAATATATTGAACTGGTGAAGATGCCGATGTTGAAAAGACCACCTAAGAGCTAAAAGATATGATGTTATAGACTCACCCCTCCCTCTTTTGTAGATATTTTAGGAACAAAATCCTAACAAGGGGTGGTGTTTTGTAACATCCCCATATCTAGGCACCATTCTCTCTTTCTTGTTCCTTTTTCAATTAAAACTTTGTAGAACCATTTCTTCATGTTTTAGAATATATTAAGTTTATATGGGGTCAAAGAATACCATTTATTCATGATTACACATGCATGTGAAATCCTATAGTAATAATAAAGCAAATGTTAAGAATTGGTGAATTATAACACTAATCATCAAGTTTGGCTCTGGAAATGTATACTAGGATATCCCTAGGATTTTAGGGTGAGAGAGTTTAAGAGAACATCAAAGGGATGGTCATGATAGACTAATTTGTTGAGATAAATGGCCAAATTAAGTAATTAATGTATTAGAGAATAAAATAATAAACATGATTTCAAATTGCAAATCTAAGGGAAAATTTGTGTTCATATACTCAAATTAGGATACATGTCAATTATGAGCTTAATTGGATATTAAATACACCCTTAAAGGTGGTTTAGAAGGAGAGATGTAATTATATGCTATTTCACTAATTTAATTCAGTATCACACATAGTTAACCAAAGTTGGCTTCTATTTCTTTGTTACATGGGTGCTTGGCAGCCCACATGATTGGACAGCTATGATCACAAGCCTACTAGATTGGACAAACATACTTCATATTCTTATCCATCGTCCTCGTGTGTGTGCATGACCATTTTGGGGCAATGAAACATTTCTTCCGTTCTCTCTCCACACAAAACCATTTCTCATCATTTCATCTATAAACAACTTGCCATATTCATGCATTTTAAATGATCTGTAACTGGCATCGTCTAATAATTTTTACTCAAAACGTCCTAAGGAACCTAGACTACCACCACAACACATTTCTAAAGCCTAGATCCACCTCAAGAAACCTTCACCCATCGCCACCAAGCATCCCAAGAAACTTCCATGTATCTTCCACTAGATTCCCCCCCACTCAATGACATATGTCTCATTGTGAGTCATAGTGTTGGATCTAGTCATTGTCTCAAAAAAGAATAAATGAAAGGCAGTGATACAAAGCACCTCCATTCAAATTGACTAAGCAGTAACCATCATCACACTCTCCTTTTCTTATCCATGCATTCGTCTCTTCCTATTTTATGCCAAAATACTATAAAAAAGAATGCCACCATCATTTATATTTACCATCTTATTAGTAGGAGGCCCCTAACCATCGGGGACTCAGCCAAACCCTCCATGACAATTAGCAAAGCTTTGTGGACCATTTGTTGCTTGTTATAGTGTACATAAACATAGGGGTTTTGATTTCCCTCCATGATGCCTTTGGCCCTATTAACACAATAATCATCATCCTTAACTTTGTTTTGTCTCTTTGATTGATCGTAGCTCTTAATCAATAATCCAGTCTTGGTCATATTCCCTAAGAAGGGCCTTCTATGGCTCAGTGTCTTGTCAGTTTCCATTTATCCATCTTTCTTACTTGTGATGCTCATTTGTGGATCATGTAACTCCTTGTATCACCAACCTCATGGCTTCATGTGAGGTTTGCATGGTCGTCTACAGCCCCAAGAGTAGTCCAGCAATGGAATATAAGTGCAAGATTGTGCATAGAATTTTATTCCATGTGCTTCAAGTTCCCGTTCCCCTTTGTTTTCCACTGACTCACTAGAAGGCGGTCTCACTTGTTCGGATGATTCTAACCCTAGGAAGGATCCTTGATTCCCATTTAGACTCATAAAGATGAAGGGACTTGATCCCACTTGCATGGATGCAAGATCAAAGGCCTTACCCCTAGATCCATGCACTTAGAGATGAATTCTTGTGGGGTGGCAATGGTATGGGCAAGGGATATTGATGCAGTCCTATTTTAGGGCCTCATCTTGTGTCTTTTTGCATCTCAATCACATCTAAACATGTTCGAATGCAAGTTGATTCCTCCAATATGCATATTACTGTCAAATGCACTTATGGATGTTCTTTGCATGTTTTTTAGGTAATTGGACCACATTGGATGGATGAGTGAGATAGAGGGGGCCATATAAGACCCCAAATATTCCCCAACCTACCCTTGGTGGCCAAGAGTCAACCCAAAAAAAGAAGTCCATGGATTTCAAAGAATGGAGCTCAAAGTGCTATTGAAGACCCCAACACGGCTGTGGTGCCATGGAACTTCATGCTCGCCAATGAAAAAATCACAGGTTGATATCTAATTTGGCATGCTATGGAAACTCTACCAAAATGGCCATTCTACCCAACATGGTCATGCTAAGAAGACATCAAAACAATAGTCCCAGCCAGCACAGTTATGCTACCAAAGACTAGTACGAATGTATTGAAGAGAACGACCCCCACTCCACCTCACCCACCACAGTCGTGCTACCTATCATGGCCATTCTACCTAGCCCCCACCATGGTCGTGCTACCAGCCTTCATTTCACCACTTCCAACCTGACAGTATTCACCTCCCGCCATGGTCGTTCTGACCTCCACCCACCACAGCCGTTCTGCCTAGAATGACCGTTCCACCACCTAAAACTTAGCTTTTTCTACACTGAATTTCCAACAATACCCCCACTTACCCTGTTGCTTTCACCATTGGTGGCCACAATACTAGGTTAGCTCCCCTTTAGCACCCCTATAGTTGTTCTAGCTACTCCTTAGACATTTCCTTGCCTTCAAACCTCCCACCTTCCATTTTCACTCTATTTCCACCATAGTACCCTAGTTTTCTAGGTTTTCTATCAGAATCCCCTACATTTCCATGCTCTTTAACCATCTTGGATTGGGAGGATGTTCAAGAGTAGCTAGGATGTGAAGGAGAATAAGCTTCCACGAGCTCCAAGGATTTCTACCTCTTTCTTGTCTTTTCTTTGCTTTTTTGCCTAGTCATGTGTAGTTAAGCCCCTAGTGGTGGACTTTTGGGGGTTAAAATGTTACTTTGATGCCATGTTGGGGGGAATTAGATTGTAATGAACATATTTACATTATATGATGATTTCCTCTTACTTCTATTTCATTTCCCATTATCTTCCTTGTGATTTGTGCTTTTAAACATGGATTACTTGTTGTGTGATGCTTGAAGACGCCTAGCTTCTAGGGGAAAATGGATTGTATGTGGCTATCTTAATAATTTCTCCTAGGTTTAATTAGTGGATCCCTAGATAGCACCCTTTGTTCCTACATACAACTCCCTTCTCCTACAAGTAGATGTGAGATCTAAGTATCTAGTGTAAGAGTGATTAGTGCAATTGCTTAGAGTTTTCTAAAGGCTAGATGGTGAGTAACATGAGGTGAAACACCCTCATCTCTACCCCCATTCCTACCCTTGGATCTCAGTTTCCCTAGTACCACTTACCCTAGAAACCTATACTTGCCAAGTCCTATTAGAA
This sequence comes from Alisma plantago-aquatica, assembly GCA_963693085.1. NCBI lineage: Eukaryota > Viridiplantae > Streptophyta > Magnoliopsida > Alismatales > Alismataceae > Alisma > Alisma plantago-aquatica. Next base: position 1,410,854,243 of record OY856411.1, read on the forward strand.
TTACACATGTCCATAGTTCCCCAACTAGTAGCATAGGGTACATTCAAATAGCACTTGCCTTGTTGTTTGGTTTGACAATCTAGATTGAAGATATAAGACTTGCATGCTATGTTAACCTCCCCCAACTAATATCAAAGTATCATTCCCAAATGACCCACCTATCCATATCCTTGCTTGAAACCCACCTTGTTATCTTAGCTTGTTAATTCTAGTTTAGTTAATTGCATTTTTTACTTAGTTAATTGCTTAGTTCTTTATATCTAGGTCTTACTTAAGTAGTTAGTGTTGTCTGGAGCTTGCTAGTGTTAATCTTGTTATCTAGTGATAACCTAGGTTCTTGCTTGCTCTAGTGATTCACTTGTCTCTTAGTTGTTAATTCAAATTGCTAAGTCTAGTGTAGCTTAGTTGTAATTCCTCCTTACTCTTGCTTAGTTAATCATTTTTCCTAGCTTCTTAGTCTTAATTGTTGACTTGAGAGTTATACATTGCCCATACTTTGATAATGACTTAACCATTCCATTCCCATGTATCTAATATGTTTGTTCAAGATTGATTTCAGGCTTTAGGTACAATAAAAGGATCAAATTACACAAACCCTAGTTTGTTCAAGTTCAAGTCAAAAGCAATGCAAGTGTGCATTTTGGGAAATCACTTCAAATTACCTTAGATGATTTTTGTAATCACTTGTATTGATGATATGACTTGTAACAAAGATGACAAAAAATTAGGGACACTTAATTCCAACGTTTGATCACTCAAATGTCAATTTAGAAAATTTGTCACAGGATGTTTATCGGTAAGTCGAAAACTCGACCGATCCAGTGATGGATTTTTTGAAGAGACCAATCGGTTGAGTTGCACACTCATAGAACTTGACCGATCAACTCACTGAGCAAAATTGATTTTAGCTCATCGGTCGAGTTTCCCAGAACAAACTCAACCGATAGTTTGAAATTTTGCTTTGTCATTTAGTGGATCAGTCGAGTTACCTTTACTGAAACTCAATTTAATGTACTATACAAAAATCACAAAAAAGTGATTATAACCATTGGTGAGTTGTTTTGAGTGAGAATAGATCCGTTGCAACTTGGAAAATGGTTATATTTTGTCCTTATGTGATCCCACACTCAAGTAGAACACCCTCAACTATAAATAGGACCCCTTGGAGTTCATTCCAAGTTTTTTCATTCATGTTATTCTAAGTCCTTACTATAGTTGAGTGTTTTGCAACTCCTTGAGCCCCTTTCTTTATCTTTTTTACACAGCATTTTGTGATTATGAGTAAGTTAGGCCATTTGTAAGAGTGATACTTCCTTGTGCTTGTAAAGATTTCATTCCACTCCATCTTCCCTACCCCTTTCCTTAAAGAAGCAAAGGTGAAACAAGCTACTCCGAGTGAAGGTAGAGTTGCTGCTATTATTCTTCAAGGTTGAAGAAGAAGTGAAGATCTTCTCCAGGTGAAGGAGAAGGCAAAGGCTAAAGATCCAAGAAGAGTGGGTAATCCCTTGAAGGATGAAGACTTGTGCAAGAGTAGGTAAGTCCTTGGAATAAGGAGGAAGACTCTTGCAAAGTGGGTAAATCCTTGGTAAGGTTGAAGACTCTTTGTATTGGACAGGTAAGTCCTTTGGTGGGTCTTGTGTTGTAACTTTTATTGGTGAATATAAATGGGAAAGCATTTGAAAAGTCCTTGAGGTTGACCTCTCTAGGTAGTGGATTGAATCTTTTCTAGTTTGGAGAGTGGAACCACTCTAAATGACCTTGTACAAGTGCTTGTTGCATTTTCTCTCATCCTTGCTATGCTTGTTAGTTAGGACTTCAAATTGCACTTAAGCTATTAGTTTTGGTTGATATAATTTGAAGGTATAATCTATCTTGTGAGAATTGTTGAAGCTCTATTTACCCCCCCCTCTAGAGCCCTAGATCCAACAAGTGGTATCAGAGATAAGGATCTTATCCAACAATCTACCACATGATGAGAAGATGGGTGACAACATATTTGGTTCTCTCAACCTATAGGGAGGTTTCTCCATGCGTCCTTCGGTTTTTATGGCACAAACTTCCTCTATTGGAAGAGGCACATGCAATTCTACATTCAAGGCATGAACTTTGATATGTAGAAGGCGATGGTCACACAATACAAGGAGCCAACCAGAGTTGTTGAAAAATGGAGTGAAGTTGCACTTAAAGAAGCCCATCTCAATGCAAAATCCATAAGCATCCTCTATGTAGCCCTTACCCCAACGGAGTTCAACTACATCTCATCTTGGGACATTGCCTATGAGATTTGGGACAATTTGTGCATCACTTATGAGGGCACAAAGCAAGTCAATGAGGCTAAGATCTACATGTTGAATATCCTTCTAGAGAACTTCAAGATGGGCAAGAAAGAAGGGATTGTGCAGATGTACTCAAGACTCAATGTCATCATCAATGGGTTGTCTACTTTGGGAAACACTTTGGATAGAGGTGTAATCAACTCCAAGATCTTGAGGAATCTACCAAATATATGGGAGTCAAAGGTGACCTCCATTAAAGAAGTGAGGATACTTGGTTAAATCCCAACCGAAAAGCTCATGAGCCAAGGCTTGACAAGAAAGAAGAAGAAGCAAAGCAAGAAGAGAAGGACAAAGATAGTTCTTTTAAAGCACAAGTGGAAGCGGTCATCCTTCAATAGCAACTTTCTTGCTGGACTTCTCCTTCCTCCTCTAGTAAATATGATGGCCCAAGTGAGCATGAAGCCAACTACATCATCGGCAAGCACTTCAAGGGATAGCAAGCCCCCTACTCTACTCCTAGATGCTACAAGTGTGGACAAAAGAGACACCACAAGAGTGAATATCTCAAGTCAAGAAAGTCACACCACAAGGGAAGCTCAAAGAAGGAGGAAGAGTTTAAAAAAGAGAGCAAGTACAAGAGAAAGGACAAGAAGGAGAAAAGATACAAGAATGCAGCTCATGCAGCTTGGAAAGCTTCATCCTTAAGTAGCTCAAGATCTGAAGAAGAGGGAGAGTGACACCTTGCACTCATGGCCTCTACCAGTGAAGAAATTGGTGTGGATAGTGGCTACACCAAGCATATGAAATGTGATATAAGCCATTTCAACAACTTCACCAAAAATAAAGGAGGTTCGATTACCTTTGGGGACAACAAGAAAGGTAAAGTCAAAGGTGATGGTGATGTAGGTGAATTCTTGTGTATCAAGAATGTTCTTTTTGTGGATGGCCTATATCACAATTTAATTAGTGCTAGTCATTTATGTGACAATGGTTACCTTGTGTTATTTACTTCCTTTGAATGCTTGATTCTAGATTCCCTCACCTATAAAGTTATATATAAGGGAACTAGAAGTGGTAATATTTATGCAACTTTTCTTGACTATATTAAGCATGTTATTGGTATATGCCTAGTAGTAAACTCAAATGATATTTCTCTTTGGCATCATCGGCTTGGTCATGTAAATATGCATCAATTGAAAAAGTTGAGCAAAAAGGACTTGGTCAAGGGACTTCCCAAATTGGATTTTGAAAAGGATGAGGAATGCCAACCTTGTATCCAAGGAAAACAAACCAAGTCCTCCTTCAAATACAAAGGTTTCCTTCGTACCAAAAGAGCTCTTGAACTTCTTCACATCGATCTATTTGTACTAATGAGAACTCAATCGCTTTGTGGCTCCAAGTATTGCCTTGTTATTGTCGATGATTTCTCTGGATATACTTGGACATTCTTTCTCATTTACAAGAGTGATACGCGTGATGTTTTCTCAAGTTTTTGTAAATGAGTTGAGAATGAAGCTTCTTGCTGAATCATTTCCATACGTAGTGATAATTGGGAAGTATTTGAAAATGATCTTTTTGAACATTTTTGTCAATAATCTGGTTATGCACATAACTTTTCTTCACCTCGAACACCTCAACAAAATGGGGTTGTAGAGAGGAAGAATAGGTCACTACAGAAGATGGCTAGGACCATGCTTCTAGAGTATGACACTCCAAAGAAGTTTTGGGCTGAAGCTGTCAGTACCTCAGGTTTTGTGGAAAATCAAGTTTTTACACATCCTTCTTTGAAGAAAATCCCCTATGAGCAATGGCATGGTAGGAAGCATTCTATTGAGTATTTCCATGTTTTTACATGTTCTTGTTTCATTTTGAATACAAAAGATTCTCTCAACAAGTTTGATCTGAAATCTTATAAGGCTTTCTTTCTTGTCTATAGCACTACTAGCAAGGCTTATAGATTGTTTAATGTTGATCTTCCTAAAGTAGAAGAATCTATAAATGTTAAGTTTATTGAGACTACCCCTACATTCCCAAAGATATTGTTACAAATGATGATGTTGCAAGTGAAGTAATTCCTATTCTAAAATAGCTCAACATCACCCAAAAGGGAAAAGAGATGGTCACTCAAGAAGAAGAGAAAGATTAAGACAAGAAAGATCCAACTACCCAATTTGCAAAGAATCATCCAAAAGAGTTGATTTTAGGTGATCCATTTGAGATAGTCAAGATACAAACTGCATTCAACAAAGAACAATCCAACAACACCTTCATCTCACAATTCGATTCAAAGAACGTCAAGGAAGCTCTTAGTGATGATGAGTGGATCCTAGCTATGCAAGAAGAGTTGAAGCAATTTGAAAAGAACAAAGTATGGACACTAGTTCCAAGACCAAGTGATAGAAAGATCATCGAAACCAAGTGAGTCTGCCTCAACAAGCTTGATGAAAGCGGCAAAGTGGTAAGAAACAAAGCAAGGTTAGTGGTTGAAGGCTACAATCAATAGGAAGGTATATATTTTGATGAAACATATGCACCTATAGCTAGAATTGAGTCCATTCGTATGTTACTTGCCTCTGATAGTTATAAAAACTTTCTTTTGTATCAAATGGATGTTAAAAGTGTGCTTTTGAATAGTATAATTAAGGAGGAAGTGTATGTTGCACAATCCCTAGGCTTTGAACATGATAGTTTACCTAACCATGTTTACTGTTGCAAAAAGCTCTCTATGGACTCAAACAAGCACCTAGAGCTTGGTATGAGAAATTAAAGAACTTTTTGTTAGATCATGTTTATATTGTGGGCAAAGTGGATTCTACCTTAAAGCACACTTCTAACAATTTTGTTATCATTCAAATATATGTTGATGATATCATTTTTGGCAGAACAAAACTTGATCTTTGCAAAGAATTTAGTCATCTTTATCAGAGTGAATTTGAGATGAGTATGATGGGTGAGCTCATGTTCTTCCTCGGCTTTCAAATCAAGCAAACAAAAGATGGGAACTTCATCAACCAAGGCAAATACACAAGTGAGTTACTGAAACACTTTGGGATGGAGAACACCAAGCCGATGGACACACCCATGTCAAACACTGCCAAATTTGACAAAGATGGAGAAGGTTAGAAGGTAGATGAGAAGCTCTATAGAGGTATGATTGGAAGTTTACTTTACTTAACTACCTCTAGACCTGATATAATGTTTAGTGTTGGTTTGTGTGTTCACTTTCAATCAAACCCTAAGAAATCACATCTTATAGTTGTTAAGAGGATTTTAAGGTACTTAGTCAAAACCCAAAATTTTGGACTATGGTATGCCAAGTCAAGGGACTTTACTCTTACTGCTTATAGTGATGCAGATTATGCGGGGTGCTTGATTGATACAAAGTGCACAAGTGGCAGTTGCTTTCTCCTAGGACCATGCTTAGTGTCTTGGTTCTCCAAGAAATAGAGAACAGTGGCATTATCAACCACCAAGGCTTAATACATTGCATCCGGGAGTTGTTGTGCCCAGGTCCTATGGATGAAGCAAATGCTCGAAGACTTTAACATTCATTTTGATGCTTCTTTTATCTTTTTTGATAATACTAGTGCAATTAACTTGTCATATAATTCTATCTTGTATAGTAGAGCTAATCATATAGAAGTTTTCTATCATTTTATTTGTGATCACATTGCCCAAAAGGATATCTATATCACATATGTGGACATGAAAAATTGTTTGGCAGACATTTTCACTAAATCTCTAGCTAGAGAGAAATTTAACTTTATTAAATGTAAACTGCTCATAACTGCTTTGAATGAATCTGATATGACTTCTAGCTAGTTATCATGTATCTTATATGCTTTGTGTAGGGTTTTACATTATCAGAGTAGGAAGCGGAAATTAAAAATTTACTTGACCATAAACCCATAACCAATAGACTACATCAACATCTATGTAATGGGAAGGATGGTTTTAGTGAGTTATACCTGGTCCTGAGGCTTTCTAAGTGACTATACCTCACAACAAGTGCGATCTTCAACCACCTATCTTTGAAGACGTTTGTGCAGCTCCTAGTCTTGACCCAGACTATAGTTGACTATCGTCCTCCTAAGCAGAAAAAGTCTATTACCTCTATAGATAGTCCACACAGACTACAGAGAACTCTAGTCACCCTGAAGAACAGACTAGAAGGAGTTGTCCCCTTATGTTGGCGTACTAGTCACCAAAACACTCTCCCACAACTAGTTGATGTTCTATAGTTGTCTTTCCATCGCTATGCCTCCTCCCTATTCGGGCAGCACTTGCTTGGGCTCTCTTGGTTACTAGAACCAGAGAGGATAACAACTTTGCAGAGCAATTATTACTCAGAAGTCGTTCTAAGATGTTGTCTGTTGTGTGTCTGGAGAATCCCCCTATACCCCTCTATTTATAGTAGAGGGCAGAGTCAGGGTTCCCAATTTGTGTGGGAATAGAAGGGTCCGGATTTTCCATGAATAATTTGCACTGCGGCAGGCGAACCAGTCGGTTCACTAGTGAACCGATCAGTTGGATGTGTGAACCAGTCAGTTCACTCAGTGAACCTGTCAGTCACAAGCCATACTTTCCTGCAATTGTCTTTCCTATTTTATTTCAAATTAATATGAAGATCAATTCTTGACCTAATCAAATTGGACTTGTGAAACGGGAAACTTTTCTCACAAATCGGGAAAAACCAACACTACTCATTTGGTCCAGTTGAACTGATCGGTTCACTAGAGTGAACTGATCATCCCACTGACCATGAGCCGATCGGTTCACCCAGTGAACTGGTTGGTTGGTGGTCCAGATTGTGCAGAACTCAGTCAATTCAGTTCTCAATCAATCTGACACTCTAATCAGTTGGTTCAACACTTGAACTTGATGATTCTCAGTCAAGTCTATTGATTGAATATTTGATTGAGTACCTAAACACTTTAGTAATCAATTCAAACATCATTCATGGATAAACTCCTCTTCCAGGTTAACCCTATGTGTGTGACCCTATAGGTCCCATGTCGCGTTGACAGTGAATGTCCATAACTAGCTTATGACATCACAAGCAAAGAGCGGTACCTAGTCGCACATCAGTGCTACCCAAGTGATATGGAAAGTTGGAGAACAACTTTCAATCCTACAATATGTGATTGATGTTCCAGTGAATGTATAATTCCTTTGTCTCTGATATCCTGAATGAACTCAAGGCATGGAGTTGTCATCCTTTCAACATTCATTCATGTTTCTTGAGCTAGAGCAGACTGTCTGAGTATGTGTGACATCAATATCATATATTGATTCACATGTGCATGCACATGCCATTCTTAGTCTTTCTTATCAAGTGGTCTGGACATCATACTCCCTTAGGAGGGACAAATTCCATATCTATCACTCACAGTCTATCTCATGCATCAAACCCACCCAATCATCACCTTTATAACAACCCATATTTTAGGACTGTGTTTGATGATGTCAAAGTGTACCCAATCACATTCGACGAGTGCATTGATTTCAGGTCTAAGAATCACAATCACCACCATCACTATGAGAGATTATTCTGACTACCATGTCATGGTTCCATGTATCACTCTCATGGTGGGTCTGTCTGATACACTATTCTCTAACATGTATCTTTTTCTTGGTTTGATATCATATATCATGACTAATGAGACATTGCCATCAACCAACACACACTCTAGTCTTTATGTGTCATTGTTGTCTATCGACCTTCCATGATGACATACGACTAGGGATATAACAAGAATGTACATACTCTTATCATTCGTATGATATCCTTATTCGAGTAACGTACTTGAAGACATACATCATTCAGTATTGTCATTCTTAAGACATTCATTCTGCTTCATCATTATCTCATAATGGATTGAACCAGAATAAATTGGAAGCTTGCCTTTAAAATTTATCAAATCAATCATGATGTATGCCAATCCAATCATCATATGATTGGCTCTCAGGGCATACATACCAATAGACTCCCACTTGCACTTAGAGCCAATCACCTTTGAATCATATTCTTAGTGATCTCTAAACATGTCCAACATGTTTCTACTATGCTAGTGCTAATCCAATGAGTTAGCAACATTTTGTTTTAGTCAGCATATTGCATGTTTCACATCTCCTTGATGTATGACATTTTATATGAGATGGAGTTGCCATAATATTCTATCTGATATTCATTGCCTAACAATTAGCTCCATTGTTTGACTTAGTATTTTAACTTTGTCACCAATGGTTGGAATATATATATAAGTTCATCACCATGAACTTATATATCCATATGGTATCCTTTGGTGTTCTCAACACAAGGATACTCGACATTCCTTTGAGAATTAAATGGCTTTTAATTTTACTCAGAATGTTTCCATTTATCAACACATATTCACTTTTATATTTTGTATTTTGCAATCAATTTTTGTCATTTCAGAAGCTTACATCAGTGGAACTAATTTACAATCAAATCTTACTTTTAATACCATAGAACTGATCCTTTAATACTTCATAAGTGCTTAAACAAGTTCTTTATGGAATTCCAGTGACTTTCACTGGAAGTAGACATACATCCACTCGTCGTGTCCATTACATATGAGATGACTGGATGAGCATATCATATTGTCATGTCTAATACATACAAGATGATGAATGCATATATTTTCTTGTCATGTCTAATGCATACAAGACAATGGGATGATTACATACATGATAGATCCAATTGCGAATGCATAAGGTATCAATCTATGTGTTCCTATTCTTCATAAGAACTTGGGACACTAGGCATCTGAGAGACTAACTCTATGTAATATGGACAAGTTTTCTCCCACTGAATCTTTTCATATTGAACCCTTCATCATAGACTGCCAATGTATGCTCTCTCTTTATAAGGTCAAGAGACTTTTGAGAACTATCTCTATAGGTCTCTATTCCTATCGCATAGGACATTTCTCTTTATTCCCTTAAAGAAGGTATTTCCGCACCAGTTTCTATTCTTAGAATGTTTCATTCCCCATCATCATGTGGAATATGTATACGCTCCCACTAAATCTTTGTAATTACAAATCCCTTCTTTATTTTGATATATCAGTCAAACATTTTGACTATATAATCAAAGTAAGGAATCCAATTCTGAGGTGCTTGTATTTAATCAATCATACTGATTAATCTCTTGTAACTTATAGACTGCATTTGCATTAACAGAATTATAAAACCCTTCAGGTTGTGTCACGTATACAGCCTCATGTTATTCCTTCTAGGAATACAGTTTTAATATCCAAATGCCAAATTTCATAGTCTTCAAGTTCTGATAGCAAGTATGATCCTTTATAGCCTATAGCCACTGCAATTGATTAAATGCATTCATCAAGTTCAACACCTTGAACTCACTTGAATTCATCTCAACCAATCAGCTCTTCAAATGTCATCCATGTCAGTCTTAACTCTTAAGACCCAATTGCACTTATGGGTTTTATCCCTATAAGTGCTACCATTAAGGTCATCCCTTATTTGGTTCACATGGAAGTTATTTTGGACCTTATGGCTTCAAGCCATAACTCAAAATCCGGTTCCTCAACATCATCTAGATAGATTATTGGCTCATCATCATATGACCAATTCATCACCTTTGAGTTTGTAGGATATCATTATCCATCACTCTCAAGGTGTTTTCTACTAGATATATGAGGTGTATCTGTTACAAAAGGAATTTGAGATCCCACAACACTTGTGATTCTTGATCTCCTTTTGTACCTTATCAGGTTTCAATGTTATTATGTTGATCTCGAACATTTTGAGTTCTACTTATCTCCCATTGATTCTTTTGGAATTCAAATATCCTTATAACAAACACTTTATTATTGGATTGAGATTAGTATTCAACTAACATTATGTGATTTATGAATGAAGATCTTTCTAAGAAACTAGTTTTCTTATATGAGCATTCAATCACTAAAAGACATATTGGAACATTTCCAATGCCATATCTCATATGGTGTCTTTTATACCTTTTTAATGGTACATTTATTTAGTGTAAAACATGTTCTTTAGAGGAATTCTAGAATATTAGTTATTTGTTTGATGATCATGCTCTTACTATTTAGAGTATGATTCCTTGTTTGATTTAGACATTAGTATGCCTTAATTATGAGTTCTTTATGATACACAATCATAGTTACTCACAATGTCCTCAAACATTTGGTTTAAGTATATTGATCATATCAAATAATTCATACTTTAACTTCGTTTGTTCTTCATTTATGATATTCTTGAACACTTCAAGATATTCATATTTTTATTTCATTAAATACCATATCTAAAGTATTAGTATTTATTCCAATATGTATGTATATACATCAATATGTATTATACCTAATAGAGTAGTCATTCTACCACTACATCTAGTGAATATTGACTTGTCATCATGCCTAATAAACAAGACATTCATATCTCTTAATGGTTCATTAACCAAGAGAATCTAGTTATCCATCAACATGGAACCTAGATATGAATTTCTCATTCATCTGTTTAGATGATAATGCTAATTTATTGTTTGAGTCATCAATAACTTTTAGGTATTATTATTATATCTCATGCATACCAAGTACCACAAGATAAATAAGGCATTGAAATAAAAGATCATATCTTTGAAATTGAAACATAAATTTTATTGATAGACATCCTTGTCGTTACAAGATGCATAAATAAAAAAAATGTTTCTATTGGCAAAACAAAATAGCAGTTCATAACTCTATTACATGCCTCTTGGGATGAAATAAACTAAAGATACTACTATCTATGGAAGTAACACTTGCTCCATTCTTGATGAGTGTTCCTTCTTGGTCCTTTCATAAGGGCCTTCACTTCTTTTCAGATCCTACACATGAAATATGTCAGATCTATCTCCTGATATCACATACCTGAGATAAAGAAGTATGTTAAGTTTATTTTATAATACCTAAGGTGAAGATATTCATCCCATCTTCTTCTTCTTTAGTTCATCTATGAAGAGAAGGAAATTTCTGTTCCAATGTCCTGGCTCATGACAATGGTGACATTTGCCTCCCTTGTTCACCCCTCCCCTGGCTTTGAGTGTTGAAGATGACTTGGGTTGCTGGCTAGCTTTAGAACCTTTATTTTCTTTGCCCTTACCCTTGCCTTTAGACTTTCCCTTCTTTCTACTAATCATCATCAAAGATTTGGGTTTGTCTTTCTTCATCTATGCATCGACTATCCTCAACATGCCCAACAACTATGTCAGTGGCCTGTCAAAGTTGTTCAAGTTGTAGTTCATCACAAACTGATTGTAGGATTCTGGCAACAATTGCACTATCACATCATTATCCAACTCTTGGCTCAGAGGGAATCCCAATTGAGTTAGGTTCTCCACATACCCAATCATCTTGAGTTTTTGAGGGCCTACTGGATCTCCTTCTGTCATGACACACTTGAACCATTCCTTGGAGACATCATATCTCTCTTGTTGTGACTGGTCTTGATACATGTTCTTGAGATGTTGAACCATCTCAATGGTGTCCATGTTCTCATGTTGTCTCTGCAACTCATAGTTCATTGAGTACAACATCAAACACTTCACATCAATGGCATCCTCAGTATGCTTCCTGTAAGCATCCCTTTCAGCCTTTGGTGTGTGGGAGCAGGTTCTTCTGGCTCTGGTGTATCTAGGACATAGACCTTTCACTCTTGAGTGAGAACAATTCTCAACGTACTAAACCAGTCATGGAAGTTGCCATTTAGCTTGTCCTTCTCAAGGATAGATTGCAATGAAAAGTGATTGTTGTTGGTATCCATTTATTATATCAAAAGGAAATTTGTAATTTTAGTCCAAAACTCTTTTAATTTGATTTGATTTGAAAATTGGCGATATTTAATTAGGTATTTAATTAATGTTCTCGTCATTTTGTCTCAAATTTATAACCCTCATTATCAATTCGGAAGCTGCAGCGTACAACCTTCTAGTGAGCAAGATCCAGATTTCATCTAAGTCATGGAACAGCAAGGGTTGTCACCCACAATTAGAATCTTTCAAGTAGGCAACTTTTGTCAATTTCATTATATGCAATTCTTGATAGATGTCATGCACAACTCCTTGCCATGTTCATCTTTATGTCTCAAGGTGCTTGATCCTATCAAGGTCACCTTGTTAAGTCCAACCCAAAAGCCAACACAATGAATATGCACCCTGTAAAGGCAGACCCACATATTCACCATCACACTTCCACGAGATAGATGGTGCACCACACGAAGGCATGCCCACACTTAGTCGATCAAGCTTTTCATGTGTGCTACTTTTAGAAGGCATCTTCAACTTAATATGTTTGTTGAGGGGTCTTTATATTCTTATATATGCATATGTGTATCCAATTATCACATATATAGTATGTATCATATACATGCTATATCCCACAAAAAAAACGATGATTATGGCCATCCTATTATAGTTCCTTGGAGCCACAAGGAACTAAGGTCATATAAGGTCTACATCACATGCAACCTATTATTGATGAAATTTTGTGCTTGCCAATCGCCTCTTGGCCAGTCAGTTGGTCTCCTCCCACCGTTCGTATGGCTCCTCCAGATGGTCATCTCATCTGGTCATCGGGGCTTCTTGTCGGTCCACCAAATACTCCTCAATCCATTGTCTCAGTCCAACAAGCAGTCATCTTCAGTCTTCGTAATAACAAGAAATAAATCCAATCTTGTTTTACATAATATTTGTGAAACCTCGAGTTACATTTGAGGGGAGCAAAGGTAGAAGAGAATCTCGAGTTACATTTAGAATATAAGAAAATGGCTCGGTGCACAGACCGAGATGCAAATAGCCATAACCAACCACACACATGCCATAGGGTTTATAGGCCATAACCATGCTACACATCCACCATCAAAACCATTTTAAGGCAATGTGTATCGATTGCATATATACCATATCATATATGTATATATGTGGTATTAATCATATATTCACATTAGTCATTTAAATATTCACATCGTATGAAATAAATAAACAAAGATAAAACCAAAATCCAACGATATCGATTATCCCAAAATATAGAGTATTGACGTGGCTCTAATACCACGGTAGAGTTTTACGTGGTTGGAGTAGGAAGTGGAAACAAAAATTTTACTTGACCATAAACCCATAACCATAAGATCGCATCAATATCTATGTAATGGGAAGGATGGTTTTAGCGAGTTATACCTGGTCCTAAGGCTTGCTCAGTGACTATACCTTGCAGCAAGTGCGGTCTTCAACCACCTATCTTCGACGACATTTGTGCAGCTCTTGGTCTTGACCCAGACTGTGGTTGATTGTCATCCTCCTGAGCGGTAGAAGTATCCCGCCTCTATAGATAGTACACATGGACTACTGGGAACTCTTGTCATCCTTAAGAATGGACTACAAGGAGTTGTCCCCTTCTATTGTTGTACTAGTCACAAACACACTCTCCCACAACCAGTTGTTGTTCTGCAGTTGTCTTTCCCTCATTGTGCCTCCTCCCTATTTGGGTTGCACTTGCTCGGGTTCTCTTGGTTACTAGAACCAGAGAGACTTTGTAGAGAAACTATTTCTCATAAGTCATTCTGAGATGTTGTCTATTGTGTGCCTGGATAAGCCCCTTGTACCCCTTTATTTATAGTAGAGGGTAGGGTCATGTTTCCTAGACTGTGTGGGAGTAGAAGGGTCAGGATTTTCCATGAATAATTTGCACTGCAGCAGGTGAACTGGTCAGTTCACCAGTGAGTCGGTCGGTTAGCTGTGTGAACCAATCGGTTCACTCAATGAACCTGTCAGTTCACAAGCTAGACTTTCCTATAATTGACTTTCCTATTTCGTTTCAAATTAATGCGAAGATCAATTCTTGCCCCAATCGAATTGGACTTGTAAAATGGGAACCTTTTCTCACAAACTGGGAAAACCCAACACTGCTCGTTTGGTCCAGTTGAATCGATTGATTCACTAGAGTGAACCGGTCCTCCCACTGACCCCGATTCGATCGGTTCACCTAGTGAATCGGTCGGTTGGTGGTCTAGATTGTGCAAAACTCAGTAAATTCAGTTCTCAATCAATCTGACACTCTAATCAGTTCGTTCAACACTTAAACTTGATGATTCTGAGTCAAGTGTATTTATTGAATGTTTGATTGAGTACCTAAACACTTTATTAATCAATCCAAACATCATTCATGGATAAACTCCTCTTACAGGTTAATCCTATGTGTGTGGCCCTATAGGTTCCATGTCACATTGGCAGTGTATGTCCATAACTAGCTTATGACATCACAAGCAAAGAGCGGTACCTAGTCACACATCAGTGCTACCCAAGTGATATGGAAAGTTGGAGAACAACTTTCAATCCTACAGTATGTGATTGGTGTTCTAGTGAATATATAATTCCTTTGTCTCTGATATCTTGAATGAACTCAAGACATGGAGTTGTCATCCTTTCAACATTCATTCATGTTTTTTGAACTAGAGCAGACTGTCTGAGATATGTGTGACATCAATATCATATATTGATTCACATGTGTATGCACATGCCTTTCTTAGTCTCTCTTATCAAGTGGCCTGGACATCATACTCCCTTAGGAGGGACAAATCCCATATCTATCACTCACAGTCTATCTAGATTACAATGGTAATCTAATCCAACAGATACGGTAATCACTTAAACCAATTTTAACTATGAAATAACTTTTTAGAGCATGTCTATGAACAAATCAATAGATACTTATTAGTTCAGATTAACAATCCTACTACACGAGTAATATGTCAATTTCTAAGCATTTTGAATCAATACATAACAATAACATTATATTTGTGACACTCCCCCAGCCAGACCAGGAACACATCCTGCAGTCTTGAAGTTGAGGAAATGCACAATGATTTGGAAGGGAACTAGTGATGGCTAAGAAAGAGAAGCCATAGAGGCATTTGTTTGCTAGAGAAACAAGTTCTTGAAGTACAAAAATAACCCATTTAACATTGTAACATGCATGAGATATACATGTCTATACTACTTTAGTGCTTCACTAGTTTGAATAGGTCACCTTTTTCTTCTCCATCTCATAGAATGATGATATAGGTTCATGCAAAATCCAGAGGTAAGTGAACATCGTTAACATCCCTTGTGAAATCAGCATTAACATAGTAGGTTAGGATAGTTTTCTTTATATGAGCCTTTATATATATATGATCCATCATAAATGTGCTCTCTTAAGAAGCACAAAATTGTGAACTTCAATCCACTAGAATGTTAGTGGTTTGTCCATGTGTTGATCGACCACACAGCCATAAACTAGATTCCAGGTCTAGCAATTATTAGATAAATGAGCTTCCTAACCACTCCTCGATATTACTTGGCATCCTTAAAGGACCCCCCCCTCAAAAGAAACCTTGGTGTGGTAATTCATAGGAGAAGTCACAAGTTTGGAATTGACCATCCCTTTATTATAACATATCTTTGATGAAAGAGGTAAATGTTGCCACTGGAACTAAAAACCCCAATGCTCAAGGAATATTGTCTACGTTCAAGATCTTTAGTGTAAAAGCTAGTCTGAAGGGCATCCTTTATAGTAGAAATCCAATTGTATCATTGATGGTGTGTTATCATTTACATATGATTCTAGTTAGACATAGTTTTGAAGAAGAAGATATTGTAATAAGAAGGAGAATTTCAAGGTGTTAGTACCACTACCGAGTTTTTAAACCAATGCAACATGCCAAAATCTAGGTAAAGCTATTCATGCAACCTGGTGCGATCC
The DNA here is from genome assembly GCA_963693085.1 of Alisma plantago-aquatica. Taxonomy (NCBI): domain Eukaryota; kingdom Viridiplantae; phylum Streptophyta; class Magnoliopsida; order Alismatales; family Alismataceae; genus Alisma; species Alisma plantago-aquatica. The sequence goes on from OY856411.1 coordinate 1,410,870,306, forward strand.
TCTCAAGGCTACACACTAGCCAACTAGATGGTGACTAGAGGCAACCCTAAGGGTAAACACACAAATCTCTCAAAATTTGTATATGGACCTAGTTCAACGCACAAGATCAACTAATCACACATACCCACAAGCACACGGGGTCATGTTGTAGTATAGGAAAGTGGAAAGATTAGGGTCGATCCTCAGGGAAAGAGGGGGCACTAGAGCTAGGTTAATGTTAGCTATGTCCCAAAAGTGGAGAGTAAGGTTTTAGGGTTTAAAGTTGGTTTTGTTTGATTACACTATGATTGGAAGAAAGAAACAACAAGGAAGAAACTAGATTAACAAAAACCCTAGAATATCCTAAACAAGTTAAGACTAAGAACAAGGTAAGTCAAGTAACTAAACTAGAGTAAGGAGTTACACTACACTAGAAAGTCAAATTATCAAGCCAGGATGAAAGCTAGGAAATAATACAAGCACGAGCCTAAGTTATCACTAGCTAACTACCCTAACTACTTGAACAAGAACTAACTACCAAGATCTAAGCAATTATCTAAGACTTAACAAAGGCAATTGACTAAGCTAGCATTAACAAGCTAAGAAGGCAAGGGTGGATTTTAAGCAATAAGATAGATAGGTGGATCATTTGGGAATGAAACTTGATATTAATTAGGGTAAAGTTAACATAGCATGCAATTTTCATATTTCAATCTAGATTACCAAACCAAACAACAAGGCAAGTGCTATTGGAATATACCCTATGCTACTAGTTGGAGAACTAGGTCTATGTGTAATTCTAATAAAACGTGGCAAGTCTAGGTTTCTAGGATAAGTGGTATTAGGGAAATTGAGAGCCAAGAGTAGGAATGGGAGTAGAGATGAGGGTGTATCACCTCATGTTACTTGCCATCTAGCCTTTAGGAAACACTAGAAAATTTCACCTGTCACACTTACACTTGCTACTTAGATATCACACCTACTTGTAGAAGAAGGGAGATTTATGTAGGAACAAAGGGGGCTATATAGGGATCCACTAATTGAACCTAGGAGCCATTCCTAAGATTGCCACATACATTCCATTTTCCCCTAGAAGCTAAGTGTCATCAAGCATCACAAAACAAGAAGTCTATGTTTAGAAACACAAACCACATGCAAGATAATGGTAAATGAGATAGAAGCAAAGAAAATCATCATAGAATGAAAATATATTCAATACAAGTTATTTTCCCCCAACATGGTATCAAAGTTACATTTTAACCCCAAATAGCCCACCACTAGGGGCTTAGCTAGACATGCTCATACAAAAGAGAAAAGAAATGAGAAGAAAGGGATAGGAATCCATGGAGCTCAGAGTAGCTTCTTCTTCTTCACATACTAGCTATTATAGAATCACCTCCCTCCTCCAAGGTGGGAGAAGATCATGGAAATGAAGGGGATTATGGTAGAAAACCTAGAAAACTAGGTTTTTATGGTGGAAATGAGGTGGAAATGGAGTGTGGATGACTTGAATGCAAGGAAGGTGGCAATGAATATTCTAGAGTAGGTAGGGGGAAGTAATGGCAGATAACCTAGTGTTGTGGCCACCACTCATTTATATATAGGTGGTGGTGGAAGCACTAGGTAAGTAGGGGTATAGTTGTACGTGACTTGAACAATGAGATCATACAGATGATAAGAGTATGTACATTCTTGTTATATCCCTAGTTGTATGTCATCATGGAAGGTCAATAGACAACAATGACACATAAAGACTAGAGTGTGTGTTGGTTGATGACATTATCCACAAGCCCTAGTTTGTTCAAGTTTAAGTCAAAAGCAATACAAACTTTTTGGGAAATCACTCCAAATGACCTTAGATGATTTTTGTAATCACTTGTATTGATGATATGACTTGTAACTAAGATGAGAAAAAATTAGGGACACTTAATTCCAACATTTGATCACTCAAATGTCAATTTAGAAAATTTGTCATGGGTTGTTTATCAGTCGAGTTGGAAACTCAACCGATCCAGTGATGGATTTTTTGAAGAGAACAATCGATCGAGTTGCACACTCACAAAACTCGACTGACTGACTCACTGAGAAAAAAACTAATTTTAGCTCATCGGTCGAGTTTCTCAAGACAAACTTGATAGATAGTTTGAAAATTGGCTTTGTCATTTAGTGGATCCGTCGAGTTACCTTTATTGAAACTTGCCCGAATGTACTGTACAGAAAATGTAGACAAGTGACTATAACCATTAATGAGTTGTTTTGAGCGAGAATAGATCTGTTGCAACTTGAAAAATGTCTATATTTCTCCATTGAGTGATCCCACACTTAAGGGAACACCCTAAGCTATAAATAGGACCCCTTGGAGTTCATTCCAAGTTTTCTCATTCATGCTATTCTAAGTCCTTACTATAGTTGAGTGTGTTGAAACTCCTTGAGCCCCTTTATCTCTCTTACTTACACAACATTTTGTGATTATGAGTGAGTTAGGCCATTTGTAAGAGAGCTACTTCCTTGTGCTTGTAAAGATCTCATTCCATTCCATCTTCCCTACCCCTTTCCTCAAAGAAGCAAAGGTGAAGCAAGCTACTCCGAGTGAAGGTGGAGTTATTGCTTTTCTTCTTCAAGGTTGAAGAAGAAATGAAGATCTTCTCCAAGTGAAGGAGAAGGAAAAGGTTGAAGATCCAATAAGAGTAGGTAAACCCTTGTAGGATGAAGACTTGTGCAAGAGTAGGTAAGTCCTTGGAATAAGGCGGAAGACTCTTGCAAAGTGGGTAAGTCCATGGTAAGGTTGAAGACTCTTTGTATTGGATAGGCAAGTCCTTTGGTGGGTCTTGTGTTGTAACTCTTATTGGTAAATATATAGAGGAAAGCACTTGCAAAGTCTAAGAGGTTGACCTCTCTAGGTAGTGGATTGACTCTCTCCTAGGTTGGAGAGTGGAACCACTCTAAATGACCTTGTCCAAGTGCTTGTTTCATTTTCTCTCATCCTTGCTATGCTTGTTATTTAGGACTTCAAATTGCACTTAAGCTATTGGTTTTGATTGATATAATTTGAAGGTCTAATCTATCTTGTGAGAATTTTTGAAGCTCTATTCACCCCCCCTCTAGATCCCTAGATCCAACATTAACTTGCTTAGGGTAATTTAGGGTTTTTGGTAATTTAGTTTCCTTCTTGTTGTTAATTGCTTGCAATCTTAGTGTAACCAACCAAAACCAACCTTTAAAACCTAAAAACCCTACACTCTGATTTAGGAACATAGATACCTTATCTAAGCTCTAGTGCCCCCTTTATCCCTGTGAATCGACCCCCATTGCTTGCCTCTCACCTATACTACAACATAACCTCGTGCGCTTGTCGGAGCATATTTTAGTATTGTGAGTGAACCTTGGTTGGGGCCTTATAAATTCAAAAGATCCATGTGTGTTTGTCTAAGTTGCATATAATCAAATCTAATTGGCTAGTTGTAACCCAAGGCAGTCCTGAACGCACTAGATACCCCTTGGGGAATTCACTATGATGTCATGTAGAACAGGTTTGCTTGGTTTTTGACATTAAGGGCAACTGACAATTTTGCTTCTAATTTTGTTTAATTATGTGTGAATGTGAGGGTAACAATGATGTGGAAACTCTATCGCATCTAGTTATCATTAATTATATGTCAGGGTACAGTGGTCATTCTGGTTCGTTCTTATATGAAATAATAGAAATTATCTTAAGCTTATTTAAATCATTAATAACTATTGGAATGTCAGGAAGAATATATATATATATATATATACACTTTCGTAATCAAAATAATAAGACTCATTTATTACGAAGGTTTAGAAACCTAATTCCAAACTTATAGTAAGGTCAATTTCAATTAATGAATCAAATGAAATTAATATTAATACCAAGAATATTATTTATGTTTAGGTGGTGGAAACTGTTGAATATGACCTAGGGATACTTTTATGTAAGTTGTACATATTTAAGGTATGTTCATTTCTTATTTTATTTTGGGCATTATTTCGACTGTAACCTAAATCCATACAATGAGGCATCTCTTTGGTTATTGTCTCTCTTGGAAAGTAAAATGTTAACATTTCATTATCCTAATTGGAAATCATATAAGTTCATGTAAACATTGAATTATTTTGTATTAATGGGTCCTATGATCCCTCTTGACCTGCTTTTGTCACTTGTTATGATGGATCCTTTGATCAAAATGCTAGTCTTACCTCTCTATTAGGCATGTAAAATGTATTGACTAAAATATCTAAAGTAGTGATGCCTATGTACAACTATACTTATAAAATCTTAATTTTAGACCATGTTCCTATGGTGTTATGGCCCTATTTTAGATATAATTAGAATAAATTATTTATGAATGTGAATTTATTGTCTTAGTTGAAAATTGTGTATATTTGTTATGACAAGATACTTTTGTTCTCTACAATTAATATGCCTCATTATCTTGACATAAATCTTTTTGAACTTAATTGACGTAACCCCTCTTTGCTGGAACATCTCTTTTGTGTTGTTAATTCACTATAATGCCCAAAATGTTGTTACATGTACATACTCTATAGATGTTGATAAGTATATTTGTTTCAAATTTTATAGGTGATGTTCCCTTCCACCTAGATGGGGATCATCATGTTGACCTCTTAGAAGAGGGGCAAGTGCTTGAGAATCTAGGTTTGAGGAATCTATTCTGTAGTAGCCTGTGAAGACTTATGAGTTGTCTAGGCATCCTAGTACAACTGATCTATATAGTTTTGGTTCCATTTCAAGGTTTCTTTGATGTCCATGTGGACTTGTACCTAGAACTATTTTGGACTTGTAATAGTTTTCTTATTTATTCTTTTATAATGTTACATTGTCATTATATCCTTACTATTTCGACTTTTTTTGTACCCTCTTATCTAATTATTGTAAATTCTTATATTAGGTTTTTCTTGATTAATATAAAAAATAAAGGTTGAGAGTGGTCCATTGTGGGTCCCACTCCTTAAAAAAAATTAAATAAGATGAGGTAAGGCTTATTCCAACTTCTACATTATAGAAATGAAGTACAACAAGGTTCAATAAAGTTGATATGTTTCAAACAAGCCCATGAGATAACAAAAATGGCTAGTTTAACATGAGATTTACTCTTTATCATAACATTAGGATTTTCAATAGGCATAATCATGGTTAAAACCCTTAAGGTTGAGCCAGTTTTTGTAATCCATGATATAATAATTCCATTATCTTTATTACATGTCCACTAAAGTTTTTCCTTTATTCCATAAGTGTAGAATATGCTATATTCAGTCTTTTGGTAATTGTGCGGATTTTCACGATATCATATATGAAATAAATATTCATATAAGGACGTTTTAACATTTTCTTTATTCTAATAAAATAAGCTACATTTTCATATCAACTAAAAGCTCTATTTTCCTAAAAAAAAAAGGAGTAAGCTTTATCCATTTGGTACAATTTAGCATGATCTCCGTGTAGAGAAAATGTGTATGTTAGGGAGAACATAAATCTATATATTCCTATAAAAAAATCCCAATAAGAAAGAGCATGTATAGATTATTCCAACTCTTATTTCATTCAATTGAGGATATACTTCTAACTTAGAAATCCATTAATCAAGATTTAGGTTATTAGGTTTACTTAGATAATGAAATAATATTGCAATGTTTGTATCTACTCATCTTAGGTCAGATCTGAATAGACAAAAAGTTGTGGCTTTATCACGACCAAGAAAGAATCTCATCCAAAAGTAAAGCTTGGTGAAGAATAGCCCCAAAAAAACTTCACATTAACTTCCTTATCTAAGAATAATAGACTTGGAGATAGGTAAAGAAAGAAAGAAGCTTAGAATGGGTTTCATACTTAAAAATAGACTAGAGGTAGGTATGAAGAGAAGAAACAAATTGAATATATCTAAACATATGAAAATTACCATAGATTCATGGATTTGGAAGAAGAATCTTCAGTTTCTATCCAAAAATCTATGGGAAATTTCTAAGATTTGGCCTTGATCACCCAGAGTCGCATCTGTAGAGATCCAACAGTGAAAACAAAACGATCTCCTGTGGAAATATTGAAATGTAATGATGATGTTCATTTATAAATATGACTGGTCAAAACATCAACTTAGCCAGGTTCATGGATCCATTCTGAGTTCATAGTTCGGTGCACCCAATTGGGAATAATCAAAGCTAGAAAATGACACATGATAATTGAAGAATTTGGGCTCATGAATTTGGTCTATTTCACATCATCCCAACCCAAATTCAAGAACATAACATTGAGCATCGTCAATGATTACTTAAGAACCTCATAAACCAGATTGGATCCCAAATAAAATGAATCGAGGCTCGGTTCATTAAACCCAACCAAATTCACAACTACATGAACATGAGAAGCAAAGAACCCACCCAACCTGAGTTTATACAAAGCCGACCAAGTTCACATGTTACCAAAAGTGGACTTGAAAATTTAAATCCAGTCTGAACCCAAGGGAACCCAAACAGTTTACTTGCTTTATATATGTTACTTTTAAAATTCTCATCAAATGTATAAGTATTCTTAAACCATTTAAATCATGATAAATTCTATCACATACAAAAGCAACAACTTATCAAAAACAATCAAATTAAAGATTAGAATGTGTGACAAATAATATAATTTCACTTCTCAACTAGGAATCTTTTTTAGCTCATCATAGATTGAGTGTATACTCAAGGAATACAACCAAGAATATAAGTTTACAATTTTATTGCTTCTACTCTAAAATGTTAAATTATATCCAATAGCAAACAAATAGGGTACAATATTCATGTCATGATCAATCATCGAATTATTACATAAACTAGGGCTATTGTAACATCCTTGACATGGGTTTAGGGCTAAACCTATTTTTTTAGCTTAAATAAGTTTCTTAGAACTTTAATATAATTCTCTAAAGTATTTTGTTATTAGGTGAAAAACTTAGGTTTCAAGTTTGGTCCTATTTGAATGATGTTTGAGCAATGTTCTCTTATTTTGGACCAAAATGCAATTTACCCAAGATGAGGGGTTATATTGCAATATGTCATTGGTTGTGAGGTGACCTGATTACAAATCAAGCCATCACTAGTAAAAATATAGAATTATCACAAACAACAGAGTTAACAAAAACACTAAAAATTAAAACTATCTTTGCACATAGATCCCTGTCTAATAACCTTTTACATAAAGGACCAAAGCTTTATATACACACAGTTCATGTCAAACATTCAGCATGTCGACTCTTCTCGAGAACAACAAGTATCAGTTGCTTTGCTTTACTATATACAACAGCATTATAAAAACCTCGAGACAAGCCAGTCAAAATCTCAAGTTCTTCATGAAAATCACTAAAGACTATCTCCCAAGGACCTGAGAGTACAGAGACGACACATAGACATCTATCTACAAAACCCTAACTGAAAGCGTTCTTGAGCTAAAATACTATTGTTGTTCTTGCTGACACGATCCTTCTTCTGTAGCTCGGTTCCTAATCCCTCGTCCGTGACCACCTAAAAATTTGTGGATCCCACGGGGTGAGACTATTGTCCCAACAAGAGATATAACTCTCTGCCAACAATATTATTATCACAGAAAATAACCCAAAATTGAACTATAGGTATTTCATTGATTAATAGATATATTTGAGTGTAAGGTATAGACAGTAATAACAAATCTATAAATCATCTTTTGCTTGAAAAGGAATATGAAGAACATGCATCACATTTATCTACTCAGACGTATAAAAGTAATAAGGCATCAACCAATGTTTCCGTATTTGATCCTTAAACAAGAAAGCTACACGGCTGATTACAAGTTCACATTTACATTCATGCCCATAGGAGATGATATATACCACTCATGCTCCAACTGACCACTAGTAAGTCGAAATCGGTACCATACAAGGTCAATGGCAGAGCCAGCTGTCAAGACCTCTCCTTTCTTGGTTAGCTTGAGAATACTTCGGTAACACTTAGGTTCAGCATGACATTTTGTGTCTGTCATAATTAGTTATGTCGTGGTATATCGGCATCTTTGCCATAGAGTTACTATCGTAGCATATACTCTCTTCGGGAAAAGACCAATTAACTTTCTCGGATTATCAGGATGACCACTAAGCGATCTTGTGTTGATTTTATCAAGAAGTACAATGAGCAACCTGATGTATTTGGAGAGTCCGCTAAGCACTCTTATTTTAGTTTGGGAGTCCACTGAGAACCCTTATATTATCACATATTCAAAAATATGTGTTCTGAGTAAAACTCGTTTCACCATTCAGCAATTGGTGACACTGAATGGATCTATGGTCTGGGCAACTACATTATAATATTCATCTTTCTTAATTAAGTGTATTACTATGTATTTTTAGTATCAATCAAGTTACAAAAAAGATTAACAACAATTACTATAAAGAAAAACATAAAAGAATTCATCAGATACTTTCATATTCACTGAGTAACATAGCTCACTTAGAATCTCAACCTCTTGTCATCATCTCTCTTGGGTATTCAACCCTTCATTCAACATTGAGCACTGTCACCACTTAGCAGATGATCCTTACCTCTAGGTCATCATACCCATATATTATTCACACAGTCCACATAGCTCATTGCAACTGTATCATATAACAACATAGTTCTTACTAGGCTATGTTTATCTTAACAACAATTTCAAACGCACACCCATAAAATATTAAGGAACACATCCTTTCTCAATCAGGGTTATAGTCAACCATTTAGGGTTTTAAGATCTCATTAGTGAGATTAGATCTTTACTCATGCTATGCTCTTCTCAGGAACATGAATGTATGCTAATTACACTTTTATCCTTCCAGTCTTAGTTTCTTTCTCATCCCCACTAAGATTTAGATTACTTAATTCACATCCTTAAGGTTTACAACTTATTATTATTGAGTTGAGTTAAACTTATTATGTTAAGCATATTCATCACTTAGTCAAGCTTAATTAACAAGGGCACATCATATCAAGTAGCATGATGAGTAACATTATTTTTTTTGTATTTGAGGATACATATCTTATCTTAACAAGTATTCAATTAATAATGTGATGAAAACACATCCTCGTATCGGATATAGGGAATGTCCCTCATCACCATATCATGTAACCAAGTAGGTTCACCATGTTGGGCATATCATTATGGCTTTATCATATCTCATGAAATAAACTTATATTGGTTCTTCTCCTTAGCTTGCCATGTCCATTTCTAATATAGTCTTCCATTATATCGGATTGCTTCTAGGGTTTCCATATCGGGCTTCATCTTGGATTACCATATCGGGCATACCATCTTGGGTTGCCATATCGGGCATACCATCTTGAATTCCCATATCGGGCATACCATCTTGGGTTGCCATATTGTGCTTTTATGCTATCCTTCATCTCGGTTTACCATCATTGGACCTCATGTCGGATTATATACATAATGGGCTCCATATCGGTTATGCATATCGGGCATCATATCTGTAACATCCCTAACCTGGGTTATGCCTTAACCCTAAAAGTTTTGGTATCATAGCTTAAGGTTCGCTGAGTCTACAAAGACATAGGACTAGGGTATTAAGTTTGTTCTGGTATCCTCCAATATATCTTATAGTGACTTCTGCTTATTCAGAAGGAGGGATATAAATTAAAGATGTTTGGAGAACACGAGGATCATGTCGATAAGAGAAATGTTGCTGCACCAGTAGGAGGTGCAAGGGATCAGGCAAGAGAGGAATTAGTGCCTGAGAATCCCCATTTGATGAAGCTATGATAGAAAACTCAACCTTTCATACTCTTTTTGGGCAATTCATGACCACAATGATGCATATGGCAGATCGAATGCCAACACCAGCACCTAGGGCACCAACTCCCAATGAGGGACATGGGTCTGGTAAGACTTTTGAACGATTACGTCATGTAGGAGCTGTAGAATATGCCGGGAAATCTGACCCAGCAGATGCTGATCTATGGCTCACTGAATTAGAAAAGGCTTTTAAGATCCTTAGTATCTCAGATGCTGACAAATTCAAACATGATGTATAGCTTTTTAAGGGTAGTGTTGGACACTAGTGGGCCATAGAAGAAGTAAAAAGGAATGATGAAGAGGTTGGTTGGGAGGAATTTCATCGAGAATTCATCAATAAGTATTTTCCAAGGACATATTTAGATGAAAAGATCTCACAGTTTGAGAAGGTTCGGCAGGGAACCATGTCAATAAATGAATATGAGGCTAGGTTTATGGAACTTTTGCGATTTTGTCCTCAAATGGCTGCTACTGAGCAGGAGAAGATTCGACATTTTGAGAAAGGATTGACTGCTGAGGTGTCTATCTCGGCAGCTGTGTTAGAAAGTAGAGAGAGATTCATCACATTTGTGGAGTCAATTTGGAGGATAGAAAGGTCTGTGACAAAGAAACATGAGGAAAACCACAAAAGGAGGTCTACACAGGAATAGTGGATTGGTGGTACTAAACAACCAAAGTTTTCGGTAATACCGGCTCAACCACAATATAGTACACCAATGCAGTGGTCACCAAGAAGGATCTGAGCTTGCTATAGATGTGTACATAGAGGACATCTGAGGTGGCAGTGTCCAAGGAGAAGTGATGAGGTGACCCAACAATCAAGGTATAATATGCAACGCCCTCAAGGACCACAGTTTAGTGGAGCAAAAGGCCGAGTATGAGGACAAGTGTCACAGATTGGTTCATCTACTTTTGGTGGTAGTGGACAAAGGCAATAACAAGATGACAACTAGACTCCATGTGGAGTCCGCCGAGACACTAGATAAACCATAAAAGGTAACATGTCAGATAAAACTTTTTATTCTGAATTATCTTTCCATTTCCACTCTTTGCCTACTAATTATAAGAAAGGTAGTTGTTGTTAAATTAGTCCTATGAGGACATGAGGAAGATATAAGAAGGATGAGAACTTATATTCAGTCCAATATTCTCTTGTATGTTTTGAAATTTCTCTCTTCATAAAGAAAAGGGAAGAGATATAGAAGAAACACCTAGAGAAAATTTGAGATACTAAGTAGTAAAACTTAAAGAGATGAAACATAATATAAAACCAATGCATACTACCTAATTTCAGTTCTTGAATACCCTGGCCAGGTATTCATCTATTGAAGGTAAGGTAAGTATGACACTCTTAGATTGTTATATTTCTGATTACTCTGATCAAGTAGTCATTTTGAGACAATCTAAAGAGATTAATGAGGTAGAAGATGTGGCATGGATGTTTCTACCACATCCTAATTGATATATGGGTGAATCTGAGTTAATCACAGATCAACTTTTAAATAAAAGAAGATGTTTAGTATAATGTATACCTTGGTCTGAGTACCTAGAGGTAAAAATTACCTGATGAGAGGTAACAATTTTCAGTGATGAACTGAGGGTTTGAATACCCAGATCTAGTAATCATGATGATGATAATACTGAGAGGTGGTGGCATGTAATCATCACTATAATTCCTATGCTGAAGGCAAGGAACCTAGGATGAAATAAGAGTAAATGACTCATGAAAAGTTGAAAGTCCATGTTATAATTAGAGGAAATGATAATCCCTTCTCTTTGATAAATAACCCTGGGTGATGATGGGGTGATAAGAGGAATATGTTTCTTTGTGTTCTCTCCTTTTAGGGACATGGAAATCAAGTGAGTACTATGACACTTGATGTGCATGGATTAGAAATAATCCATTGATGGATACTTAGAAAAGTATCATTTTATCTTGGACTTTGGTTCCACAATAAAGATATGTGTAATAAATAATGTTCCAAAGATGAAAGAAGAATCTTTTTATATGTGTGACTTTGGTAATAACAATAGAGAGATGAAAATGATGAGGATGTGATGTGTTTTTAATACATGTGATGGATACCAAAGTAAGGAATTCTAGTATCTAATAAATATCAGGTGGTATGGAAAAGTAAAAGCATAACTCCTAATTAGATGACTTATGTTGGTTACCTAGAATGGCCAACTGTGAAATCAGTCGAGTTATATATAAAATAGTATGAACATCGTATGTTAGGGGTTTATGCTCCGCATAAACATAACATCGATAAGGATGTACTAATTGGAGGAACAATTGTATAATCTTTGTGGGAAAAGTTTATCAAGCTAAAAATAATTCCTTAGAATATCCCTATCTAGATCTGTTAAAACAACTTATACATAACATCTAGAGATACTTCTAAGATAAGTTCTTAATTGATAAGTAACCCCCTTATGAAAAGAGTATGTACAACTAATGAGATAGTTGGTACAAGTAGTAAGAAAGTTTTGTTTTGTGTTAGTAGATTGGATGACACAATAGTTGTATGATAATACTTATAGTCCCAAGTGGGTGACAGAATGTAACTCTGGTCTTCCCTTGAAAGTGAAATGCTAAACTAAATGAGAAGTATGGGAAACTCCCCAGAATCAAGAATCATGTCACATAAAGTTGTAAGTTGAGAAAGGTGACAAATCAATGAAGTTTGACACCTGAATTAAATAAGGTATGTATAATGTTTCTCTGACTAATAAAAGTGTTATTTGATACAGAGTTGACTCTACAGTCAATAAAGAAAAAGATAGTGGAGTATGTGTCCTATATGACATATTCTATGATAACCCTGTATGGAAGAACTTTGTGTTGACCAAAGTTCTATGGCATCTCCATGACATTAATATGTTAGGTGGAAACTTGATGATATGATGAATAAATAATATCTGTCTTCATTTACCTGGGATTTCGGGGACGAAATCCTTGTTAGGGGTTTATAATTGTAACATCCCTGACCTGGGTTATGCCTTAACCCTAAAAGTTTTTCTTAAGTAAGTCATTTAGATTCTTGTCCTTATCTTTTGAAAAGTAATTAAGACTAAAGGAGAGCTTATGTTTCAATTTTGGTCCTATTTGAATAATGTTGAAACAATGTTTCACCTATTTTGGACTAAAGTGAACTTTACCCAATTTAAGGGGTTACCTTGCAAATGTTACATGATAAATGTTCCTCAAGTGTTATAGAATCATAAGAATGAGAATGATGCTGATTTATGGCTTGCCCAAGTCTAAGTTCCAAGAAGGAGCTTGTTTGAGTAATGCTTGTGTATTGAATGCTAGTTTTGGTGTAATTTGCAAATTACCCAAAATCTAGGGTTGGATATGTAAAATACCACATCTATTATGTCCCTATTGTTTATTGGTATCATTTAATGAAAATAAAAAGAAAAGGGCATCTTGTTTGAATTACTTTTGAGGAGAGATAATCTTGATAATAAAATAATCAAGATTTGAGCATAATTGAAACCCTAATTTATTTTGTAGCAAAAATAAATATATTAATAGAAGTGCCCATAAATTAATAAGGCTGTGGTTGAAATACTATAATGAAAGGACGTCAAAATGCCTTGAGTGGCACCGAGATATCCTAAGTAGGTGAAGAAATCCACTTGCATTTGTAAATTAAAAAGTAATGTCCACTAAAAATGGATAATAGTATTATATGATTTAAGGTGCTTAAGGTGGTTGCTTTTAATTCAAGGATAAACAAGAGGATATTGAGGAAGAAAGATGGCTTCGAATGCACGGAAGTGAGGGGGCATGTGGCAAGAAAATGGATGAAATTCCTTCTACTTTCTCTCTCCTAGAAAATCAGTTACATATATTCGATTTTGTCCTTATTTGAAAGGCTATTTTGCAAACCACTTTCTACCTTTGCTTTGGCTGATGACCAAGGAGCTTATGAGCAGGAGGAAAATGTTCCCCAAGATGAAGGTAAGCTCCATGGTCATCTTCAACCTTGAATTGATGGTTGAAATCAGATTTCAACATTGATTTTCTTCTCTCTTCCATCCAATGCTCAATCTTGGTCAATCATTTGCATCCAAAGAGTTGGAAACGAGCCTTGGATATCTTAAGGAGCTTCATTCACCATTAGAGATGTGAATCTTGAAGCTTTGAAGCTACTTTGAAGGTGGTTTATATAACTTGAACCCATCAACGTTATTATTGATTTCAATTTCTCATCATATGTTGATCTTTTATTGCTCCTTGAATAATTGTTGAATCTATCATATATATGGCAGTAGAAATTGGAGTTATGAAGCTTGATGATGATGAAATCATATTAGCACACACCTCAAGAAATATCATGAGCAAATGGTTTCAGTTTTGGTGACCAAACAGTTTCAAAACTGTTTGGTGATCAATCAGTTGTAAAACTGTTTAGTGGTCAAACGGTTTCAAAACCGTTTAGAGACCAAACTATTTTAATGGACTCAAGGATCAATTGGTTTCATGATCTAATGACTTCAAATAATCAAATTCAATTGATTCCATAGCCCTAGCTCAATTGGTTTCAAAACCCTAAATCAATTGATGTCAAAACCCTAATTGAGGTTCAATCGGTTTCAATTCTAATTTGACCAAACGGTTTCAAACCGTTTGAGGACTAAACGGTCTCAAAACATTTGAGGATCAAATGGTCTCAAACCATTTAGGGTTAATCAATATTCAAATCAATTAAAGATCAAATGGTCTCAAACCATTTAGGGTTGATCAATCTTCAAGATTGTTTAAGGTCTAATGGTCTTCAAACCGTTTGATGAGTAAGAGGCCAAGACCGTTTAAGGTCTAACGGTCTTTAGACTGTTTGAAGGATTGGACTAAGACCATTTGAAGGTCAAGTAACTTCAATACCATTTGAAGGTCAAGTAACTTCAAGATCGTTTGAAGGTCAAGTGACCTCAAGATCGTTTGGAGGTCAAGTAATTTCAAGACCGTTTGAGGGTGCAATTGGTCCAAGACCGTTTGAAGGTCTAATTGATTCAATCCATGTAAGTACAAATAACCCCATAAATGGTTGAAGAGTATCTCAATATTGATTTCAATGAAAGTACCTTTAAATCACTTAGGTGATTGGTATAATTAGAATGATTATTACTCAATGCCTATGAAAGTAATAAACCCAATACACTATGATAAGTGTAGGTGCATGTACTTAGTGAAAGGATAAGTCAAATGAATATTGTATGATGGTGATGTGTGTTCCTAGTACATGGAATAAGGATAAGTATGATTTAATACTTTAATAATGCTATGTGCTCCAAGATATGTGGAAGCACTGACTTAGGGTTTGGATTAATAAGACAATCATAAAACCCTAACTAGTTGATAAAGATGAGAAACCCTAACCCTAATTTTGGGTAATGGGTTGTGAAACCCCAACATAGGGTGATGTTATGTAAAACCCTAATATAGGGTGATGTTATGTGAAAACCTAATATAGGGTGATGTAATGTGAAACACCCAACATAGGGTGATGTTATGTGAAACCCTAATATAGGGTGATGTTATGTAAAACCCTAATTGATAAAGAGGGGAACCCTATTCCTAATAATGGAATAGTGAATAATATATTGGTAGGTGAAATACCTAAAGTGGTTGATAATGAAAACCTTATATCAATAATGCCTTAACCCGAGATGAGTCCATATTATTGATAATGGTTGAATAATTCAAATGAGTGACTTATGACCAATACATTACATGATAAATGTGATGAACTGGTGCATAAAGTATTAGGATGGGAAATACCGTAATATAAGATAATTTGATGAACTTAAGTAAGTTACAAGTGATGAGGGAAGTGATACATCAAGACATGATAGATATCACATTTAGCACCTCAAGGTTGATACACCTTGATGTACCCTAAATCCAATATACTTGGATGAGTAACACATGAAGTGTGTCATGACAATTGTTACATTGAGATGTAATGCACTTTGATAAGTGTAGGCTAACATACCTTAAGAAAAGGTTAAGCCAAGTTAATAAAATATGATGTAATCATATTTTGGTAAAGATGAGAGAGGAACTCATATCTTGTGTTGATAATTCATTTAATGATAAATGATAAGAATAAATAAGTATGATTGAATACTTATGATATCAATGTATGCTCCAAGATGTGTGGAGCAATAAATTAGGGTATGGATTAATAATATGAACATGAAACCCTATTCATCTATAAAGGGAAACTCTAACCCTAATAATAGGGAAGGATGTATTTCTCTTCTTGCATAAGCCTTGTAAGGCATGTTAAATGCTTGTATAACAAGTATAATGATTAATGGGCCTTGTGAGCCATGTGGTTAGTTGTTGCCTATTGAGAGGTGACAAGATGTTTAATGGGCCTTGTGAGCCATGTGAATAGTTGTTTCCTAGTGAGAGGTGACAAGATGTTTAATGGGCCTTGTGAGCCATGTGGTTATTTGTTGCCTAGTGAGAGGTAACAAGATGTTTATAAAAGTCTCATGTAAGAAATGATAATGTTCAATTAAACTAGGAAATGGAAACTTAGTAACATAATAATAATAATAAATGAATACAATAATAATAATGAAATCTTAATCATGCATGCTTTATGCTTATAGTCATAGACAAAATAAGGGCTATGGTGCTTTGAATGTGACCTCAGGATTGGTATAGTCCAATCCCTGGCTAAACTCTATAATCTCAGGATTGGTATAGTCCAATGCCTGGATGAACTCTATAATCTCAGGATTGGTATAGTCCAATGCCTGGATGAATTCTATAATCTCAGGATTGGTATAGTCAAATGCCTGACTGAACTCTATGATCTCAGGATTGGTATAGTCAAATGCCTGCCTGTGACCTCAGGATTGGTATAGTCCAATGCCTGGTTGATCTCTATGATCTCAGGATTGGTATAACCCAATGCCTGGTTGTTATTACAGGGTTGGTAATAATCCAACACCTGGCTGTTATCAAAGGATTGGCATAGTCTAATACCTGGAATAGTTGTATAGGATTGGCATAGTCCAATACCTGGACAGAATATGATGATGTATATTCACATGAATGGTACAATCCAACACCTGGCTAGCAGATTGACTGAGGCCAACATATAGAAATGAGAATGATTCATGGATGACATACCATGAAAATGAGCATCACAGGATAAGCTTGAGATGTTGATATAGTATGATGGGTAAATGATATACATGTTCTTCATATTCCTTATAAAGTGAATAGATGATTTATTGCTCTATCATAGATAGTTGCAATGCTTTAAAAGATAAGGATATTATAAACTGCTTATCCTCTGCTCAGTATTATACTATTTAATTGTGATAATAACATTGTTGGTGGAGAGTTATATCTCTCGTTGGGACAATTGTCTCACCCTTTGGGATCCACATTTTTTTAGGTCCCTAATAGGAAAGGGACTTGGCAAATCGATATTAACCATCTTAAGACGTCGTTTCACCCTCTATAAAAGGAGATAGAGCTTTGGGCAGAGTCCAGGAGGGAGAGATCCCACGTACGCCCTTTTTCTTCCTCTTCTTCTTCTTGTTTTAACCGTAAACCCTAGCTAAGATGAGCAACGGGATCGGGTAGTCATGAGATGGCCATAGTAGGTGGAATCGACCCCTGGATGCTCCACGGCACCCTCGAGCTACGTTGCAATCATGGCCATACTTCAACCAAGGCACAGCAGCAGCCGAACTGCTGCTTCACCTGCTGCAGGTCGGGGGTGGTTTGCCCTTGACCAAGCCACCTCGACAGCGCACTGGGCGGCGCCCCAAGTACGGCGGAGGTCTGCGGGGCTAGGGCAAGGGCGGGCGGCTGCTTGCTTGGTCCCAGAAGGAGAGGACGAGTCGCCCAGGTCGTGCCTAGGGCTGCGCTCGACGACAGCCTGAGCTTGAAGATGAAGCTAAATGCGTTGGACAAATTTGCCCTCCACCAACTGAAGTGCGGCTCACTTACGTCGGGGGTATTTTCGACTTTTAATTATGTTTCCAGTTTGCGCGCCTAAGTTGCATGGAGTTGGCTACGTGTCATCTCCAGATTGGCCGAGTAAGTGTTTTTCTTGCAAAAAATCGTAGTAAAATATTCGTAGCTCGGATGACAAAAGTTTATATATGAAAATTGATCAGAAGAACGTGAGGAATCTAAATAAAATGTGTTTATAAGACAATTCCTCTTGCAATTTGAAAAGTAGTGTAATTTATCAACTTTAACATAATGATGATTAAAGAAACCCTACTTTGATATGAATAAAGTATTTAATAGGATTTAATGGATCATTAGAGTTGATATTAACCTGTTAAGTGCAAAAAGTACATTATGTTAAAAAAGGAAGAACTTTGCACATGATTAGTCTAATTTAGAGTTTATGTGCTTAAATATGCTGGAATTGGAAAAATGTATAAAGTATCATATTTACTGGTTTAATTAGTGAAAAACCCTTGGAATTGATGATAATTGTATAGAGTGATGTTCTCTGAATGTTTAGAATGAATATTAACCTATTGATAATAAAAGGATGATAATTGTACATAATTGGCTTAAATTAGGGTTTCATATACCTAAGTGTGCATTAATGGGCTTAGGAACCCTAATTTAGGAGGATATGTCTTTTAATGATTTTAATTGTGCAAACCCATGAATAAGACAGTGTTATGTTGTTATAAATCTAATTTGAGTATAAAAGATCATTAATGTGGAATTTTTAGGGTTCCTGAAGAATCGAACTATAATTCTTTGTTGAGTTGTCAATTCAAAGAAACCTGAACATGAATGATCTTGAAATGACTTAAAATGATAAAGATAGTAGTTTTAGTGTAAAAGAGACATTTTGGACTTAATTGACTTTTGATGGTATCTATGATGTTGAAATTAGGGTTTGTGGACTAAACAAACATCGATAGTAATAAATGCATAGTGAAAGATAAAACCCTAAAGGATGACTTAGAAATCTTAAAGTGGAATCCAAATAGATCTTGAGGAAGTTTGGGATAAAACAATGACACTTGGATGTTATGCATTAATTTCAGGATATTGATGATTGCTTGATTGATTGTTCCTGAGTATTAAATATTTGGACTTCAAGTTGCTTTGAACAGGTATGTGGTTACTTATGAATAACCGCTTAGTTTTCCGATGGTTTCTCGGACGTTTAATCGCATTGAATGCAACTAAACTGTTTGGATGTTCATATTGCAATTTATAAAGTGACTATGACTATCACTTAATGTATATGCCTATAAACTCAGATCCTGGTTCTCTCTGTGGCATAATAGCTAACCTAGTACATGGCTGCCTAAGGGTAGGTCCATCAGGTTAGAGAAAGACCTAGTACATGGCTACCTATTGGGTAGGTCCATCAGGTCTATGGATGACCTAGTACATGGCTACCTATTGGGTAGGTCCATTAGGTCTATGGTTGACTTAGTACATGGCTACCAAGGAGGTAGGACCATCAAGTCATAATGAGTTAGATATTGGGCTATTTTCGGATAGTGCCATGCGACTCTATTACCTAAAAGAGAGGTGATATTCATGTCCACTGCAGGGACAGCCCAGAGTTCGAGAATATGTATGGATTGAGTTGTATGGCTTAAAATGTAATCTTGATTGTTAAATGATTAATTGAATGATTATATTGTTAACATAGTTGAACATTATCTATTTCCTCCAAATACCAGCTTCGGCTGACCAACGTTTTGTTTGTCGGCGTTTTAGGTACAATGAAAAGAACAAACAGTAAAATGACACCTTGTGAATTCAAAAATTAAAGAATAAGGAGGAACTAGTTAGAATAGTCCAGATGAGGTTAGAAGTTTAGTTTGTTCCAATCTCTTCAAAGGTATGCAAAGAAAAATTTTATTACCATTTTCAGTATAGTTTGTTAGAATTTAATAATTGTTTATGGTTATATGTCGAACCTTTGATCCGGGATTAATGGGTGTGGCTTCAACCTCTTGGTCTCCCTTAATTGGGGGTTATCGGGAGGTGGGGTCGTAACACGTACAGACAACGCTGATGGGACAATAGCACTGCAAAGAGAGAATGTGAGTGGAGGCTGGAAAGAGAGAGGAAAGAGAGAGAAAGAGAGGGGGGAGTGAGGAGAGAGGAGTGGCCGGAGGAGAGAGAAAAAAGAAGAGAGATGATTTTATTTTCTTAATAACTTTCAATCTGTGATGTATCTTTTGACAAAATAAAAAACATTAGATTCGTTATTATTAATATTTTCCAACAAGACCAATGTCGATGTACTTTTAAACAAATTAACACACACTCCATAAATAATACAAAAACATTATTATATTTGGTTGAAATATTATTTTTTTTAAAAGATAAATAATATTTTTGTTGAAGTGAATTTTTTATTAAAAAATAGTTTTTATCTCCAGAGATTTTTTTTTGGTATTCCTAATTTTTTTATCACATTTTGTTATCACTTGGCAAACCTTTTATTATCCAAGCAATACTTTTTTAACAAAATTAGTTATTATCTATAGAGAATGGTTTTTGTTATCCCTAGTAATGTTTTTGTTATCCTTAGTAAATGTTTTATTATACCTAACAAAATATTCTTGTTATCCAAGGTTAATGTTTTGTTATGTCTACACAAACATTTTTGTTATCCAAGTAGTTTTTTTGTGAAAATTAGTTGATATCTATAGAGTTTTATTTTGTTATCCGTAATAATTTTTCTTGTTATACCTAACAAAAATATTTTGTTATCTCTTAAAGTTGTATGTTATGTGTAGGCAAAGTTTTTGTTATCTTTGGTTAATGTTTTGTTATCTCTAGCCCAAAAATTTGTTACCCAAGTAGTATTTATTTTTGAAAATTAGTTGATATCTATAGAGTTTTTTTGTTATCCTTATCAAATTTTCTTATTTTACCTCTAGTCAAACTCTTTGTTACATTATTTTGTTATCTCTAGTCAAACTCTTTGTTACCCAAGTAAATATTTTAAGAAATTTAATACACACTCTAAAAATAATGGAAACATAAATTTTTATATTTGGCCTAATTTAATTTTTTTTGTTTAAGTAGTATTTTTTGATGAAAAAGTATTTTTTATGTTCAGTTCGTTTTGTTGTCCCTAACAAATTGTTCTTGTTATCCCTAATAAATTTTTTGTTATCGCTAGACAAGCTTTTGTTATCCAAGTAGTATTTTTTTTGGAAATTAGTTGGTATCTATAGATAATGGTTTTATTATCCCTAACAATGTTTTTTGTTATCTCTAATAAATGTTTTGATATCATTAGCAAATGCTTTTGTTATCCATGGTAAATATTTTGTTATGTCTGGATTAACATTTTGTTATGCAAGTAGTATTTTTTTGTGGGAATTAGTTGATATCAATGGAGATTTATTTTGTTATCCGTAACAAAGTTTCTTGTTATACCTAGAAAAATTGTTTTGTTATCTCTTAAATTTGTATGTTATATCTAGGTAAAGTTTTTGTTATTCTTTGTTAATGTTTTGTTATCTCCATACAATCTTTTTGTTATCCAAGTAGTATTAAAAAAATAGTAGTTATCTATAGAGAAAGGTTTTGTTGTCCCTAGTAAATATTCCTAGAAAATATTTTTGTTATCCTTAGTCAATGTCTGGAAAATTGTTCTTGTTATCTCTAGTAAATGTTTTGTTATAGCTAGGCAAACCTTTTGTTAGTCAAGCAGTATATATTTTTGTACTATTAGTTGTTATCTATAGATAATGGTTTTGTTATCCCTAGCAATGTTTCTTTTTATCTCAGTAAATGTTTTGTTATCCTTAGCAAATGCTCTTGTTATCCATTGTTAATGTTTTGTTCTATTTAGACAAACCTTTTGTTATCCAAATAGTATCTTTTATGAGAATTAGTTCATATCTATGGATATTTATTTTGTTATCCGTAATAAATTTTTTTATTATACCTAGCAAAATTATTTTGTTATCTCTTAAAATTATGTGTTAGCTCTATGCAAAGTTTTTGTTATCCCTGGTTAATATTTTGTTATCTCCATACAAACTTTTTGTTATCCAAGTAGTATTTAAAAAAAAATAGTTGTTATCTATAGATAAAGGTTTTGTTGTCCCTAATAAATGTTTTGTTATCCCTAACAAATATTCTTGTTATCCTTGGTTAATATTTTGTTATTGTTGGATCCTAGATGGGTGATTAGATGCTCTAGAGGGGGGGTAAATAGAGCTAAAAGCACTTAAACAAAACTCATTAAACCTTCAAAATATATGACAAGATAAGGTTGCTAAATAGGCAATTTGAGTGCAACTAAATCATGCATAGCAAGGATAAGAGAGATTGAACATGCACCAATTAGACAAGCTATTTAGAGTGGTTCCACACTTCAAACTAGAAGTGTGTCAGTCCACTTGCCTAGAGAGGTCAACCTCTAGGACTTCAAACAATTGCACTCTTATATTCATTAATAAGACATACAATACATGACCAACAAAGGACTTACCTATCCAATACAAAGAGTCTTCAACCTTACCAAGGACTTACCCACTTTGCAAGAGTCTTCGGCCTTCTCCAAGGACTTACCCACTCTTGCACAAGTCTTCGACCTTGTAGGAATTACCCACTCTTCTTGGATCTTCAGCCTTTGACTTCACCTTCACTCAGAGAAGCTTTCCACCAAGGTCTTACCCACTTGAGCTTGAGTCTTCTGCCTTCTCCAAGGGCTTACCCACTCTAGCTCCAAGTCTTTAGCCTTGATCTTCACCAAGGGACTCCTTCCCTTGTTCTTCTTCACCTCTCTTGGACAAGAGAGAGAACCTTCATCTTCAAGATAGGAATGATAGAAGGGAGGTGGTGGAAGTGAGAGCCTCACAAGATATACATATATGACTAGCTCTCTTACAGATTTCCTACTCACTCTAATGGATGTAGCAAGTGATTAATCTTAGAGAGAGAGAGGAGGTTGTAGGATCACTCAACTATAGAATAGGAACCTTCATAGTGAATGCTCAACCTCGGAATGAAGCCCAAGGGGTCCTATTTATAGCTGGGGATGCCTCTTAGCCTTTGGGAACACTTGTGAACGAAAACTAGCCATTTTGTGGCTTGCAACGGATCTATTTTCACTTGTTGCAACTCCACAACGGCTAGAAACACTTTTCTGCACTTTTCCGTACAGTGCATTCGGTCGAGTTTCTATATGTGTAACTCGACCGATCAAGTAGCAAGCAGCCCGATATTGAAATGATCGGTCGAGTTTGTTTTGAGGAAACTCGACCGACCATTCCAATTGGAACTGGCCTACTACCCAATCGGTCGAGTTCTGTGAGTGCACAACTCGACCGATGCAATCTTCAGAAAATCGACCAAGGTTGATCGGTCGAGTTTCAGGGTGGGAAACTCGACCGAACAAGTGCCTGTAATTGATTTTCAAAGTTGCATTAAAAGTGCTCTAAAATTCAATCTAATTGTTCCTGATATTTTTCTAAGCTTAATTACAAGTCATATAATCATTACAAGTGATTTACAACATGATTCTAATGGATATACATCATATTACAAAAATGTGCACTTGTATGACTTTGACTTGTCTTTTCTCCAATTTGAGATGCGCAAGTTAGGGCAATTGGAGTGTGTCTATACCTAATCTGAAATCACTCAAGTAGAGACATTAGACACCAATATGTGGAATGGTTAGTCATCATCAAAAACGGGTTTAGTCAATTTAGACGTGAGTCAACATTGACCTTATTGACCTTGAGTCAACATTCTCCCCCTTTTTGAAGATGACAAACCATTCCATAAATGTATTGAAAGCATTTAAGTAAATTCATACTTTTGGATAAACCTAGGGGTTTCAATAGAATGGAGTTCACATGCTCCCCCTCAATTGATGCGTGTGGAGTTTTCATACTCCCCCTCGATTGATGCTATTTCTCCTGTATGGTTAGCTTTCATAACATTTATAGAAACTATGTCTTCTACTCATATATGTCTACACATATATGTCTCCTCCCCTTTACCTTCTCCCCTTTACATGGAAATTATTTTCCTCTTCATGTAAGACATGCCTTCTTCCTCTTTTTAAAAGAAGACATACCTTTCTCCCCCTTTGTCATTTCAAAAAGTGGGGTTATGAAGAAAATAAGAAACATCACTTGTTAAGAGAAAGGACATAATACAAATATATAAGGAGAGTAGAAGAGAACAGATAGGGGCTTGTCCAAGCATAGAAAGAAAAGCAAGTTAAAACATATACTTGAACATCCCAAAAATGCAAGATAAAGTGCTGCAGAAAAACAATAAATCACAATTTTGACCCTCAAGATGATGGAATTTGACCAAAAACCATCGGAGCTCATGGCATAGCGATGAGTCTTGCTCAGAAGGGTGTTTCTGCATAAAAAACACTATACTTGCAGCAAAAACTGAAATTGGAGCAAAACCTGCATAAAATCCAAAAATACTCCAATTTCTACATATAATGTAGCTCTATGTGCCCTGCATCACAATGTTATGCAAGCAACTCAAGATAGTAGATATGCAATTCAAGGAACAATCTTGAGCATGTATGAGATAAGATACAAGCATAACATATAGATGATCAAAGATGGCAATTTGTAAACAAGGTTAGAACTACATGTATATGAACTACTAGTAGATGATATCACAAGTTAGGACTACTAGTAGGATCTAGATCATAGCAAGAGATACCAAAAGATACACAAGATAAAGCAAGCTATGATTAGATATAGAGATATATCCAAACCAAGAGATATGCAATTTTAGAAGCATGAGAGGATATAACTCACTATATATGCATCCTTACCATAAGATGATTACACCTAAGAATCTCAAGGTTGTATCAAACACAAGATATACACCCAGAAAGATGTAGCAAGTTAGAGCACAACGGAAGCAATTTTTAGACACAACCAAGCGATCCAAAGAGACCATCATCAAAACCTGCAAAACAACTCAAAGCAAGTAATTGCAACATATAGATTTACCAATTTAGAGCAATTAGAGAGATAGAGTTGTAAGCAAGATAGGCAATTTAGAACATGGCAATATGCATAAATAAAGGTACCAAATGAGAGTGCCAAAGAATAAGGCTATTGGTTGAGAAAATCTAGTTGAGAGGGAAATTCTCACTCAATAAGCCAAATTTATATTCTATGCATAGTGTAATCGGTCGAGTTCTGAGCATTGACAACTCGACCGATGACAGCTTTTGGCAACACTCTTGGTGCCAATCGGTCGAGTTTCAATAGGGCAAACTCGAGCGACAGAGCAGCTGTCAACAAGCACACCTATTTTATAAATACATATTTAGAGGCATGCTAAAAAAACAAACCATATCCAAACATGTCTAATCCAGTTAGTAATGCACTATGGAAGCATTAGAAACAGTTTTTGAGCAAGAGTGTGAAGAGAATCACAAAATGCCACTTTTGACTCAAAAACCATATGTATAGTGCACACTAACTTGACAAAACAAGTTAGAAATGGTTATAAGCAATAAAACCATTACCTTTGTACTTACCATTGCTTTTCCACTTGTTGTCACCCTCTACACATCTCACCTTTCTTCTTTCATGTGGATTGAGAAGTCAATTTGCAATTCAATAGCTCAAGTCAATCCATTTGCAAGTGCCTACAAGAAGAAAGATGAAATGGTCCCCAATCATGTTTTTGGGTCCGGAGGAGTTAGTTTAGCAACCCAAATCCTATTGCTCTTGGGTACTTTCCTAAAAGGACAAAAATTAGAATAATGACCTAATTCATTGCAATAGTTGCATGTGCCCATAGTCTTGGAACTAGAGGATTCTCCATGGAATATTGGAGGTCCTTTATCTTTGTTGTTCCCTTGACTACTATCATACCCTAAACCATGTCTACCTATTTGTTTAGTAGTATGGTCTAGGATTTGATTAAGATTCTTTTTACCAACTAAGAATCTTTGCAAAGAAGATCTTAAACTATCATTATCATGCTTAAGAGAAGCAATAGTAGAAGACAATTGATTAATGTTATCTCTAGCATGTAGAAGATCATTTTCTAAGCAAAGAGTTTTAGTTAAATAAGAATCTCTATCAATATGAAGAGCAGCAACATCATTCTCTCTATTAGTAGAACTAGAACAAGATTCATGCCCATTGATTTTAGCAAGCAAGGAGACATTTTCTAGTTCTAATTCATGCAAAACAAAATCTTTGTTTTTGTTTTCAGATTTAAGAACATCAATGTCATGCATGAGAGAATCAACAATTAAAGTATGTTCTTCATTAGAATTAGGCATGAGAGGTTGAGCTTCTAGAAATTTAATCTTATCAAGTAAACTAGCATTTTCAAGTTTAATAGAGTCTACTTGGCTAAGACAATCATTTTTATCATTAAGCAAGCAAGAATTTGCATGTTCAAGATCATTTAATTCTACATACAAATTATCAACAATTTTAGCAAGCTTTTTCTTTTTCTTTTGAGAAGACTTAAGAGATGCACAAATATCATGAATGAGATCAATCAAGGATTCTTTATCTAAAGAGTCTAGATTTACCTCATTTGATTCTTCACTTGTTGATGCTACAAGAGAAAAATGACATTCTCCTTCATCACTAGAGCTTGAGCTTGATCCTTCACATGAATCTTCACTTGAGCTTGAGTTGGAGGAGCCACTTGAGCTTGAGTGCCATTTCTCCTTGTGAAGATGGGTCTTTTTGCCTTGTGGGCAATCTTCCTTGTAGTGACCCTTCTTTCCACATGTGAAGCACCGGATGGAGGAGGACTTGCCTTTGTAGAGTCTACCCTTGGAGTACATGGCATCTTCTTTAGCTTGAGAGGATGGAGAGACGTTTTCCATGATAGCTTCAATTTGAGCCTTTATTTCAGCCTTCTTCATTCTCTTTAGCTCTTTCTTCTCTTGTCTTTCTACTTCCTCCCTCTTGTCAAGCGTGGCTTCATGTGCTTGTAGATTTCCAATGAGCTCTTCAATAGGAATATCCCTAAGCGACCTTGCTTCTTCAATGGAAGTCACCTTGGATTCCCATCTCTTGGGGAGAGTTCTAAGGATCTTTGAGTTGATCTCTCCACTAGACATAGGATGTCCTAGAACAGCAAGACCATTCAAGATGGTGTTGAGCCTTGAGTACATGTTGGCTATGCTCTCCTCCTTTCCCATCTTGAAGTTCTCAAGCAACCCTTTGAGCATGTAGACTTTTCTTTCCTTCACTTGATCTGTCCCTTCATAAGTGATGCAAAGCTTTCTCCATACCTCATAGGCCGTCTCACAAGAGGAAATCTGGTTGAACTCGGTGGGGGTCATGGAGGCATAAAGGATGTGCATGGTTCTTGCATTTAAGGTTGCTTTCATCAAGGTGGCTTCATACCATTCTTCAATGTTTGTCTTTGGTAGAATATATGGGCTGTTCACCATTTGCCACATCTCGAGACTTGATCCTTGGATGAAGAATTGAAGTCTTCTTATCCAATAGAGGAAGTTTCTCCCATCAAAGATTGGAAGGTTGGTCGAGAGTCTCCCTCCTAGGTAGTCACCCATCTTCTCCTACTTGTTGAAGTATGCTTGGAGAAGACCTGCTCTGATACCACTTGTTGGATCCTAGATGGGTGATTAGATTCTCTAGAGGGGGGGGGTGAATAGAGCTGAAAGCACTTAAACAAAACTCATTAAACCTTCAAAATATATGACAAGATAAGGTTGCTAAATAGGCAATTTGAGTGCAACTAAATCATGCATAGCAAGGATAAGAGAGATTGAACATGCACCAATTAGACAAGCTATTTAGAGTGGTTCCACACTTCAAACTAGAAGTGTGTCAGTCCACTTGCCTAGAGAGGTCAACCTCTAGGACTTCAAACAATTGCACTCTTATATTCATTAATAAGACATACAATACATGACCAACAAAGGACTTACCTATCCAATACAAAGAGTCTTCAACCTTACCAAGGACTTACCCACTTTGCAAGAGTCTTCGGCCTTCTCCAAGGACTTACCCACTCTTGCACAAGTCTTCGGCCTTGTAGGAATTACCCACTCTTCTTGGATCTTCAGCCTTTGACTTCACCTTCACTTGGAGAAACTTTCCACCAAGGTCTTACCCACTTGAGATTGAGTCTTCTGCCTTCTCCAAGGGCTTACCCACTCTAGCTCCAAGTCTTTAGCCTTGATCTTCACCAAGGGACTCCTTCCCTTGTTCTTCTTCACCTCTCTTGGACAAGAGAGAGAACCTTCATCTTCAAGATAGGAATGATAGAAGGGAGGTGGTGGAAGTGAGAGCCTCACAAGATATACATATATGACTAGCTCTCTTACAGATTTCCTACTCACTCTAATGGATGTAGCAAGTGATTAAGCTTAGAGAGAGAGAGGAGGCTGTAGGATCACTCAACTATAGAATAGGAACCTTCATAGTGAATGCTCAACCTCGGAATGAAACCCAAGGGGTCCTATTTATAGCTGGGGATGCCTCTTAGCCTTTGGGAACACTTGTGAACGAAAACTAGCCGTTTTGTGGCTTGCAACGGATCTATTTTCACTTGTTGCAACTCCACAACGGCTAGAAATACTTTTCTGCACTTTTCTGTACAGTGCATTCGATCGAGTTTCTATATGTGTAACTCGACCGATCAAGTAGCAGGCAGCCCGATATTGAAATGATCGGTCGAGTTTGTTCTGAGGAAACTCGACCGACCATTCCAACTGGAACTGGACTACTACCCAATCGGTCGAGTTCTGTGAGTGCACAACTCGACAGATGCAATCTTCAGAAAATCGACCAAGGTTGATCGGTCGAGTTTCAGGGTGGGAAACTCGACCGAACCAGTGCCTGTAATTGATTTTCAAAGTTGCATTAAAAGTGCTCTAAAATTCGATCTAAGTGTTCCTGATATTTTTCTAAGCTTAATTACAAGTCATACAATCATTACAAGTGATTTACAACATGATTCTAATGGATATACATCATATTACAAAAATGTGCACTTGTATGACTTTGACTTGTCTTTTCTCCAATTTGAGATGCGCAAGTTAGGGCAATTGGAGTGTGTCTATACCTAATCTGAAATCACTCAAGTAGAGACATTAGACACCAATATGTGGAATGGTTAGTCATCATCAAAACACGGGTTTAGTCAATTTAGACGTGAGTCAACATTGACCTTATTGACCTTGAGTCAATAGTTATGTCTAGACAAACCTTTTTTATCAAAGTAGAATATATTTTTTAAAAAATTAGTTGTTATTTATAGAATTTTGTTTTGTTATCCCTAACAAATTTTCTTGTTATCCATAGTAAATATTTTGTTATACATAGTAAATTTTTTTATTATTCACATAATATTTTTTAAAAAATAGTTGTTATGCATATAAAATATTTATAACGGTTTTTATTTCGTTTAAAAATACATAACAGTTTAAAAGTCATTACCAAAAAAATATCTTTTTTTTATTTCTCTCTCTTTGTGACACGTTACATTTTTCAAAAAGATATTAACGTTAGTCTTATTAGAATGCATTTTTCATCAGGAATCTAATGAAATTTATTTTGTTTAACAATACGTAACAATATAAAAGTTATTAGTAAAATAAATATATCTTTTGGTCGAACTTAGACTTGTTAGAATGCACCTGTTAGAATACATTTTTAATCAGGAATGTAACGATTTTTATTTCATTTAAAAATACATAATGGTTTAAAAGTTATTAGCAAAATAAATATCTTTTTTTATTTCTCTGTTTTGTAATACGCTACATTTTTCAAGAAGATGTCGATATTAGTATTATTAGAATGTATTTTTCATCAGGAATCTGATGAAATTTTATTTCGTTTAACAATACATAACAGTTTAAAAAAGTTTCTTGTTATCCCTAATAAATATTTTGTTATATTTAGACAAATGTTTTGACATTAGTCTTATTAGAATGTATTTTTATCAGGAATCTAATGAAATTGATTTTTTTTTAAAATATGTAATGGTTTGAAAGTTATTAATAAAGAAAATATATCTCTTTTGAATTTTCTCTCTCCTCACACGCACACGTTATATTTTTCAAAAATATGTCAAAATTATTCTTATTAGAATGCATTTTTCATTAGCAATCCAACGGGGTTTATTTCGTTTAAAAATATGTAACAGTTTGAACGTTATTAACAAAACAAATATATCTATCTTGATTTGTCTCTCTCCTTACATTTTTTCAAAAAAAATGTCGACATTAGTTTTATTAGAATTATATAACGGTTTGAAAGTTATTAATAGAGTAAATATATCTCTTTTAATTTTTCTCTCCTTACACGCACATGTTACATTTTTCAAAAATATGTTAAAATTAATCTTATTAAATACATTTTTCATTAGCAAACCAACGAAGTTTATTTCGTTTAAAAATATATAACGGTTTGAAAGTTATTAATAAAACAAATATATATCTCTTGATTTTTTTTCTAATTACATTTTTCAAAAATATGTCGACATTAATCTTATTAGAATGCATTTTTCATGAGGAATGTAACAGAATTTATTTTGTTAAAAAATATATAATTGTTTGAAAGTTATTAGCAAAACAAATATATCTCTCTGGATTTTTCTCTCTCTTTTCATCCACTTCCTCTCTCTCTCTCCGTCCTCTCTCTCTCACCCAGTCAATAATTTATCCCACCAACCAGACTCTCTTCATACCTCTCTCTCTCTCTCTCCCGTATTTTTTCTCTTTCACCGAGCAAAGCCATCGTCGCTTCCACTCCGTCAAGAGGATATCGGTCCAGCGTAACGACACTCCAGACTTTCACCCCTGTGCAACGAACATCTGTCCAAGAACAAGTCAAGTCAAGGGAGTCCATCTGGTGGTAGGCGGCACGGCGGTTTCCTTAAACACCCATTTTTCTGATAATTTGATGCTTGAAGAGGAGAAGAAAAATGTTTAGTAGTTTGTCTAGTCTTTGTTGTCTCCTTATGTTATCAAAGTAGTATATATATGTTTTAAAAAATTAGTTGTTATTTATAGAATTTTGTTTTGTTATCCCTAACAAATTTTCTTGTTATCCATAGTAAATATTTTTGTTATACATAGTAAAAAATTTTGTTATTCACATAATATTTTTTAAAAAAATAGTTGTTATACATAACAAATATTTTATAACGGTTTTTATTTCATTTAAAAATACATAACAGTTTAAAAGTTTATTAGCAAAATAAATATCTTTTTTTATTTCTCTCTCTTTGTAACACGTTATATTTTTCAAAAAGATGTTGGCATTAGTCTTATTAGAATGCATTTTTCATCAAGAATCTAATGAAATTTATTTTCTTAAACAATACATAACAGTATAAAAGTTATTAGTAAAATAAATATATCTTTTGGTCGAACTTAGACTTGTTAGAATACACTTGTTAGAATGCATTTTAATCAGGAATGTAACGATTTTTATTTCATTCAAAAATACATAATGGTTTAAAAGTTATTAGCAAAATAAATATCTTTTTTTATTTCTCTTTTTTTGTAACACGTTATATTTTTCAAAAAGATGTCGACCTTAGTATTATTAGAATGTATTTTTCATCAGGAATCTGATGAAATTTATTTCGTTTAACAATACATAACAGTTTAAAAAAGTTTCTTGTTATCCCTAGTAAATATTTTGGCATTAGTCTTATTAGATGTATTTTTTATCAGGAATCTAATGAAATTGATTTTGTTAAAAAATATATAACGGTTTGAAAATTATTAATAAAGCAAAAATATATCTTTTGATTTTTCTCTCTCCTCACACGCACACGTTATATTTTTCAAAAATATGTCGAAATTAGTCTTATTAGAATGTATTTTTCATTAGCAATCCAACATGGTTTATTTCGTTTAAAAATATGTAACGGTTTGAACGTTATTAACAAAATAAATATCTCTCTCGATTTTTCTCTCTCCTTACATTTAAAAAAAATGTCGACATTAGTCTTATTAGAATTATATAACGGTTTGAAAGTTATTAATAGAGTAAATATATCTCTTTAAATTTTTCTTTCTCCTTACACGCACACGTTACATTTTTCAAAAATATGTCGAAATTAGTTTTATTAGAGTACACTTTTCATTAGCAAACCTACAAAGTTTATTTTATTTAAAAATATATAACGATTTGAAAGTTATTAGTAAAACAAATATATATATCTCTTGATTTTTTCTCTTTAATTACATTTTTTAAAAATATGTCGACATTAATTTTATTAGAATGCATTTTTCATGAGTAATGTAACAAAATTTATTTTATTAAAAAATATATAATAGTTTAAAAATTATTAGCAAAATAAATATATCTGTCTGAATTTCTCTCTCTCTTTTACCCGGTCATTATCCCACGACTCTCTTCATACCTCTCTTTCTCTCTCCCGTCTTTTTTCTCTTTCACCCAGCAAAGCCATCGTCGCTTCCACTCCGTCAAGAGGATATCGGTCCAGCGTAACGACACTCTGGACTTTCACCCCTGTGCAACGAACATCTGTCCAAGAACGAGTCAAGTCAAGGGAGTCCATCTGCTCGTAGGCGGCACGGCGGTTTCCTTAAACACCCATTTTTCTGATAATTTGATGACTTGAAGAGGAGAAGAAAAATGTTTAGGACTTTGTCTGGTCTTTGTTGTCTCCTTATGTTTCTCATAAAAGTTATGGCTGCTTTTGGTTTGTCCTCGTACGATTTGACCCGCGGCAAAACCAGTAGGCTTGCGTCCTTCCTTGACCAGTTCGGCAGTTTGTGCTGTTCTCTTATTTATAGCAACAGCAGTCACCTGTGTTTGGGCCTACGCGCCCGCATAAAACCATTGATGCGTCGGGCTAAATTATCACCCACATAGCTTCTGCTTCGGGGCAACTGTCCTCTTCTGCGTTCTGCAACTGACTTTTCCAACTTGTTCTTCTTTTCCCAACAATTTGGGACGGCACCCCCACTCCTTGAAGCTAGCCTAGCGCCGCTGAAGCAAGTAGGTGCAGGAAGAAGATGAAGCAGGTGATGGCAGGGTGGTTCTCTTGTTTTGGTGTGACAGGAAGAGCAAATCGGGATCATACCATGGAGAGAAAAATACAAGGTAATTATTTTGTCCTCGTGTGCCTGTTTCTACAGCCTACCCCCGTTTCAATTCCTGGCACAGAGAGTAGGATCTAGAGATTGAAGCAGAAAGATAAGAAGTTAGTGGAGGACTTTCAATCGGTCTTTAGGTGTTGGTTTCAGTTCTGGTGTCTGTTTGGTTCCCTGGTGAAGTTCACTTGTTTTCATCGTTTCGAAATACTTTGAGGATCACTTGTTCTTGTCGATGAGAACACCTACATATACTGCCTAGGTTTGTAGAAATCACAACAACCACATTTTGAAGAGCTTTTGTTCCAATTCAACTGTATCTCTTAAAAGCAAAAATATTAATTACTTGCTTTATGCATATAATCAGGAACTTATCATTGACACCCAACACGAATCAAACACAAAAGATCATCATCCTTCAGGTAGCATAAGCCACTCCGTTTATGCTAAAACCAGAAGTGAACTACAAATGGCCAGCACAGTTCATCATGGAATGAATTCTCCTAAAGTTAACCCTTGTATCTTACTCCCTTTCCACACCATCCTTCACGAGGCAGGTCTTATTATTGCGAGTCCTTTTTTTTCTTCTTCTTCCTCTTATGGTTTGGGAGTGGGTGTGGTAGGCAAACAAAATTATTCTTGTATAAACTTCAGAATGATGCGTTGCTTTTACTTCCAAAGCTTATATTAAATATCAGTCCCTCATTCCTAAGATGACCTTTAATTGATAATGCATTGCAGGAGCAGATTCCTTTCAGCCAGTTGGAAACGTGAGGCTATTTTCATACAACGAAATGGCGTCGGCAACTAACAACTTCCATCCATCAAACAAGATAGGTCGAGGCGGCTTTGGAGTTGTCTATAAGGTAAGTATTGACGCGATACATCCTAGCCATTGGCCATCTTCCCTGAAGAAAAGTCAAGTGCCGGCTCTATTTCCTAAAGATTTTGTTTTTCGCAAAAATCCCGTTGTTTACTATTATTCCTTATAACAAAATATATTTCTTGTGAAAAAGGCTTTCTGCTGTTTCCAATTATCCCAAGCAATCTCAAATTGTTTCTTAGTAAATTCTACGAACCCCCACCCACAAACCCGTGGACGATGTCACGATCCGCAATGGATTCCCTAGATTTCGGGCAAACTCTGGGAGGAACAAGATATGGTTACTTGGGAATTATGGATTTTGAGGGGAAGCCAAAACTCTTTTCATCAGAATGTAGCTTAGATAGAAAAATGTTCAGCTTCTGATTAAATTTTTGGCAGGGGATTCTAAAAGATGGCACTCAAGCAGCCATCAAGTCACTTTCGGCAGAATCAAAGCAAGGGGCCACTGAGTTCCTGACAGAGATCGGTATGGTCTCCAACGTCAAGCACCCCAACCTGGTCGAGCTGATCGGATGTTGCATCGACGGCGAGCACCGCATGCTGGTGTACGAGTACTTGGAGAACAACAGCCTGGCCAACGCTTTGCTAGGTAATGCAGAAGTTTACAACAGTACTAGACTGTTGCGTCTGATGTGATTTCCTGCAACATTACATTGTGTTATACAAAAACCTGCAGACAAGAAGGTCTGAACCTGTATTTTGTAATCCCAACAGGTCCGATGAGCAAGAAGATTCCCATGGATTGGGCTCAACGAGCTGCTATATGCATGGGTGTGGCTCGTGGCTTGGCATTTCTTCACGAGGAGGCCGAGATGCATATAGTGCACCGTGATATAAAGGCCAGCAACATCCTCCTTGATAGAGATCTCAACCCCAAGATTGGAGATTTTGGGTTGGCGAAGCTGTTCCCTGATAGTATCAGTCACATCAGCACAAGGGTTGCAGGGACAATGTAAGAGCAATGCAGTTACTGACTTGAGTTAATTATCTGTTGATCGTCAACGTTTCAACAAACTCACTCCGCTCATATCTACAGAGGCTATCTAGCACCAGAGTATGCTCTGTTTGGGCAGTTGACAAAGAAGGTGGACACCTACAGCTTCGGAGTGCTTGTGCTCGAGATAATCAGCTGCAGGAGCAGCTCGTCGATCATGTGGGAGGAAGATATGAATACTTTGATGCTATTGCAATGGGTAAGAGGCAGTTTCACTCCCCAGCTTGATTATCTGCATCCGCTCATTTTTGCCATTCTAATATCCAAACCTGCATGATATATAGGCATGGAACTTGAGGGATGGGGATAGGCTGCTGGAGATTGTTGATCCCGAGCTACTCACCTACCCTGAAACCCAGGTCCTTCATTTCATCAAGGTGGCACTGGTGTGTACCCAAGCAGCTGCGCATCAGAGGCCAACCATGAAGAGCGTGCTGGCCTTGCTGTTGGGTGAAGAGAACACGCCGCTTGATGTGAAAACCCTGGTACAGCCCGGTATAGTCCGGCCGGAGCAAGCTGCATCCAGGAAAGATTCATTGGCTAAGGGGACCAGTACTGCTTCCACGAAAAATACACAGCCATTCTTCACGACCACAAAGAAGAGCAGCCTTTATCCATCGGCCACATTTCAGTTACAACCACGATGAATAGGAGCTGCTTCCAGGCGTTTGTAATTACGCAGCTCCCAACTCCCTATAGTCGATTGATAACAAGAATGTTGACCAAGTCACCACTATACGTTATGCAGCTCCCCAAAAGTTGCCGCTGTTATTGTTCATTACAAATTTTTATTTTTTTGATGCCTTGATTTGTGGCTTCGACGTTGTAACGAACTACCACTACCTCTCAGACATTAATATTAGAGTAGAATATTCTGGACATAAACCCAATTTTGTTATACATGTACATTGATGATTAAGGAAGGAGAACATTAAAAGTCGGACTAAATTAACAAGTAAATGTACATAAACACGTGTGACATCTAGCTTTATACCTATTCCTTACGTGAAAATTTTCTACAAAATAACCAACGAACCAAGAATAAGTCGACAACAAATGCAGCGAGTGTTCATAGATATGTTTAGGAAAATCCTCCTGTGTGTCACAGGGGGAGGACTCACGTTTTGACGCAACGCATAACTTTTGATCTGTAATGAATTTTTTGACGAAATAGAAACCGTTTAATTTATTACGGAAAATGCAATCCAACAAGACACACGTTAATATATTTTTAAAAAATAATATACATGGATATTAGGAATGATCGTATTCAAACAAAATAGGCGCAAGAGTGACAATATTAGTGAGGAGGGAAGTAGTGGGCACATTCAGTGTCGTAGTGGGTGAATACATTCAAAAGTAGACGCATTCAGGATAATAGAGGGCACATTCTGTTAAAAGTAGGCACATTGAGAACAATAGTGGGTGCATTCAAGCAAAAATATAGTGGGTGTATTCACGCAAAAGTGGGCGCATTCTGGATAATAATGGGTACATTCAAGCAAAAGTAGGTGTATTCAAGTACAGTGGGCACATTCAAGCAATAATGAGTGCATTTTGGACAATAGTGGGCGTATTCAAGCAAAATGGGGCGCATTGAGGAGGGAAGTAGTGGACACATTCAAGCAAAAGTAGGTGCATTTAAACATTACAGTGGGCGCATTTAGGCAAATCTGGGTGCATTGAGGTCCACAGTGGGCGTATTCATACAAAAGTGGGCGCATTCTAGATAACAGTGGGCACATTCAAGCAAAAGTGGACACATTCAAGCAATCGTGGGCGCATTCAAGTAAATGTGGGCACATTCAAGCAATAATGAGTGCATTCATGCAATAGTGGGCACATTTTGGATACTAGTGGGCATATTCAAGCAAAATTGAGCGCAGTGAGGAGGGAAGTAATGGGCGCATTCAAGCAAAACTGGGCGCATTGAGGGCTATAGTTGGCACATTTATGCAAAAGTGAACGCATTCTGGATAATAGTGGGCGATTCAAGTAAAACTGGCACATTCAAGTAAAAGTTGGCACATTTAACCAATAGTGAGCACAATCAAGTAAAAGTGGGCGCATTCAAGCAATAATGGGCAGATTCAAGCAATAGTGGGCGTATTTTGGATAATAGTGGCTCATTCAAGTAAAAAATCATTATTTATTCTTTTTTTACTTCCCTCCTCTTTTCTTTTGTTCCCTTAATATTTTCCTCTACTTTTTTCTTTAAAAATATGTCAATATTGGTCTTGTTGGAATGTACTTTTTATAAGGATTGTAATGCAATTTATTTCATTAAAAAATTCTTTCTGGTTTGAAAGTTACAAGCAAAACAAAAAAAAAGTAAAAAAAAATTTGGCACATTGGCATGTGAGAGCATGTGGCAGGGGAGGAGTTGGAAGGTGGCTGGAAGGCACATCAAAACACGCGTTTTGCAAGTGAACAAATTTTAACCCGAATGTTTATGTTGAGAGGTTGCTAGACACTAATATGTTTTGTTTTTTATAAAGCAACATAGGTGCATTAAACCAATAAATAATCATGAACCTGACTCGAACGAAATGATAGGGATACAAAGAGTCATGATGTGAAGTGTTAGTACGAAGATGTGACTGGGCTTGAGCAATTGCTCAAGTTCAATCTGTCCCGACCCGCAATCCAACTCGTGGAACTTGATCGTACCCGACCTTTAACTTTATACGGGTGGGTTAGGGCCTTGACTTTTAGGCCCTATAGGCCAAGTTAGGCTCTACGTAAGTTCAAACCGGAACACTCGACTCCATTATATATATATATATATATATATATATATATATATATATATATATATATATATATATAGGTTATTTATTTGTTGCCCGGCGGGTATCTTTGTTAAACTACCCGTGTCAAAAACACGGTGGCACCTAATGTAAATAGATTTAAAATGCCCGTGACCTCTGACGTTCAGTCTCTCTGGCGACAGCAGCGCCTCCGGGTCGCCACACCGGTGCCTGCTCGACGAGGACACCGGACCGCCCCAGCCCCATCCATTGCGCGAGGAGCCGGCGGTTGGGGGAAGGAACGTCGGGATTGATATTATCGTCATGGACCGAGTACGCTGGGACAAAGGCACGCCGACCGATGCAGTGGTCTCGACACCGGCTCTGGATTTGGAGAGCGGGAGGAATGACTAAACGGATCGACGACAGCAGGTAGCTCCCTACGCCGAGGTAGGAACGGAATGAGAACACGCGCCCGCCGCCTGCGGTTGCCCTTGGTGCCGACGGGGATCCCAAGCGGTCTCCACCACTACCATCGACAAGTCCTCCTACTCCCCCCGCCACCGCCAGCAGATCCGCCCATGAATGGCAACAGCCAACGCTTGCTCCAGAAGCTGCCCTGCTTGTGCACATTTTTGTATTCCCTCGGCTCTCCCTCTGAGCACTGCTGCTTATGTTCCTACTTGACAACCTACACAAACCTTGCTCCGCTCCGCTCCATGGCGGCTGCGATGGCCTCAATCTGCGGCGGCCGCAGCACTACCTGGCTCCCGAAGCACGCACACACCACGGACCCTCTGGGATACTCATCCAGAAACCACAACACCTTGCATGCATCCACTGAACTCTTCCCACCCCTGTCTGCCGCTTCTTTCGCGTCGGCGGCGACATCTGCTCCAAGGGGTCCAGTGGCCACCGTGATTGACGACGTCTACGAGGTCCCCACTGCGCATCACCACTCCGCCAACAATCCCAGGCCAACGACGTTCGTAGGCCGAGGAGGAGGATCGTCCGTCGACGTCGGCTTGGGGAGCAATTGCAGTAGTAGCAGTCTGCGTCAGGTCCGTGCGGTCTCCTTCGAGGCGAGCAGTCTTGTGGAGAACTACGCCAGCTACAAGGTGTCTGCTGGTGGGCCATTTGGGTTCTTGTGGGACGCCGTCGCCAGAGCACAAGATGCACACTCGAGCTTAGATTGGGAAAGGGGCCTGGAGCGCTGCCTTCCGTGGAGAAACTGGAAAGCATTCAAAGCTGGGAAAAGAAACAGAAATAGGGAGGAAGACTGGAAGAGGAGAATTACGCGGTTGAGCACGAGTGGGAGTTATTTTATACAGGACAACACATCCTACAAGACAGGATTGACATGTGTGTTGGTGGTGGTGGTCTGCAACTTCAGAAAAGAAAAGAAAAGAGTCTGTCTCGGTCAAACCATTGAGATCGGCCTACCGGATTCATCTCCCAAGCAAGGAGAGGAAGCAGGAACCAGTAAGAGCAGCAACACCTTTTCCTTTGCTTAGCAAGACAATTCTTCCTTCTGCCCCTTTCCACGACTAATGGGTTCAATTGAATACCTAGTCCCTAATTCATTAGCATATTAATTTGAGAAGTTTTGATTTCTTGATGTAATAAATAATAGATGAGGCACAATTTGATATGAATTCATGGACTAGCTTATGAAGTTAGATTTTCCTGCTCTTCACTTATATGGTTCTTTGAGCATGTTTGGATTGTTAGATTTGAAGTGGATTATGGTATATCGTGCATTTACTTAATACCCAGGAATACATTGTATTTCCAGAATTATTAGTTCTGTCTGTGTACAGATGCTCCAAAACTAAGAGGCTTACAAGTACTTTGTTCCCTCTTGTTCCTTTTCTTCTACACCATTGTGTAGATTCATTGTATACAAAGAATTCTATATTTTTTATTTAGTAGAAACAGACTTGTCTTATATCATTCTTGCTTATTTTTTTACTTATGTCTTCTTTGAGTCTGTTCTTCGTCCTTCTTGGACAGAGATGAATTGTATAAATCTTCACTCCAACTAAACCCAACGATGCAAGGAAATCCAACAACAATTGCGCAAATATGGTCAAAACACATCCATAGAAAGAAGCATGTACAATCACTAGAGTAGGGTAGCTATATAGGTAAAAATATTAAGACAAAAAAGACACAAATGGTGTGAATGGATACATAAATGTAATAGCAGAACAATTTTACTCATGCAGACACAAAAACTTCATAATTCTGATCTAATTTTTGATAAAAAAATGTTTGGAACGCTTATTCTATCTTTGAAAGAAAAACAATGTTTGTTATATGCAACGTGTTTGATGTGAATAAGGAGTCCAACAAATACATAACTATATCCGTTCATAATTTAGAAGTAGAAGTAATCTATCTTTGTATTACCTTGTGCTCCAGCAGCTGTATGTATACTTTGAATATGTTACAAAGAATATGTTCTGATCAGTTGTTATTCTTTTTGAAGAATATGTGTTTGTCTTTGTGTGCAATGGATACTCTTAGTGTTGTCACATTTACTCTTACAAAGTATAAGAGTATCTGAGTTTGAATCATAGTGTTTCTGTTCTAGGCTATCACAATTACTCTTATTGCTGTTAGAACACTACAGCTAAACATTCAAGATTACAACATTCAAAGCATAAAATGTTTTCCGCCGCAGTCAGCGTTATTTCCTCTTCGGTGCTATTTGAGTTACTCTCAGTGTTCTACCAGTTACTCTCGGTGCTATCAGAGTTACTCTCAGTGCTATCTGAGTTACTCTTAGTGTTCTCTCAGTTACTCTTAGTGCTAATTGAAAGTATATATAATCAGACAATTTTTTTCATGGTTTGTTTAGTGTACTCACGAAATGTCAGTTTTTGCTACTATGCCATACATTGGTGTCGTGTTTTTGACAAACCTTCAGCCTCAAGAGTTACTTTCTGGTCACTGGAGTTACTTTTTATATCGTCACAGATACTCTTAGTATTCTCTCAGTTACTCTCAGTGCGTATCAGAGTTACTCTTAGTGTTCTCGCAGTTACTCCTTAGTGCTGTCACAGATACTCTCAGTGTTCTCTCAGTTACTCTCAGTGTTATCATAGTTACTCTCAGTGCGTATCAGAGTTACTCTTAGTGTTCTCTCAGTTAC
Organism: Alisma plantago-aquatica; assembly: GCA_963693085.1. Taxonomy (NCBI): domain Eukaryota; kingdom Viridiplantae; phylum Streptophyta; class Magnoliopsida; order Alismatales; family Alismataceae; genus Alisma; species Alisma plantago-aquatica. The sequence goes on from OY856411.1 coordinate 1,410,910,979, forward strand.
TCCTTAGTGTTGTCACAGATACTCTCAGTGTTCTCGCAGTTACTCTCAGTGTTATCATAGTTACTCTCAGTGCTATCAGAGTTACTCTTAGTGTTCTCTCAGTTACTCCTTAGTGCTGTCACAGATACTCTCAGTGTTCTCGCAGTTACTCTTAGTATTCTCTCAGTTACTCTCAGTGCGTATCAGAGTTACTCTTAGTGTTCTCGCAGTTACTCCTTAGTGCTGTCACAGATACTCTCAGTGTTCTCTCAGTTACTCTCAGTGTTATCATAGTTACTCTCAGTGCGTATCAGAGTTACTCTTAGTGTTCTCTCAGTTACTCCTTAGTGTTGTCACAGATACTCTCAGTTTTCTCGCAGTTACTCTCAGTGCTATCAGAGTTACTCTTAGTGTTCTCTCAGTTACTCCTTAGTGCTGTCACAGATACTCTCAGTGTTCTCGCAGTTACTCTTAGTATTCTCTCAGTTACTCTCAGTGCGTATCAGAGTTACTCTTAGTGTTCTCGCAGTTACTCCTTAGTGCTGTCACAGATACTCTCAGTGTTCTCTCAGTTACTCTCAGTGTTATCATAGTTACTCTCAGTGCGTATCAGAGTTACTCTTAGTGTTCTCTCAGTTACTCCTTAGTGTTGTCACAGATACTCTCAGTTTTCTCGCAGTTACTCTCAGTGTTATCATAGTTACTCTCAGTGCTATCAGAGTTACTCTTAGTGTTCTCTCAGTTACTCCTTAGTGCTGTCACAGATACTCTCAGTGTTCTCGCAGTTACTCTCAGTGTTATCATAGTTACTCTCAGTGTGTATCAGAGTTACTCTTAGTGTTCTCTCAGTTACTCCTTAGTGCTGTCACAGTTACTCTCAGTGTTCTCGCAGTTACTCTCAGTGTTATCATAGTTACTCTCAGTGCGTATCAGAGTTACTCTTAGTGGTCTCTCAGTTACTCCTTAGTGATGTCACAGTTACTCTCAGTGTTCTCGCAGTTACTCTCAGTGTTATCATAGTTACTCTCAGTACGTATCAGAGTTACTCTTAGTGTTCTCTCAGTTACTCCTTAGTGTTGTCACAGTTACTCTCAGTGTTCTCGCAGTTACTCTCAGTGTTATCATAGTTACTCTCAGTGCGTATCAGAGTTACTCTTAGTGGTCTCTCAGTTAAGTTTCTATCAGTTACTCTCAGTGCTATCAGAGTTACTCTCAGTGCTATTTGAGTTACTCTCAGTGTTCTACCAGTTACTCTCGGTACCATCTATCCTTATTAAATCCTTCATGTTCCCACCTCTATTCCCTTGTCACCTTTCCTTTCGGTCAGTATCTTCTGGGTTGTACAGCCGTAAACCTCTTCATGAAGTGCAAAATAATTCTAAAAGCCCCCAATGACCATCACTTGGAGATGAGCGCAATGTTCTTAGGCCGTTTTTCTACCTTATCTTTTCTATTTTGTTCTTCTTTCACTTACGTTTTGCTATTTTTTCTTTGGCTTTGTCTCTTTCATGCATTTACAATTGCATGTTGCACTCATACGAAGTAATCAAGATTATCACCTACGGCGTCTGGATTCTAATACAGCTGGTTAGCTTCCACAATACCACATTGTTAGCAGTATTCATTCCAACGACCGAGTCTGGCGGATGTAACGAGAGGCTTTTGGGGTGGTGGGACCGGACTCTCACCGCCCCTCAAAACCCAAGTTGACACTTGACATTACCCCAAATCCTGCTACTAGCATTCTATTACTTTCAGTTCAGTTACTAGCATGGTTGTATCAGTTACTCATAGTGGTTTCAGAGTTACTCTTACAACATTCAAAGCATAACTGAAAAAACAATGCGAGTAACTGAAGCATTAGTCTCAGTTACTCAACCATTACTCTCAGTTACTCAACCATTACTCTCAATTACTCAAGCATTATTTTTCAGTTACTCAAGCTTTATGTTACTTTCAATTCAGTTACTCGCAGTGTTTTTTCAGTTACTCGCAGTGTTTTCGCAGTTACTCTAACTGCTATTACAGTTACTCGCAGGGATTTTTTCAGTTACTCGCATTATTGTCACAGTTACTCGCAGTATTGTCACAGTTACTCGCAATGTTTTTTCAGTTACTCGTAGTCCTTTTTCAGTTACTCACAGTGTTTTTTCAGTACTCCAGGGTTGTGACAGTTACTCGCAAGATTTTTTCAGTTACTCAACCAGTACTCTCAGTTACTCAAGCATTACTCTCAGTTACTCAAGAATTAATTTCAGTTACTCAAGCATTCTGTTACTTTCAGTTCAGTTACTCGCATGGTTGTATCAGTTACTCGTAGTGGTTTCAGAGTTACTCTTACATCATTCAAAGCATAACTGAAAAAACAATGTGAGTAACTGAAGCATTACTCTCAGTTACTCAACCATTACTCTCAGTTACTCAACCATTACTCTCAGTTACTGAAACATTACTCTCAGTTACTAAAGCATTACTTTTTAGTTACTCAAGCATTCTGTTACTTTCAGTTCAATTACTCGCATTGTTTGTTCAGTTACTCATAGGGTTGTGACAGTTACTCGCAGTGTTTTTTCAGTTACTCACAGTGTTTTCGTAGTTACTCTAACTGCTATTACAGTTACTCACATGGTTTTTTTAGTTACTCGCATTATTGTCACAGTTACTCACAGTATTGTCACAGTTACTCGCAGTGTTTTTTCAGTTACTCGTGGTCTTTTTTCAGTTACTCGCAATGTTTTTTCAGTTACTCCAGGGTTGTGACAGTTACTCGTAGGGGTTTTTCAGTTACTCAACCATTACTCTCAGTTACTCAAGCATTGCTCTCAGTTACTCAAGAATTAATTTCAGTTACTCAAGCATTACTTTTCAGTTACTCAAGCATTCTGTTACTTTCAGTTCAATTACTCGCATGGTTGTATCAGTTACTCGTAGAGGTTTCAGAGTTACTCTTACAGCATTCAAAGCATAACTAAAAAAACAATGCGAGTAATTGAAGCATTAGTTTTAGTTACTCAACCATTACTCTCAGTTACTCAAGCATTACTCTCAGTTACTCAAGCATTACTTTTCAGTTACTCAAGCATTGTATCCCAACACCACGATAACACTAGTAATGTTATTTATTCCTCCATTAGTACCCAGATTTTGGATCTTTTGTGTTGCTCGATCGTCGAAAATGTCACATGTGCATGACATGTTACTCCATGAAGACCAGACAATTTGGTGTTGCAAATTAAGGAAGGTATTAAGGAAGTAGAAACTTGGCAAAATTTTACTTTGACGTACGTCTAGGTGCGAGTTAGATGATCATTGACTTGTAGACAAATTGGTAGGAAATTAATTTGCGAACTGAGTGGGTTAATACAAGTAAAGGCACCAAATTCAACTGATCGTTTGAGAGAGAGAGAGAGAGAGAACAGAAATTCATCAGTTTAAATCTAATTTACCTTCAATGAGCGTACACCACAATCAGACAGTTAAATTAGATGAAGTTGAGGGATTGCGCATGTCTTTTGGGAACAAAAAACTAGCATGGCATCGAGATGAATAATGTAAGTAATGTTCCCAGGACGTATGTGACATGCTTGCAAGCAATTTCCAAATGAACGCACATATAGGTAGATGAATAATGTAAGTAATGTTCCCAGGACATATGTGACATACTTTTCGGCATCAATCTATATGGCCGCTTAGTTGTCATCTTGTTGTAATCGGGTAGAAAGGAAATGGAAGCAACAATAGACTAATTCTCCTTCTATCCAAGAAGAGATGCTTGGGTGCAACATAATTATTTTTATGTGTATTATAGTTACTTTTAGTGATAAATTGTTATATTTTGTACATTTAATATACTCAAGAATGTGACAGGTAACAAACTTTCAATATTTTGTTGCTAGTATCAAATATGAGACGCCCAATGGTTAGACTCATGGTTTGTTACCTGGTGTTAAAACTCAGACATCGACATGAATAGAATTGTCATTTTTTCAGTTACTCGCAGTGTTTGTTCAGTTACTCGTAGGGTTGTGACAGTTACTCACAGTGTATGTTCAGTTACTCACAGTTTTGTGACAGTTACTCGCAGTGTTTGTTCAGTTACTCAACCATTACTTGCAGTGTTCAGTTACTCACAAGCTTGTTTCAGTTACTCGTAGGCTTTTTTCAGTTACTCGCATTGTTTGTTCAGTTACTCGCAGGGTTGTGACAGTTACTCACAGTGTTTTCGCAGTTACTCTAACTGCTATTACAGTTACTCGTAGGGTTTTTTCAGTTACTCACATTATTATCACAGTTACTCACAGTATTGTCACAGTTACTCGCAGTGTTTTTTCAGTTACTCGTAGACCTTTTTCAGTTACTCGCAGTGTTTTTTCAGTTACTCCAGGGTTGTGACAGTTACTCACTGGGTTTTTCAATTACTCAACCATTACTCTCAGTTACTCAACCATTGCTCTCAGTTACTCAACCATTACTCTCAGTTACTCAAGCATTACTTTTCAGTTACTCAAGCATTATGTTACTTTCAATTCAGTTACTTGCATGGTTGTATCAGTTACTCGTAGTGGTTTCAGAGTTACTCTTACAGCATTCAAAGCATAACTAAAAAAAATGCGAGTAACTGAAGCATTAGTTTCAGTTACTCAACCATTACTCTCAGTTACTCAAGCATTGTCGAGTTACTCTTATGTTCTTGTAGTTACTCTAGACATTGTCGGACGTTATACAAAATCAGACTATGGGTTAGGACTGAATCTGACTATTTGACCCATAAAGTTATACTCACTCTTAAAAAGGTAATTGTATGATAAAAAAATGTAACTGTTTGACTCATATAGTATCATTGAGTCATAAAAAGTAACTATTTTTTCATTG